>OX235262.1:9998552-10598552 GCA_944472135.2 Trichobilharzia regenti
CCAAATATTGTTGTCATACATGAGAAATATATTATTATTATTATTATTGTATCCTTTAGTTCCTAGAGGAACATAGGGCTTCAGCTGCGCACCTCCATTGACTTCGGTTTTTTGACAACTTTTTCACCCTGCTCCAGGTCTGCCCACATGCTTTCATCTCCTCTTCACATGACCTCCTCCAAGTCACCCTTGGACGACCAACTCGCCGCCTCCCTTTCGGGTTCCACTCGAGGGCTTGTCTAGTGATGTCACTTGTTGGTTTCCTCAGCGTATGGCCAATCCATCTCCATTTCTTTCTGCCTATTTGTTTCACAATCGGTTCCTGATTGGTTCGCTCCCAGAGATCCCTGTTGCTGATCTTTTCTGGCCATCTGATCTTGAGTATTGAGCGGAGACAGTTGTTAATGAAGGTTTGAAGTTTGTTTGAGATGCTCTTTATGACTCGCCAAGTCTCTGATCCGTATAGTAGCACTGACTTCACATTGGAGTTGAAAATCCGGATCTTATTTTTGATGCTGAATGTTGTTGACCTCCACACAGATTTGAGAGTAATGAAAGCTTGTCTTGCTTTTCCGATTCTGGCTTTGATGTCCTCGTCAGTTCCGCCTGTAGTTGAGACGATGCTTCCCAGGTAGGTGAAGGAGGTTGTTTCTTTCAGGTTCTTCCCATTTATGCTTATTGTGGTCTGTTGTTGCTGTTGATGTTGGCTAGGAATCTTCATCATCTCTGTTTTATCTATGTTCACGTGAAGTCCTATCTTTGATGCTTCTTCTGCCAATTTGTTACTTTTCATTTGCATATCTTCCAGTTTATGGGAAATCAGACATATATCATCGGCGAAATCCAGATCCTCCAAGTCTTTTGTGTCAGTCCATTTTATGCCTGTTCCCTCGTTGGTTGACGTTGTCTGTCGCATTATCCAATCGATTGCAATCAGGAAGATCATTGGTGATAGTAGACAGCCTTGCCTCACCCCCGTCCTCACTTCGAAGGCTTCCGTAAGTTTCCCGTTGTGGATTACTTGGCATGCAGCATTGTCGTATAACTGTTGGATGAGGTGTATAATTGTCGATGGGACCCCGTAGTAGCGAAGTAGTTTCCAAATGACCTCTCGATCGACGCTGTCGAAGGCCTTTTCAAAGTCGATGAAGTTGAGATAGAGAGGTGACTGCCATTCCAAGCTTTGTTCAATGATGATCCGTAGAGTGGCAATTTGATCAATACATGATTTGTTTCTCCTGAATCCAGCCTGTTCTGGACGAAGTTTTTCATCTAGGGCTTGTTTGATTCTCTCCAGGATGATGCGACTTAGTATCTTGCTTGGAATGGACAGAAGCATAATTCCCCGCCAGTTTTTACATTGACTTAAGTCTCCTTTCTTTGGAAGTTTGAATAAGTAACTGTTCTTCCAATCCTCGGGTACTTTGCCCTCTTTCCACACCTTCTCCAGTAGTGGTGTCATCAAGTCCGCTGTTGTCTCTGGGTCTATTTTCAAAGCCTCTGCTGGGATTCCATCTGGTCCCGGTGTTTTCCCAGTTTTAAGCATCTTGATTGCATTCAGGACCTCCGATTTCGTCGGGGGGTCAGTGAAATATGTATATGTATGTATGTATGTATGTATGAGAAATATATACATATGAAATTGAAAAATATTATTTAGAGAACAAACACTAACTTGATACAATAGTTTTATACAATCAAATGAATAAAGAAACTAACCATGAGAAAGTGTTTTGATGTCTAAACGACGTTTAGTAGTAATACCTCCTAAATGATGCTGTTGTATAAAGAGAGAAATACATAAGCATTAAAAAAAATGGTAAAGTAAAAATATTACCTTTTTATCAACTTTCTGTACATGTAATCTTAAAGTGGTCTTCAAGTCATTCAATAGGACATAGAGTCTGTCTGGATTTGAAACAATCCCCGTGATACATTTATCTAATAGTGTTTTACATGTTTCTGATCTTTGAAATTCACAGCTAGTCTGAAAAAATTTTCTCTTCAATATTTCAGCGATTTGTTCATCACTGTTTGATAGGTATTTTCGAAGTGTTTTCTCAAACTGCATAACAAACAAACAAACAAAACAAAGTAAGTGAATGGATAATAGAAAATTTTAAAAATACACAGGAAACTATTTTCTCTGAAATAGCATTAAAGGTAATCAATACCTAGAATTATATTTAGACTTGCCCTGTTCAGGTAGGTAGTTACGTGGAGGCTCTAGTGGGAAGTCATGACCAGTAGGGTGCAGCAGGTAGGGTGTGAGGACAAATACTCGCCCGAAGACATTGGCTAGCGGTTGCGTTATGTAGTGAATTGGCAGAGGTTAGAATTCATGGGCCATTGGATCGGGTCCCAGTGGCTTAATGGTCTACCAGGTCACCGCTTTGTAACCAGAAGGTCCTGGTTTCGAACCCCGGTGGGTGCGTACTGATGAAGAGTCCCAGACTATGACGAAAAAGCTGTCCAGTACTCCCAGGTTTTCCAATGGTTCTCTAACTAATGTCAGCTTACGATGAAATCCTGAGACCAATCAACCAAATCCCTACAAAGCAAAACTTGAATATTTAGAATTTAATTGGTGGATAGTGACTAGTAGTGGAATCCAGGATGCGCATTTCGTCCTATTGGGGACTCGTCATCTGGATGTGCCTGTATCTCCCAGTCAGGGGTGAGGTTCCTACTGAGGCTCGAACCTAGTGCCCATAGTTTCATCACGCACTGGAAATTCAGGCACATCCAGGTGACTAGCCCCCAAAAGGACGAAATGAGCATCCTGGATTCAAGTGCTAGTCACCATACACAGATTAATTTCTAATTACATGTCCAGGTATCATCAAAGCATCTGTACAAGAAGCCGATATGTCAACCTGAGACCGAGCACTTCTGTCCAATCAATCGATGGGGAAAATCTAAAATTCAATTAAATAATCAACATTTAGGCAATCAGCCCCCCCCCCCGGCCCACCGACGCATAGGGAACAGCTTATAGTATAAAAGATATACTTTTAACATTTCGTTGGACGACGAATTACTCACCGTCGTTGCCGAGTAAATTTCCAAAATAAAAGGCATAATTAACGGCTCTACTGAGTCTGCAAAATATTTAGCAACATTAGGAGAGAAAATTTTGTACGCTCTTGTTTAATTTCGACGCCTCAAAAGTCTATAGATTAACTTTAACACGGTTTATTCTGGTCGAAGTTAGTTCCCTTCATAGTTTTGAGTTTATTTACTCAGTGGAAGTGTTTTTTTATAACACTATAGTTATTACATATCCAATTTTTGTAAAAGTATTGGTTTTTATCGCTGATTTATATAAAAATTGCGGCAGCAAGTACGTTGGAAGGACACAAAGAAGGGTTACTATCCGGTTTTCAGAGCATATTCCAAGAAACTTATGCTTAAAAGCAAGCAGATATTTACAAGGTGGATACAAACCCTGTAAATACGGGCCATTTTGTAGAGATTTCCAAATCCTTCAAAATATTAAACATACAAAGGACAGTGAATCTACTACGATTTAATGCTGAAACAATTCCAACCAAACATCTCAGTCCAAACTTATGCACACAGAATTAGAGTGTAGTTAATCTCTCTCCCCCTTGGTAACCATATCACTTTCAGTACACTGATTAGTCACACACATTAGTGGGCTCAGTTCACTAAGCAGGTTGTCAAACTAATGAACTTTGACCTTCTTGACTTGCCATGTTGACGTACAAGCTAACACTGTTTATTCGATTTTTTCTGTTTTCTGTCTTCTCTCACCCCCTTCTTTCTTTCAGTTTGATAGTATATAAATTGATGGTAACAAACTATAAATTGTAATACTTATATTCCGGGTGCGTTCACCTTATAATGTTTTTACTGTTACCTTTCAAACATTGAAGTATGAAATGCTATTACTCATAACCATTGTAATTTCAGGTAGTTTGCAGATGAGAACCTGTGAAATAGAATGACGATGTCATTTTATACTGCAAATCTGTCTGTCTGTCTGTTTTCGACATACAACTTTGCACAAATGTGCACCAGTTCAAGTCGCCACACTCCCTCATTGTAGCACACAAAGCAACAGAAGAAAGTAGAAGAAATGCATAATAGAGACAGTCAGCAGAGGTGTGAGACAAAGGAATAGCAATAGCGAAGAACAATATAGTTTTTATTGGAAATCGTAAGTCACAAGGAGTGGGTGCATCTACGCCAGCCATGTGGAAACTATTTAAGGAAATCACTGGTGGTAAGCAGATAAACAATATTCCATATTCTTTTGATGTATGTACTCTTAACAAATCTTTTATTTACTCTCCTTCAAATGCCATGCTTCCCAGGTTTTAACACAAATGATGTTCAAAAGTGCCTCAAGTCTCTAAACCCTTCCCAGAGCTTAGGTCCCGATTATGTACCTAGTATTATTTTTAAAAAATGTTCTGATATTCTGTGTCACCCTCTTACTGATCTATTTAACAAATCTTTTTCCGATAATATTGTGCCTGCCGTTTGGAAGGACATTAAAGTTGTACCCATACCTAAATCATCCACTGGAGCATGTGTCAAATTTAGACCCATTGCTATTACCTCTCCTTTTTTGAAAACTATGGAGAAATTACTTTTACTTAGTCTTGTACCTTCGCTTAAATCCTTTAATGACCCTAAACAATTTGCCTATAAGCACAGTAGAAGCACTTTAGATGCAGCTGCCGTCTTATATCATAACATTGCTTCCAGTCTAGACAAGGGGGCTAAATTTGTTCGTGTTGCCTTCCTAGACTATACATCTGCTTTCGACTCGGTCCCTAGGGACATCTTATTAAATAAACTTGCTGCTAGTCAAACAGAATGTTGGGCTGTTAACTGGTTACATTCCTATTTCTCAGATAGAAAGCAGTACACCGTATATAAAGGGAAGTCTTCCACTTCATTGCCTACTGAAGCTGGTGTCCCTCAAGGCGCTGTTCTTTCTCCTTTTCTTTTTTCTTTCTTCTTGCATGACTTGCCTCACTCTGATGAAATAAACTTTGTGAAGTACGCTGATGATTTAACGGTTTCAATGGCTGTTAACTCCCAGCTAGATTGTACTAAAATAAATAGCTTTCTATCGGAAGTCAGCAAATGGTCTGAGTCTAACGGTCTTAAACTGAATCCTTCTAAGTGTCAAACTGTTGATTTCAGCTTAAGATGTAAACGACAGTTAAAAGAAGTCATCGATTCTCATGACAGTTGTAAAATTGACGACAATGATATAGGAATCAAATCAGAAATTAAGTATCTTGGACTCATTCTCTCTTCTGATCTCTCCTGGTCTTCCCATGTCTTAGCAATCTCCAGTAAAATATTCCGCCTGACATTTTACATTAAGAAGTTAAGACACTCGGGTATAACTCAACCCCTCCTCTTACAGTTCAAAACTCTTGCATCCTACCTATTCTTCTTTATTGTTCACCCTTATTCTTTCCTGGTTTGCTTAAAAAAGACTATGTCACAATTCGTAGAATACTGAAGACTGTCAGTAGGGTGAGTGGTGTCCCAGTGGACCACATAGTTAACGTCGTTGTCGATAGGCACTTGACTTCGTGCAATAAATTTGCTAAAGGGATTTTGTCTGACTTGGAGCATCCGCTTTACCCTCAGCTTTCACCTTGCATCTCCTCAGGTAGAACAAGGAGTAACTTCAGAAAACTGTATGCTCGCACGTCTAAGTATAAGAATTCTATGATACCATACTTGGCACGTATTTTATGTGATGAAAATAGTGTCAGGCAAGAATTAACTAACCTTTTTTCATCTAGTAAATAAACAATTTCCTCCATCCATCCTTATATACCTTCAAGTTTTACTTTTATTACTTCTATTATATTTATGGTCCTGTTACTTCTCTGTTTTACTCTCATAATTGCAAACACCAACTTATCTCCATGACGGCTGTAATCTTTGTTTTTCCCCCCACCATATCATGTAAAGAGAACATTATATTCAATATTTTTAAACATGTTAGGATTTCTATACCACATTGCCAATACTGTGTGACACAAGCCAACGGCAATTTTCACTTGTATTCTTATTATTATTACCCTAGCTGTTATCATTATTATTGCTATTTCCATTTTATATGCTGCATGTTTTTGACACTACCTCTATTGTAAATGTGGAAAATTTTCTGTGTGATTAATTTTATTTATAATTTGAGGAAATTAGATGCAATATTGTGATTAATGCTGAAAATTCCATTCTGTATCACAAGTACTGTTTTTGGAATAAAGTAAATTATTATTATTATTATTTTTAACAGTCGATGTTTAAAAAATCATATAATACCGAAATAATTACGTCTATGTACTCCAATTACTTCAAGTCATAATTCACCTTGAAAAGTATGCCTGCCGAAAGGAACTGCTGTCGAAGTGTTATGTGTCGATTTTCAGGTGAAGAGGACATGCAGTGTGATAGCTGCAAGCGTTGGTTTCACAGTATGTGTACAATCCTAACCCCGGCAGCATACAAGCTCTGCTGCAAAACTGTCACAAACTGGCTGTGCAGTGAATACTGAAGTACGACTGAGTTTTGTATTAAAGAAGCCACTGCCACGCCCACTGACGCATTTAAGCTCCTGGACTCCAAAGGTCCTCTACCACAGGAGAAGGGCGACCACCGCTTAGAGACCGATGACACAGCCAAAGTCATTGACAAGACAATACTCATTCTCGACACATCTGTCAGAGAGTGAGTGTCCTTAAGCACAGAAGAGCACCCACCATAGCTCGGACACCCACGCTGCCCGTACGATACCCGATAAGCCTTTAAATGCCAGTAATGAAAAGGCAACAGAAAACTCCAAAACCAAGTCGCTTATTACTGGCACGAGAAAAAGACGTGCTAGGGATCAAAAACCCTCAGTTAAAGTCACCCACGAATTTGTACATCAAGCTTCGTCCACACAAGTGGATAGACACGACTATCAGCATCAGGCGCAACTAACTGCAGCTTCTACAGAATCGGCCAGACGGCTGACTACAGTGAATCAGCCGGTATGATTCTTAAAGTCATAATAAACTCAAAAACAGGGAGAGATGTCATACTAATTAACTCCCAAACTGTTCAAGGATCAGGTATATAAGTCTGTGCCCTAGAATTAAACAAACGGCGAGAAAAACCTTAAGACTAAGGAATTTCCAGTTGTCTCAGTCTCAGGTTTCATGATCCCGAAACCTCTGCGGATATGCCGCGGAAGCACCCGAACTCAGTTAACGGTTTGCCAGCAGACTGTTGAATAAACGGACTGAGCTGGGTAATATGATAGACTCTGGAAATCCGGATATAATAATCATCAGAGACAAGGCTGCCATCTGATGTCACTGATAACGAAATTAACCTGCCAAACGTCAGAATGCATATGGCGGACCAAACAAGCTGCAAATGAAGTGGTATAGTCATCTACCTGAAGAAATGACTAACCATGCATAACACTGAAACCCTCGTACACGGTAATGGAACGTGCAAACTACGCTGCAGACTTAAATGTATGGGCCATGATATCGACCACATTGCTGTATACCGCAGTGTTGACTGCAATGCAGACGGCTTCCTAATAAAGAAGGCTCCTGGACAACGAAATGCCGAAGTCTCGTAGTTGGCGACTTCAACATCCCAACAGTTCCCTGAACAAGCCTTACAACACCATCTTCAAGCAACTTCCTTGACTATAAACTGCTAGAATCTAGCATTTCTCTAGCCCTAGCCCAACATGTCATCAAGCCCACACTCAATAACTCACAACACTCCTCTTCAACCCTGAACCTGGTGTGAGGACGCAATACAACATCTTCCTCCTCTAGGAAGAAGTGATCACGCTGTGCTCACTTTCAAGTTCACGGCACCAGCATCATGGGCCAAAACCCAAGCTGGACCAAACGTCTGGAAAGCTGATATAAATGCTATCATCTCAGCAGCCAATTCGCTGAACTGGTAGATACACCCATAGTCCCAAATAAGAGCCTCATGAAAGCAATCTGAGCAACTTCACACTCAAGCAACCGGACCTTTCATCCTTTAATATGTCCCAAGGCGTCAGGAACATTTCCTCTCATGGATAAACCGAGAGATTCGTAGATTACTCAAATATAAACATGTGCTGGAACTTATTTATTATACTTTACACTTTGAGACCATAAAGTTATAAGTCGCTAGGAGAAAAGCTATTACAGAAATCCGCCAATCAAGGATGAAGTTCCAAGCACATCTGGCTCAAAATGCAACGGCATAAGCTAAGAAAATTTTCTTGTACGTGAACTTCAGGAATAAAATACCTAATGGTGTCCCAAACGTGACTATTGACAATGACACAATCGAAGAAGATCAAGAAAAAGCAGAAGCAATGGCAGACTACTTCTCACAAATCTTTACACAGGAGTCGTTACTCCCCATAGGACCAGCTCTGGCTGCATCAGAGGAACACGGGATAGATTCCGTTGACGTCCACCAAGATATCGTGCTCAATTGCCTAAAGAAACTAAATGTGGGAAGTCAATAGGTCCTGATGATCTTCATCCAAGGATTCTCAAGAAGCTATCAGCTTACATAGCTGGCCCACTGACTGCGATCTTCAAGCTATCTCCCCTAACTGGTGTCATCGCGCGACTGGAAAGATGCCATAACAACCCCTATCCGAAAAGGAGAACCAAGACAATGACATTTAGATTATAGGCCTATTGGTCCCACAGACACCACCAGCGCCAGCACCTTTATCAAGGTACAGAAAACAATCATCAGGAAAGCTATCACGACATATCTGGAAAACAACTACCTGTTGTCCAGAGCACAGCATGGCTTCCGAGGAAGCCTCTCATGCTTGCCAAATCTCATGGTAAAAGAAAGCTGCATCAAGTCAAAGGACAACAGAAGACCCGTCAAAATCGTCTTCATAGACTTCAGCAAGACCTTCGACAAAAGTGCCTCACAAAAGACTACTCACGCACTTAGAAAGTCTTGAAATTAAAGGCAGCTTACTAAACTGGGTCAGTGAATTCTTCATTGGTAGGAGACAGTGTCAGGATCAGCTCAAAACTCTCCTCTCGGACAACAGTACGTAGTGGAGTGTCACAAGGCATACTATTAAGGCCTCCCTTATTTAATTAGTATATTAGTGAGTTGTTTGTGCTCACGGATTCCCTAGTGGTCCTATACATCGATGACTTAAAAATCTGGAGAGCTGAAGGGCGACAGTGATACGATCACGTTGCAAGACCTCCGAAAACCATTAGATTGGTTCAAAGAATGGATGCTTCCGATCAAGGTAAAAAAATGTACAGCCATGCGCACTGGACACGCAAGCATCCGATGCTACAAACTAGAGGGAATACCACTGCCATCAGTTCAGACTCATTTGAATCTAAGTGTCATAGTCACGATTTAGAAACTACAGCACACTGTCGCGGGGTGGCTGCACGTAGTTTCAGGTCCTTATGGGCAATTCGCAGAGCCTTTACTAGAATCACCAGAGATATGTTCACCTCCTCATATACATCTCTGGTGAGATCAAGACCGGAAAACTATATCCAGGCAGCCAGCTCTTACATTAGAGGGGACCCACATATTCTAGAAAGGGTTAAAAGGGATGCAACACGTATGATTCCTGGCATGGCTAACTTATCATACGAGGAAAGACTAGACAGTTTAAATCTCTTCTCCTTGACATACCGTGGGCAGAGAAGAGACTTAATCACAAAGTTTAAATTTTTAAATAATGACTACGGACCTGATCTATCTTCTGTTTTCCTCTCCACCAGGTAGGAACACCTTAGTGAACGTAGAAATATAGTTCAAAAGCCAAGTAGAAACTATAATCCTGTTGAGTACTGGTTCTCGCACAGAGTCATAAACTCCTGGAACCGACTCCCAGAAGAAGTGGTGTCAGTGACCCCGACTGATTCATTCAATAAGGGTGTAGACAAGCATAGAAATTTACTAGGAAAGGATTAACATAGGCTTCAGAAATCAATCAAAAAACCTGAATCTGAACCAGAAATTCAAGTATGAATGATCTCAATGAACTCGAACACTGGCAGATTTTAGAGCGCGAGTATGTGGGATAATAAACATTTTTCGTTTAATTTGCAAATTTTTTGACTTTTCTTAAGCGAAGTGAGCGACATTAAAAAGACTCTGATATCAAATACCGTCTCACATAAGTAAATTAATTTTACCCATCAATCTAAGGACCATCTACAACTTTTATAGGCAAACTGAGAAGACAAAGTTGTGGCTAGCACAAATGTGAAAAATGGCTAAAGACAACTTATCACAACCAAGGTTATGAGACGATTAGCGACGATATGCGAGTTTCTTAGGAGTACCAATGTAGCAAGTAAAAGAGGATTTAAATGTCTGGGTCTCACACCGCAGAGAAATAATATTCTGGAAGTAATGTGGTCACGTACTTCTAGCAGAAACATGTTGAGCTAATGATGCACCCTGTTTGACTCTGAAATTTGAAACCAGTCCACCTGTGTAACATACGAAGTTCAAACTTCAAAGATATAACGGTTTCGGAAGCGACCAAGAATCACTGGTACTTGGTATATATTGAGATTCAGAGAGTAAAGATAGTAGGCTCTTTTGGTCTATGTTAAAGCTTTCCCTCAGGATATCTGGCATCCTGAGAAATAAACAGATCTGTCCGGTACAGCAAATGACTAGATGCATTAGGGGAAAAACGTCCTCAACCTATTCACATACTTTATATCCCATATCATTTCTACGAGGTAGTGTAAACCAATTTGATTTATTTGTGCTCGCTTCTCGATTGAGACATAGGTTCAGGATTAACATGTACCCAATAGACTAATAGGACGGGGAGAAGACTGCACAAAAACTGGATCGACTCTCAGGCACACAGTCTCTTGAAAAACTGGGCGTGGTTTACGACATATTAGGCTGTGTGCAGAAGGTTAGTGCTAGGCACTTAGTATACGGAACACATAACTTTTTGATAACCTTTTAGAATTTTCTCAAGTAGTCTACGTCGTCAAATAATCAAAGTACTTTCAGGATTTTTGAAACCAACAACCGAACCAATTGTGTTAACAACCCAGCAAGCATTTTTTTCGGGCGCATTGCAGACTTTTTGGGGCAGACTTCGGGACAGTGTCCCACGTAAGTAGATTTACCCGAAGTTTTTGGCCCCAAAAAGTCTGCAATGCGCCCGAAGAAAATGCTATCTGGGAAGTGTAGACCATACTGAACACCTCAGATTATTAGAAAAGACGGCAAACGCCTCATACGCGAGCACTGTGAGGTTACAGTGTGACCTCATGGACTTCAAGGAAATAAATCTGTCGAAGGCCTCAGGCTTATGCTATCCGAATCGAACTGGATAGCATTTCCTTAATCCTCTCCAAGGTCACTTCTTTAACCGTAGGAACCGAGTCTTCCCTCATTTAGCTCGCTGCACCTGTTAGCAACCCTAGAACAAGAACTACAGACATGTCTACTATTACCAAACGAATATTCTTAACATCTTGACAAAACACTATACAGGCCTGGTAGTTTAAGCAAAACTCACATCGTCCCAATTGCTACCCATTTTGAATGGACGCCTAACAATAATTAAATATTCAATGACAGTTTGTTCACGCAATTCAAATTTTTCCCTGTCATTGGAATTTAGGACATCTTTTGAGCTATAAAGCGTGAAGTTTCTTTTCTTGCCATCATTTCTCCAAAGAAAAAAAGAGGGTTCTGATAAACTGCAACACGCGGCGGACGACCTTGAACGAAGAATCCGAATGCAGGAATGTGAAAGCCTCCAAGCTTGTTCACAAACTGCAAATATTCAGATCGCTTGGTAGGAAAAATTTCTGCTAGTCTCTTCAAGTAAATAATTTCACGCTTTATTAAGTCGAGCTGATAAAGAGTTCACTTAGGTCCTAGTGACTGCAGTTTCAGGAAGTTCTTCCGCCAGGATGCTCCTTAAGTTTAACTTTTATGCACAGCAGTGGGTCCTATTTAGTGATGTAGCAAAGAACTTGTGATGCCATATTCCTACTAGTCTGTCCACAATTTAAAGGATAAAGATGAATATGTATTAAGCAGCCTTGGAGAAATTTATTTAGGATGACCTCCTTCTTCCTATTGGGGAAACATGACTAATGATTTCTTTTTTGTATCGCAGTATTTAGAGTTTTTTATCCTATTTAGTAAACCCGAGTTTGTTAAGAAGGCTCTTAATTATGCAGGATATAATATGATGGTTGAAAACCACTCACAAACAGTAGTAGTGCTCTCCAATGACATCGAATTGGTATGAACAATGGTAGTTATTTTCACACGTTTGTGGGTGAACTCATCAGTAGTGTATTCACTTTGACTCAGCCGACAAAACCGATTCAATTTAAACTGCCTTGTTACCTGGTGCTTCTGGTGCATTCCTCACTGCCAAGATATGTGTTACTCCTGAAAATGATTGTCAACAACAAGATTGTCGGTTAAGCGGAAGTGGGACACGTCAAAATTTACCTTTCCATGAAAAAGACTGCGGGGCAGACGCATAGGTGACAGTGAAGAGCGAGTGGTTAACTAACAGGGTGATAATGCATTGCATTCATGAGGGTTTTTGGAACTTCACATAAAATGGGTCTCAGCCACCAGGAATAAATGAGACATCGCCATCGATAAATGGTGAATCTATTGATACTAGGCTTCAAAGAGGCCTGCTTGAATCACTGGCATAAGGAAACTGCTTTCCGTCAGAATGCCATATTTCCCGTGAGTTTATCATTGTTTTAGTTATGTTAGATGACCTATACATCATTTTGCGCTCTGATTTAACTTACCTGGAAGTAGACGCTGTGCAACTCCTCAACAGAATGAGGATATACTACATATTATTACTTTACTAGAAAATCCTGTATGAAGAAAAAATATTCTGAAACTGAATACCATATGTTCACATATTGTCTGAAATAAGGCTTTATTATTTTCATCAGGGAAGTTAACCTCCGCAGCATAGTAGTTGGCACAAGGTGCAGATTTAACAATGATTTTTTACAGATAAGCAGTCCCCTAAATTAATAGTCTGGGGCACTCACCAAATCAAAATTGGATTCGGACCCTCTCTGTTTTAGATGATCTGATTAGCTGGAGACTCAGGGTCAAACATCCACGCCGTCGCTCTCACCCTCTTGTTCGTTCATGCACTTTCCCAAGCTTGTTGAGCAGTCACCCTCCAAATACAACTCCGATCCCAAAATGTTTCGTGTTTTGGATAGCAAATCTGGTGTTGTGGGACCTGTACAACCCTACCGCATTCAAAACTATTGGTGATTAAGAAAGTGTGGTGATTGATAATTTCTATCTCTGTATTGTTTAAATACTTACTGTTGACTGTTGATATGTTTCTTATATGAATTCCATAATAATTCCGCTAAATACAAATTCCTGAATTCCGCCCTCTCTGTGTTTTGTTTGGATTCTTGTAATTCGGTCATCTTGAAATACTAAAAGTACGATTACAAATAATTACTACAAATTGGCGTCGCGATGGAACTAAATAACCTGGGAAAATTTCCCATTAATGGGTCTCCGCGGGAGATTGCTGATTATTTGGAATGCTTCGATGCGTGGTGCATTTCAAAGAATGTTCTGGATGACAAAATACCAGCAAATTTCATCACTGCTATTGGGCTAGATGCGTATAGTCTAGTAAAGACTCTGTCAATTCCAGATAAACTTATTTCTCTGCCATATGTCAAGATTCGTGAACTTCTGATAAATCACTTTCATGTAACTACATTTGAGACCAGAGAGAGGGCTCAATTTCATAAACTGGTTCGTGCTCCCAACCAGAAGATTCGAGAGTTCATTCTTCAACTTCAAATTCAAGCTTCAAAGTGTAACCTTGGAGATCAGCTGCATACTCAACTACGTGATCGTCTAATTGCTGGAATCAATATTCCTAAGTTAGAGTAAGAGTTAATTCAGATTCCTTCTTGTACTTTTCAAACTGCTAAAGATTTATGTATTACATATGAAGATGTCAACAGTGAATACTCTGCTCCCACCACGTCAGTATCTGATGTCATGCTGTCCAAAGCCGATAATACAAGTGGTCATGGAAAGCAATCCAAACTGTCGTCCACAGGTAATAGAATGCAGCGAGAGATCAAAAACATTAAACCGTGTTTATCCTGTGGAAAGTTACATCTGTGAAGCGCTTGCCGTTTTCGGGGTGCCAAGTGTCACAAGTGTGGTAAAGTTGGACACATCAAGACTGTTTGCATAAGTTCGAATACTTATGTTGCTCAACATTCTTATAATTCTCCCAATCTGTCTAGTAAAATGGAGTCAATGTGTCTTTCAACCTTTCAAAATACTCAATCTCATTCAATGAAAACCTCCACTACAAGTTCAACAACTCAAGTGTCAACTATTTTCAAAAATGTGGTAGCCGAGTTACAATGTGAACTGTTAAAAACACGAAAAGACCTGAATGAGATGAGAGAGCAACTGATTAAAATGGAGGAATTGCTGCATATGCATAGACTGCGTCTGTCGAATGCAGAGCATACAAGTACCCGTGAAAGTCCTGCAATACGTTTCAAATCTCGAATTCTCAAAAAGCATCTGATGTCCACGACTTCTAATGTACATTATTACAAAGGTAATGACTAAAGACCTTCTGCTGGAATTATACTACGAAAAATGGGAAATCGAGTGGTGAAGATATTAGACATCAGAGATCACTCAGTTCATAACAGACACCTGGACAAAGTGACAATAAATGAAGTAGGTCGTTCCAATTATTATTTTAATGATTCCGCTAATAATCCTGATTTTGTAGATAATTCAGGAATAAGTCCAGATGATACTGATGAAAATGATATCACAGAATCAGTTAGAAGGTCGCAGCTACTTGCAAGCAAACCGAGACATCGTTATAAGTACGCAAGGAGACATTCGACGTGTGGCGGTAAGGTGATTGACAATTTCTATCTCTGTATTGTTTAAATACTTATTGTTGACTGTTGATATGTTTCTTATATGAATTGGGCAAAGTTAAACTTTCGACACCACTAACAACCAATCAGCAAACGACCTTGAACGGACCAATCACAGTAAAGAGGCATAAATTATGAATAGAAATGTATATTTATAGAAAAAAAAGCATGAAATAGATAATAAAATAGTTACATGGGATATTTTTCTCGAACATGAGACAGAAACATCTCCCAGTTTAGCATGGGACTGTCAATGGAGAAGTTACACCATATTCTGTACATGTATTCATCTAAATGACTGTAAATGAGCTGCTTTTGAGATCCATTAATAGCTCTTATCCTATTTTTCAACCTGCCCCAAAATCCTTCAATAGAATTTGTATGCG
The DNA here is from genome assembly GCA_944472135.2 of Trichobilharzia regenti. Classification (NCBI taxonomy): domain Eukaryota; kingdom Metazoa; phylum Platyhelminthes; class Trematoda; order Strigeidida; family Schistosomatidae; genus Trichobilharzia; species Trichobilharzia regenti. Next base: position 10,013,938 of record OX235262.1, read on the forward strand.
TTCTCGTAACGGGATCCACGAAATCACTTGAATGATTGACTCTATGATGGATATATCCCAAAGATGACAGGGAATTATAACCCTTCCATTCGTCTGTATGTATTATAGACCCCTTTTTTACAAGTCTGGTGATAATGGGTATAAGAGTGGTCGCTTTTCTATCCGCAATCCTTTCCACGAATCCCTTTCGAAGCGAGGTGTCGTACAAACCTATTACCCAAATATTGTTCGCCCGCTGGCGACCACGGTTGAATTTCTTCTTTACCAGCACTGTCTCATCGATATGCACGATAACATCTTCTCCACCTAACAAACAAGTGATTTTGTCCATTTTCCATGATGCGATATCTCTACAATTCTGGTACCACTGGACTGTTGAAACCAGGCTGTTCTCCGTCTCAGCAGCTGCTGCTCGCACTGGCTGTTTTAGCACCCAGTAGTTGCAGATATATAAAATCTGCGTCAGGGACAGATGCGACCTGGAGAAAAAAGTTCCTACGAAATATTAAAATAATCAGCTTACCCTCTCTAATACTAGAACGCTTCAAACATATACCACAACGATGAACAAATCCATCAGTTGATCTGCTATAGCTTTTTAAAGTCATGATACCACCACACGAACAAGTTCGCTCCTTCCAGAGCAACCCTAAATCCAGGCAGTACTGCAATACAGTATCCTCCTCGAATTGCAACCGTAACCTTGTAAGGGCACGCATTTCAAATCAAGCGCTATACAACATTGAACTACATTCGTGAACCTCATTGGATAATTCCACATCGTTCATGAATCTCATTGGATAATTCGCTGATTGGTAGTTAGTGGTGTCGAAAGTTTAACTTCGCCATGAATTGCATAATAATTCCGCTAAATACAAATTCCTGAATTCCGCCCTCTCTGTGTTTTGTTTGGATTCTTGTAATTCGGTCATCTTGAAATACTAATACTTCGATTACAATAAATTACTAAAGAAAGACATGAGGAAGAGACAAGCTGCGAAACAGGAACTATATTTTCATGATTCGTAAGGTCGGTTTTTCCTATTGAATGATTTATGCCATTCTGTTTGTTTGAGTACATTTCCCCCGTTTCACTCGTCCAACATCGGCGCGCTAATAAAAATATACGTTCAAAACCAGCTGCTGTCTTCTATCACTGTACAAGACAACTGCTGAAGATTGAACGATCAATTCATGGTTGTTTGCTCAAAACCAACTTCCCCAATTTTCGCGGAGGCATCAATACACCAGTCATCGTCTCATCGGTAGCTGTTCAGAAAGAATTCAGGAAACAACCGTCAGAATTAATATTGTGATTTATTATTGTAATATTTGTTCATAGACCTTATTTGTAAAGCTTAGTTGTACAATGGCTATGTGTTGGTGTTAGAATAAATAATTCTCGAGTCGCCAAACTGGGTTCTGGTTTTTGTATCCGTTCGTACTAAGCGTTTCTGAGAAGCTACGAGGAACGGCGTGAGTCCCATCGTGGCGAGAGCTAGGCATTAATGGTTTACGAGACGTGGCTGACAACATCAGTCTGTAATCAGTCTTAGTTCACTATACTACTATAGCAAGTTACTAAATTGGTGAACCCGGTGATTTCACAATAAGCCGTTTGTTTTATTTTGGTTCACCATAAATTATATTTTAAGGTTTTGCTTGGTTATATTTTAACATATTTGACTGCTTATGTTCGTACGTGCGTTTCATTTCATTTTTTTATTCCTGCATCTGATTAACTGATCACAGAGTCTGGCTCAAAAAGCCTTTTTTCTGCTGAGACAGATGCTTTGGTAACTCCGAAAACTACCATACCTGAATTTGATAGACGTGACCCTCAACTACGATTCGCCCAATTAGGGATATGCTTTTACCGCTATAGGGTTAGGCTGGATAGCTTCAGGTGTAGGGAAGTATGTTCTTAACTACCTAATCCGATTTGCACAAAGGTAAACAGCCGTATAGTGCACCTAAGCGCGAATCGGTAAATCGACGTTCCACCTCTAAAACCTGCTCATACAAAGATTCTTTCTTGAGGAGATCATGGAAGATAGATCCCCATCACGGTTCCTACGGCACTTGCAACAACTGATGGGAGATAGGACGGTTAGAGATGTATTAAAACAAGGCTGGATGCAAACCCTTGCGGAGCTTGTGCAACATATTCAGGATCCCGGTTCCTACCTTGAACAGAGCGCGCCTTTCAGAGCGAATAATGGAGAGGAGACACCTCAATGAGGGGCAGGTGAATTATACAGTAAGCATGATGGCCCAGTGAGCTCATGGCTCGTGGCCAACGTTAGATCACTAACGCAATCACTATCACAATTACAGCTAACACAGCAGTTTTCTCATTGCCGGTTACGCAATCGTTCTACCCTGCATATGCCTACACGAAAGCGTGAAGTTTTTCGCCAAGATAGGTTTGATAAGAGACCCTTCGAAAAGCTGTTTCTAACTATGCTGTCGTCCTCACTGAAGACTACGCTCATGACACAGTCGTAGACGATGTTTTAACAACCTCAGATAATAGAGTCCTGGAATTATCGTGGTGGTCAGTCACTGGGGCGTGGTCGAGCAACAGACGCTCTTCAAGTAGTGTCACTGAAGCGACAGAGTTATGGAACTGTATTATGCCACCACTTAGGTCAGCCAACCCCTGCATTTCCCCTTATAACCGATAAAAGTCACCCAACTACAGAAACTTGCGCGGTCTTTAGAGTCTTAACCACGTTAAACTTAGAACCCGCACTCGTACGGGTATCATAACACTCATGGCCAAGAAGTTATATGTTGCCCACAACTCTATGGTTTCAGTGAAGGCTCTAAGACCATAGAGAACTCTCGCCAGTTCGCGCTGGCGGCAACGGTCGCCGGCGGAAGTATCTGCCTACCTTACATTTGTGACATAGTCAACCAAACCCGATTGGCTGACACATGCGCTGAAGTCGGCGTCCTTCCTACTACAGGATTAGACCAACAAAAAGAACCTAGCTTCAGACTGCAGGCTGCGAGCGAAAAGCATATTGAGAACTTTGGTAGGAAATACGTCTATCTGGACGTAGGTTTGTGCAAACCTATTCAGTGGATTTTCATCCTTACTGACGTCACAATGCCTATCATTGGCACGGACCTAAACAAACTTCATGTCCTACCCGTAGATGTCCGCCTAGAAAGGTTGACTGATAGCGCCACTAGACTGTCCATTTAATGCGTCGCCTAAATAGGTCACAGCTTATCACCGGTTAAGAAGAAGTCGATCTTTGAACCCCATTTTATGCCGCCTATGGGCTAGTGCCCTATAGTAATTTGCCTGTTTAACTATCTACCTTGCATAAAGAGCAATTTTATGCATCACATCACAGCCTCAGGACAATCCGTACCATCCAAAGCACGACGACTTTCTCCTGGCAAACCGCGACTGACGAAAGGCGGATTCATAAAGAAAGTCGAAATGAGTTGTTCAGTGAAGGTACTCTTTTCAACAAATTTATCATCAGGCTTGTATATGTATGGCTTTTAAGAATTTATATGCGGTGAGAGAAGTGAATCATAGGTGTGAATGCATAAAACAATAATAGTAGTTTGAAATGCAATTAAAATGTTCGCGGCCTGCTTAAACCTTGAGCTGTCAAAATTTTCCGACATTTATATTGCATGTGATTTTTTTTCCTTCACGTTCCCAGTGGAACATAGGGCTTCAAGCTAGAGGCTTGAAGTTTCTGTAGCAGTGTTTATTTTTACAGGATGGGGTTGCTAGCCTCATGCCCAACATTTCCTCTTTACCGACTTTTTATTACTGGTTTGGCGAGGTAAAGGAGTGCGTCGGTCGGGGATCTAACCCCGGACCATGTACATGGTTGGCGAGTGTTCTAGCCACTATGCCACCGACGCACTATTGCATCTGATTACTTGGATTTATTTTGTTTTAATTATTTGTTTATGTTTCCAAATCGTATTACTTTCGCGATTATTTAAAATGTTTTCAACCTGACGATTTACGAGTATATAATAACCTTAAGAAAAAGCATCATGGTAGGTGGCAAGGATCTTTAGAGTGTACTCTAATGCATCAGATGACTGCTCCTGTGATTGTGAGCGAAAATTGCAGGTCATTATCGAACAAGATTAATTACTTGGATGCTCTATTACGCTCAAATATTTACCGTAATACGGGTGTTATAACGTTTCAAGAAACTTGGCTCTACTGTTCATATGATGGCAATTTAATCTCCCTGAATGGTTTCACTATGTAAAAACAAGACCGAAGTAGTTCAAGGAAGAAGCGAGGTGGTGGTGTTGCTACTTTTATCAATTCTCGGTGGTCTGTCGCCAACAACGTTTGTTTTAAATTCTCAAATGATAATATTGACTGTATAACTGTTAAATGTAGACCTAAACACCTATCCATATACAAATTAATTTATATCACGAACATTTATGCCCCACCTTGCTGTAGCACTTTAGAACTGTCTATGTTTGCTGATGAATCCACTATTTTCGCTGCCGCCTCTTTTGCAAACTTATTGTCCATGGTGACAGGCGATTTAAATTCTTGTAACTCCAGCTTTCTTATAATGCTAGGAAGAAAGCAGTACACTGTATGTCAGGGAAAGTCGTCCACGTCATTGCTTACTGAGACTGGTGTTCCTCAAGACGCTGTCCTTTCTCCTTTCTGTTCTCTTTCTTCTTGCGTGACTTGCTTAATTCTGATTAAATGAACTTTGTTAAGTATGCGGACGATCTAACTATTTCAGTGTCTGCTCACTCCCAGCTAGACCGTACTAAGATGAACAGCTTCTATCAGGAATTAGCAAATGGTCTTCCTATAACGGCCTTAAACTAAATCCTTCCAAATCCCAGACTGTTAATTTCAGTTTCCGATGTAAACGAAAGTTAAATGAAGCTGTTGGTTCCTATAACTCTTGCAAAATTGACGACACTGATATAGAAATCAAGTTTGAAGTTAAGTATCTTGGATTAGTTCTCTCCTCTGACCTATCCTGGTCTTCCTGTGTCTTAGCGATTTCTAAAAGAATATTTCGTCTGACTTTTTACATTAAGAAGTTAGGGCACTCAGGCATAACCCAACCCCTCCTCTTACAGTCTGTCAACTCGTGTATTTTACCTATTTTTCTTTACTTTTCACCCTTATTCTTCCCTGGATTGTTTAAAAAAGACTGTGTCATACTTCGTAGAACTCTGAAGACTGTCAGTAGGACGAGTGGTATCCCATTGGGCCATATCGTTGACATTGTCACTGAAAGGCACTTAATGTCATGCAACAAACTTGCTAAAGGAATTTTGTCAGTCTCTGAGCACCCACTCTACTCGCAGCTCCAGCCTTGTGTCTCCTCAGGTAAAACAAGAAGTGTTTTCAGAAGAATTTATGCACGTACGTCAAAGTGTAAAAATTCCACTTTACCATAATAAGCATGTATTTTATGTGATGAAAATGGTGTCAGGCATGAACTAACTAACCTTTTTCGCACTACTAAATAAACGATTTCTTCCATCCTTACAGTACCAAACTTTATTGTTATTGTATTTGTTATATTTATAATCCTATCAATTTTTTGTTTTTATTTATTTAATTTTCATAAGTGTGAACATCGTTTGGGCTGTGTTACAACTGTTAATCTCGTTCCTCCCTCAAAATACTATATCAACAGAACATTAGATCCAATAACCTAAAACACGCCAGTTAACAAAATGAATCGCCACCACTATGTGAAACAACCTCACTGTTATTGTTCTTCTTATTATTATATTATATAATAGTTGAAGATTGAACGATCAATTCATGGTTGTTTGCTCAAAACCAACTTCCCCAATTTTCGCGGAGGCATCAATACGACAGTCATCGTCTCATCGGTCGCTGTTCAGAAAGAAGTTAGCAATAAACCGTCAGAATTAATATTGTGATTTATTATTGTAATATTTGTTCACAGACCTTAGTAGAAATATTTTTATATGTTGGTGTTACAATAAAGAATTCTCGAGCGGCCAATCGGTGTTTTGATTTTTGCGTCCGTTATAACTAAGCGTTTCTGAAAAACTTCAAGGAACAGCGTGAGCCCGAGCGTAGCAAGAGCTGGGCATTAACGGTTTACGAGACGTGGCTGACAGTTTCTGACGGTAGAAACAGATTCTGGCCAATTCAGATAGCTGGTAACAGTTTGGATAGTCACTGTTCATCTTTCCTGGTGCGGTCAAGAAGTCTGTAGTTGCAACTGGTAAGCCATTGTTGAATAGAGTGTCACAGAATAGATTTGCTGCTTCAGAGTCCAGTTCTGACCCTACATGTTTACAAGGTATTACTAGTCAGAGTGAAGTTATAAAACCTTTTAGGATTTGCGAGGAGGAACCGAAATTGTCTACTTCTGTTAATAAAGAGTTTGAAAATGATGAAGTTGACGGTAAATTGAATATTTGTGGTAATGATCATGATAGTGCAGATTTGTCTTTGGTTGATCATGATGAGATGAGGGAATGCCTACTACTTCTTAGTTGAACAAAGTTTCTGTACAACTTGAACGTGAAGTAGAAATAAATGCAGATTCAGTTGCAGAAGGCACGCATACTTGTGAGACCGTCAGTGTGATTGATCAGCATGTAGCCCACCTATCATCAGATGCTAGTGCCAAACCTGAGCTGATAGTGAAAGACACCAGTGGTGGTGGTCTATCAGGTAGACAACTTTCTGAAAGCCGAGCAACAACAGCTTCTGATCCACCGCTAACTTCATCACCTGGTATCAATCGGTCATCGTTGGTGTTTTCATCCACAATGAAACAGTCACCCATCAACTCAAGTATCTTCTGCAATGACTATGATAGTATTGGTGCATTTGAAAGGACGAAAGATATTGCTCAGTTTAGAGAGGATAAGCCAAGTGTAAACGAAAGAGTAATTGTTAAATTGACTTGCATGAATAAAGGCATTTCTTGTTTCAAGTTACTATTTGAATGCTATTATCTTTGGGGTAAATTACTCTGTGCCTACGCTTGGTTGACCAGATACGTCGTGTGTTTGTTCGTCATCTATATTCTACGATACAATGACATGAGCGTGTTACCGTTCAGATTTGAGGATATAGCTGATAGAAGGAAGTCAGCAAATGAACTCTGCGACGATTTTCCAACCTAGAGCGTCAACCTGAGAAGGGTTGTAGGCGTACTGCTGTAAGTCCTACAATTCTTCAAAGGGTAGCGCATCAATGAGCAGTCTAATGTGCTCGGTGTGTGATTTTGTACATATGTTCATATTGTATATACTGAATTGATATCATCTGTCATCTAGCTGTTGGTAATTCTATTTGTGTCCGGACGACTTCCACTTGGATCATCAACCTGAGAAGGAATGTAGGCGTACTGCTGTAAGTCCTACAGTTCTTCAAGGGTAGTTCGTCAAGGCAGAATCCACAACATTTGATGTAGTGATTGTACATATGTTTGTGTTAAATACTTGTGTGAGTTCCAATTATTATAATTGTTGAAAAATCTTGTTTGTGTCCGGACATTCCACAACTTACAATGGTCAACCTGTGAAGGCTTGTAGCCGTACTGGTGTCAGCCCTGCGATTCTTCAAAGGAATTCCATCAAGACATGAACTGCGAGTTTGTGTGTACTGTTTGTATATATGTGTGGTGTGTCATATCAATTGGTGCTTTTAGATTCATTGTGTTTACTCGTTGTTTTCGTATCTTGTTTTTATTGCATAATTTTGTTAAAATTTTCGTCGTGATTACTTCTGAAGTTGTGTCCACTCTTCTACATCCATGAATGAATTGGTTGATGTTAAGGTCAGCAGATGGGTCGTATACGCCGTGGAGGCTAGGCTATTGCTGAGAATAAAATGCACACGGAGACAATTGTTAGGTGCGGTCCCACACGCCGGGGAGAAAGAGTGTAAACGACTGAGGCTCGCATGCGTCACCGCTACTAGAACTGAGGCAGAATGAGTGACAAGCGATTGCAGTGGTAATTGGTAGTAAGTAGATAAGAGGATGAGTGTAGAGTATCATGAGTTGGTGCTATGGTCACGTTGCATTCTGCAAGAGTCATTCTAGCAAGTGGCGATTGTGTTGCAAGATGTCAAGAGGAGGTCTCTGTCTGGAGGCGCAGGTCGTCAGCGATGTGTGAGATTGTGCTGTGGGTATGCTTGTGGTGTGTTGGCTTTTCTGTTTGTTTTCCATTTCAGCTCTGTCTGTGTGACCCAGGTTCTCGCAATGGCATCCAAGTCAACGTGTATTGGTCGTGAAGGAAAAAAGGGTTGGACCCCATTTTTGCCGGGGATTGTCAATGTAGTTGAAGACTGAACGATCAATTCATGGTTGTTTGCTCAAAACCAACTTCCCCAATTTTCGCGGAGGCATCAATACGACAGTCATCGTCTCATCGGTCGCTGTTCAGAAAGAAGTCAGCAATAAACCGTCAGAATTAATATTGTGATTTATTATTGTAATATTTGTTCACAGACCTTAGTAGAAATATTTTTTATATGTTGGTGTTACAATAAAGAATTCTCGAGCGGCCAATCGGTGTTTTGATTTTTGCGTCCGTTATTACTAAGCGTTTCTGAAAAACTTCAAGGAACAGCGTGAGCCCGAGCGTAGCAAGAGCTGGGCATTAACGGTTTACGAGACGTGGCTGACAACCTCACTGTTATTGTTCTTCTTCTTACTATATTTAATAATCTCAATTCGTCCTACGAATATTTTTGACTTTATATCGTAAACGTGGACAAGTCCCTCTGGTTACGTTCGTTTTAACTTCTAATTTTATCTGTATTTAAAGTAAATCAGATAATAATTTGCTTTCTTCCAGTAACAGTACTGGTGGTGCAGTATGGAATTTTTAGCACATATCTATAATATTGCATCTAATTTCATCGCACATTTAAGAGGAGTATTACAAAAAATAAATATAAAAAACAACAAAAAGCAAAATGAAACACAAAAATAACAAAAAATGCAAATAAAAATGCCAAGTAGAAAGGAAGATAAACACCAATAATGAACAATATTTCATTATTGGTTAGTGGAAGCTATTATATGTGTATGCGTGGTGAACAGTAACAGTGTAAGCGCAATATTGCTTGAAATTAAGTCACGCGTAGATAAAGGCTATCCCGGTCCAGAACAAACAAGAAGCCGGTCACTGTTTCTACGGTACTATTAATAAACAAATCAATAATTATATATACAACAAACCTTAACGGTTTCAAGAGTACAAAGCACAACGCTTAACAGAAAGCAAGGTACCGCTATCAGAGCGGAATAACGTTAAAGTCAAAATTGCGAACTAGCCGGAACCAGACACGACCGTTCAGGTAAGCAGTCAGTAGAAGAATGAACCCAAGTAAGGCATGGCATAAAACAGAGAGCGTTTAAGAGAGATAGACCGAGCATAGGCACAAAGATAGAATTTAATTGGCTACTTAACCAGGTAGGAAAATACAGATGAAAATCAATAAATAAGATAAACTCGACAGAATAGTACAAAGTTAGACATGGGTCAGCAAAAATAACAGTTCACAAAATACTCTGATTGGGCCATGAGTTCAACTGTCTGACTAAACGGATCGAGGTAAAAACACATACACACAGTTCATTAAACAAGCAGGGATAGACACGTTAGGCATGGATAATTGGGTTGCAACAACTCTAGGCTGATCCGGGACAGGTTGACTTGATTCAAGGATGGGGATAGAATTGATCTTACACCGGCCCCCAAAATCCGACTAGGATTTTATGAATCATGTTATACAGAATAACCCTCGTGCCCGGCTCTCTTACAAATGACTTCCCTCTAGTAGGCATATCTTACGTATATCGCGCTTCACCTCGCCGTTTCTCTTTCTTATTGTAACCGTTCTGACAAGTTCGTCCGCGGATTGCTCGCATTCCGCAATAACTCCTCGCGGCCAACGCCTAGCCAACCATCTTGCCACCACAGAAATCGTAATGCTCCTCGATCGTCTACTGGCACCTTCACTTGCATAAACATATCAGCTATGTCCGCGACCACACCAATAGGCTTTTCTCGAAAGCGCAACAGAGCACCAACAAGCTCGGCAATCGTATCAGGTCCTTGATATAGCTTATCGTTCAAAGAATAACCTCTAAAGGTTCCGGCGCAATCTATAACTAATCTCAGTTTATCTGGCTTTTTCTGCTTCATAACGGGATGATGTGGAAGATAACACCTCGAACGATAGTTCGCTGCTAGCTGCTCTGTTGGTACCGGAAGGGCATAACCATTTTTTGACATCGTATTTATCCCATCCACATATCGTGCTAAAAGGTTCTTGTCACACGATAACCTCTGTTTCAGATTGAGTAACGGCTTTATGACGACTACATAATTATTGTCTGTTACCTTTGTTGGATCTTCCCATGGCAAGGGAATAATGTAATGCGCCTTTTCTAAGACGGTGCTTTGAGTAACAAACTCGATTGCCTTACGATCTTCAATAGAAAATGAGTCTTCGTTTTCTTCAGTATCCTTAAGCTCAGCTTGATGTAGACTTCTGATGTCGTCTTTGATACTGTCTTCGCTGATTCGAGCGTAATTGACAGTGCCTCTTTTCGTATTTCCATGAGTTTTCCGTTCGTCGTCCTCGGCTAACTTCACATGCAGCTCGGCCATTTCGACATCATGTCTAGCCTTTAGCAACTTTTTCTCTAACTCTAACTCCTCTCGAAGCTGTTTCTCTTTTAGCTGCGCCCTTAGTAGCAACGACTTAGCACTAGTTACTCGCGATAATGATAATTTCGAACTACTGACATGAGAGCCGGGGCACGAAAGATTACCAACATGATCATTTATACGAACGGGGACTTGCCGACTCTCCGACTGCTGCTCCGAAATTTGATTCCCTGATCTGGTTTGCATTGTTCCAAAGACAATGTATTTTCAACAACGTTGCGTGCTGCCAATTCACCACAGTTTCTTCTCGATGAACGCTCAGTACTGACCAGTTCAGTACGGGATTTTCCTATTTGACGTTGAGTACTGACCAATTCAGTACGGTCTCGATCCGTTTAGCGTTAAGTACTGACCAGTTCAGTACGGTCTTTACAATTCCTCTTACGTTAAGTACTCCGTTAAGTACTGACCAGTTCAGTACGGGATTTTCTTCAATGACAATTCCTCTTTCGTTAAGTACTGACCAATTCAGTACGATCTCCTCTTTAACGTTAAGTACTGCAGTTCAGTACGGTCTCGATCCGTTTAGCGTCAAGTACTCCGTTAAGTACTGTAAGCGCAATATCGCTTGAAATTAAGTCACGCGTAGATAAAGGCTATCCCGGTCCAGAACAAACAAGAAGCCGGTCACTGTTTCTACGGTACTATTAATAAACAAATCAATAATTATATATACAACAAACCTTAACGGTTTCAAGAGTACAAAGCACAACGCTTAACAGAAAGCAAGGTACCGCTATCAGAGCGGAATAACGTTAAAGCCAAAATTGCGAACTAGCCGGAACCAGACACGACCGTTCAGGTAAGCAGTCAGTAGAAGAATGAACCCAAGTAAGGCATGGCATAAAACAGAGAGCGTTTAAGAGAGATAGACCGAGCATAGGCACAAAGATAGAATTTAATTGGCTACTTAACCAGGTAGGAAAATACAGATGAAAATCAATAAATAAGATAAACTCGACAGAATAGTACAAAGTTAGACATGGGTCAGCAAAAATAACAGTTCACAAAATACTCTGATTGGGCCATGAGTTCAACTGTCTGACTAAACGGATCGAGGTAAAAACACATACACACAGTTCATTAAACAAGCAGGGATAGACACGTTAGGCATGGATAATTGGGTTGCAACAACGCTAGGCTGATCTGGGACAGGTTGACTTGATTCAAGGATGGGAATAGAATTGATCTTACACCGGCCCCCAAAATCCGACTAGGATTTTATGAATCATGTTATACAGAATAACCCTCGTGCCCGGCTCTCTTACAAATGACTTCCCTCTAGTAGGCATATCTTACGTATATCGCGCTTCACCTCGCCGTTTCTCGTTCTTATTGTAACCGTTCTGACAAGTTCGTCCGCGGATTGCTCGCATTCCGCAATAACTCCTCGCGGCCAACGCCTAGCCAACCATCTTGCCACCACAGAAATCGTAATGCTCCTCGATCGTCTACTGGCACCTTCACTTGCATAAACATATCAGCTATGTCCGCGACTACAGCAATAGGCTTTTCTCGAAAGCGCAACAGAGCACCAACAAGCTCGGCAATCGTATCAGGTCCTTGATATAGCTTATCGTTCAAAGAATAACCTCTAAAGGTTCCGGCGCAATCTATAACTAATCTCAGTTTATCTGGCTTTTTCTGCTTCATAACGGGATGATGTGGAAGATAACACCTCGAACGATAGTTCGCTGCTAGCTGCTCTGTTGGTACCGGAAGGGCATAACCATTTTTTGACATCGTATTTATCCCATCCACATATCGTGCTAAAAGGTTCTTGTCACACGATAACCTCTGTTTCAGATTGAGTAACGGCTTTATGACGACTACATAATTATTGTCTGTTACCTTTGTTGGATCTTCCCATGGCAAGGGAATAATGTAATGCGCCTTTTCTAAGACGGTGCTTTGAGTAACAAACTCGATTGCCTTACGATCTTCAATAGAAAATGAGTCTTCGTTTTCTTCAGTATCCTTAAGCTCAGCTTGATGTAGACTTCTGATGTCGTCTTTGATACTGTCTTCGCTGATTCGAGCGTAATTGACAGTGCCTCTTTTCGTATTTCCATGAGTTTTCCGTTCGTCGTCCTCGGCTAACTTCACATGCAGCTCGGCCATTTCGACATCATGTCTAGCCTTTAGCAACTTTTTCTCTAACTCTAACTCCTCTCGAAGCTGTTTCTCTTTTAGCTGCGCCCTTAGTAGCAACGACTTAGCACTAGTTACTCGCGATAATAATAATTTCGAACTACTGACATGAGAGCCGGGGCACGAAAGATTATCAACATGATCATTTATACGAACGGGGACTTGCCGACTCTCCGACTGCTGCTCCGAAATTTGATTCCCTGATCTGGTTTGCATTGTTCCAAAGACAATGTATTGTCAACAACGTTGCGTGCTGCCAATTCACCACAGTTTCTTCTCGATGAACGCTCAGTACTGACCAGTTCAGTACGGGATTTTCCTATTAGACGTTGAGTACTGACCAACTCAGTAAAGTCTCGATCCGTTTAGCGTTAAGTACTGACCAATTCAGTACGGTCTTCAGCAATTCCTCTTTCGTTAAGTACTCCGTTGAGTACTGACCAGTTCAGTACGGGATTTTCTTCAATGACAATTCCTCTTTCGTTAAGTACTGATCAGTTCAGTACGATCTCCTCTGTAACGTTAAGAAGTACTGACCAATTCAGTAAAGTCTCGATCCGTTTAGCGTCAAGTACTACGTTACGTACTGTAAGCGCAATATCGCTTGAAATTAAGTCACGCGTAGATAAAGGCTATCCCGGTCCAGAACAAACAAGAAGCCGGTCACTGTTTCTACGGTACTATTAATAAACAAATCAATAATTATATATACAACAAACCTTAACGGTTTCAAGAGTACAAAGCACAACGCTTAACAGAAAGCAAGGTACCGCTATCAGAGCGGAATAACGTTAAAGTCAAAATTGCGAACTAGCCGGAACCAGACACGACCGTTCAGGTAAGCAGTCAGTAGAAGAATGAACCCAAGTAAGGCATGGCATAAAACAGAGAGCGTTTAAGAGAGATAGACCGAGCATAGGCACAAAGATAGAATTTAATTGGCTACTTAACCAGGTAGGAAAATACAGATGAAAATCAACAAATAAGATAAACTCGACAGAATAGTACAAAGTTAGACGTGGGTCAGCAAAAATAACAGTTCACAAAATACTCTGATTGGGCCATGAGTTCAACTGTCTGACTAAACGGATCGAGGTAAAAACACATACACACAGTTCATTAAACAAGCAGGGATAGACACATTAAGCATGGATAATTGGGTTGCAACAACGCTAGGCTGATCTGGGACAGGTTGACTTGATTCAAGGATGGGAATAGAATTGATCTTACAAACAGCTATATTCATACAAGAAGTTATGAGATGTTCTTCAGAATGTTTATAGCCAAGATGATCAGTTAATTTGATTGAACAACACTGAAAGTTCATAAAATCAACATTTCAGGTTGTGTTTTCTTATTGTCAGCTCTAATGTGGTGTTTGTAGTGCTATTGTGAGTAATCATGCATAATACAAAAATTTTAGGATGGTAATAATGGCGTTCGCAATCAAGATTGTCAGTTTAATATTGCCGAACAAAAATACAATCACAAAACTAATATAAGATGATATTTGGTGACAACACAATTTTGTAATACTCATAGTGATAATATAGTCGGGACCAATAGATAGACAAAGCAAGGAGAAGAATGAAGGATAAAAAAGTAAGCCAATGATAACAACTTTAGGTAGCTAAGTATGATTAAGAGGGTGTTCACTATAGAAGTATGGTTTTAGACCATTTCTCGCATGTATTCAGATGCTTATCCACTAATGTAGTTACAAGCTGACTGAGTTTTACACCGCTAGTCCTACTAACTACCTTCAACATCCTTTTCAGGATGGCATAGTCATTTTTCAGTAGCCCAGGAAAGACTAATGGGGGGCAGTAAAGTAGAAGAGGTAAGATACGAGAGTTGACAAATCGTGAAAGCAGAGTTTTGGTGATTCCAGTTAGTCTGAGTTTCTTAATGTAGTAGGTTGGACGAAACACTTTCTTAGGAATCTTTTGGATATGAGATGACCAAGTAAGGTCGGAAGATAGAACTAATCCGATGTATTTTGCATTAGGCTTGGTTTGAATTTTAGTCCCCTCGATGCTACAGGCTTCATGAGTGCTTACTAGTGTTTGTATATCTCGTTTGTGCCTAAAGGAGAAGTCAATAGTCTGGCATTTTGAGGGATTCAGCATGAGACCATTTAGTTTAGACCACTGACTGATGTCAGACAGGAGGCTATCTAATTTGAAGCAGTCTGGCTGAGACTTAACGGGAAGCGAAACAGTCAGGTCATCTGCATATTTGACAAAGTTGATTTCGACTGAAAGAGTTAAGTCATGTAAGAAGAAGGAAAAGAGAAACAGCGAGAGAACAGCACCCTGAGGAACACCAGCTTTAGTAAGCAAAGGAGAGGAAGCTACACTATTATATACCATGTACTGCATCCTATTGGAGAAGTAAGAGTGCAGCCAGTTGATAGCCCAGGACTCAGTTTGTGTAAGGCTAAGCTTGTTTAACAAAAGGCCTCTAGGTACAGAGTCAAAAGCAGATGTGTTATCAAGGAACGTGCAACGGACATACTTGATCCCTTTGTCTAAGGAGGACACAATGTTGTGATGAAACACAGCAGCAGCGTCCAAAGTACTTCTACTCTGTTTCTAAGCAAACTGCTTTGGATCATTTGAGAAGCTAAGGAAATGAACAAGTTTTTGTAACACTAATTTCTCCATTAGTTTCAAAAAAGGAGAGGTGAGAGCAATTAGTCCAAACTTAACACTATTTCCAGAACCAGACTTGGGTTGTAATATCTTTCCACTGAGAAGGTACAACATTACTAGAAAAAGAATTATTGAAAATGTTTGTAAGTGGGTTGCCTAAAATATCAGCATATTTCTTAGAACTATTACTGGTATACCATCAGGGCCTAGACTCTGGGAAGGTTTAAGTGATTTTAAACATTTGAGAACATCAGAAGCATTGAAACTATGAAAGTCACTGATCGTGTTATTAGTTGAATTGAAGGTAAAAGGGACATTAGGAGGGCGGATAAAACATCTACTGAGAGCATTTACATAAACAGAAGAGGCACAAACACTATGCTTAACACAACCTGTAATTTTTCTGGAAAGCTTCCACATGACTTCTGGAGTTTTACAGGACAGTGTTCTTCGATCATAAATATTGTTTAGCCTGCGCGGTACGTAACAATATGATTGTACACTTTTTGTTAGTTGTAGAAATCAGAGAAATTGTACATGATTTTTGTTTAAAACGATTCTTGTTAAAATACATCTCCTGTTTACTATATAAATGTATTTATTAATGATATATTGCACTTACTTAATTTACTACACTTTAATGATTCACCTTAGCACTTTAACTTTTCTAAAACAGCTTCCAATCCTTTGTAAAAGTTGTACTTACCCCAATATTGGTTGGTTATCGTATGCCTACAACCACGGGATGAAAACGAAACGAAGTCAGTTTTCCCGCTCAACCTGGAGGACAACTGTACAATTCAATAACTATACGGCCTGGTTCAGACAATGAGTGTAATTATATATATATATATCAAATATTTAACTGTTGAAACATTATTAACTTGTAGACAATTTAAGATTTCACATTATACCATACTTGATCTGCCTGTAAAAATGGAATGCATTTTCATGTAAACTTATGTTTATATGAAAATACAAATTATTATTATTATTATTATTCCGTGTACAATTGGAAACACACTATACTGTTGGAATCTTCGCCTTCTCTTTGGCCATTTCTGCTTACTTGCTCCACTCATACCGTGTTGTATACTTTGGATTTATTGCGGGAGTCTATTATCCTTATCCGAAGACAACTCTACAGCCGGCCCACGGCATCTACCAGCGGACGCATTCCAACAGTGAACGCTCCCTTGGATTATACTGATAATTTGTAGCCGCGGACTTAAACATTATATCCAAGTAACCTTTTTATTAATATAACTCGTTACTGCATTTTTTGATAACATGTTGTTACTCAGCATCTCACTGACTTGGATTATTAATCTCATATTTGTAATGTTAATGACCTCTCATAAATGTCCCGTTGAAGTCAACGTGTATTGGTCGTGAAGAAAAAAGGGTTGGATCCCTTTATTGCCGGGGATTGTCAATGTAGTTGAAGACTGAACGATCAATTCATGGTTGTTTGCTCAAAACCAACTTCCCCAATTTTCGCGGAGGCATCAATACGACAGTCATCGTCTCATCGGTCGCTGTTCAGAAAGAAGTCAGCAATAAACCGTCAGAATTAATATTGTGATTTATTATTGTAATATTTGTTCACAGACCTTAGTAGAAATATTTTTTATATGTTGGTGTTACAATAAAGAATTCTCGAGCGGCCAATCGGTGTTTTGATTTTTGCGTCCGTTATTACTAAGCGTTTCTGAAAAACTTCAAGGAACAGCGTGAGCCCGAGCGTAGCAAGAGCTGGGCATTAACGGTTTACGAGACGTGGCTGACAACCTCACTGTTATTGTTCTTCTTCTTACTATATTTAATAATCTCAATTCGTCCTACGAATATTTTTGACTTTATATCGTAAACGTGGACAAGTCCCTCTGGTTACGTTCGTTTTAACTTCTAATTTTATCTGTATTTAAAGTAAATCAGATAATAATTTGCTTTCTTCCAGTAACAGTACTGGTGGTGCAGTATGGAATTTTTAGCACATATCTATAATATTGCATCTAATTTCATCGCACATTTAAGAGGAGTATTACAAAAAATAAATATAAAAAACAACAAAAAGCAAAATGAAACACAAAAATAACAAAAAATGCAAATAAAAATGCCAAGTAGAAAGGAAGATAAACACCAATAATGAACAATATTTCATTATTGGTTAGTGGAAGCTATTATATGTGTATGCGTGGTGAACAGTAACAGCTATATTCATACAAGAAGTTATGAGATGTTCTTCAGAATGTTTATAGCCAAGATGATCAGTTAATTTGATTGAACAACACTGAAAGTTCATAAAATCAACATTTCAGGTTGTGTTTTCTTATTGTCAGCTCTAATGTGGTGTTTGTAGTGCTATTGTGAGTAATCATGCATAATACAAAAATTTTAGGATGGTAATAATGGCGTTCGCAATCAAGATTGTCAGTTTAATATTGCCGAACAAAAATACAATCACAAAACTAATATAAGATGATATTTGGTGACAACACAATTTTGTAATACTCATAGTGATAATATAGTCGGGACCAATAGATAGACAAAGCAAGGAGAAGAATGAAGGATAAAAAAGTAAGCCAATGATAACAACTTTAGGTAGCTAAGTATGATTAAGAGGGTGTTCACTATAGAAGTATGGTTTTAGACCATTTCTCGCATGTATTCAGATGCTTATCCACTAATGTAGTTACAAGCTGACTGAGTTTTACACCGCTAGTCCTACTAACTACCTTCAACATCCTTTTCAGGATGGCATAGTCATTTTTCAGTAGCCCAGGAAAGACTAATGGGGGGCAGTAAAGTAGAAGAGGTAAGATACGAGAGTTGACAAATCGTGAAAGCAGAGTTTTGGTGATTCCAGTTAGTCTGAGTTTCTTAATGTAGTAGGTTGGACGAAACACTTTCTTAGGAATCTTTTGGATATGAGATGACCAAGTAAGGTCGGAAGATAGAACTAATCCGATGTATTTTGCATTAGGCTTGGTTTGAATTTTAGTCCCCTCGATGCTACAGGCTTCATGAGTGCTTACTAGTGTTTGTATATCTCGTTTGTGCCTAAAGGAGAAGTCAATAGTCTGGCATTTTGAGGGATTCAGCATGAGACCATTTAGTTTAGACCACTGACTGATGTCAGACAGGAGGCTATCTAATTTGAAGCAGTCTGGCTGAGACTTAACGGGAAGCGAAACAGTCAGGTCATCTGCATATTTGACAAAGTTGATTTCGACTGAAAGAGTTAAGTCATGTAAGAAGAAGGAAAAGAGAAACAGCGAGAGAACAGCACCCTGAGGAACACCAGCTTTAGTAAGCAAAGGAGAGGAAGCTACACTATTATATACCATGTACTGCATCCTATTGGAGAAGTAAGAGTGCAGCCAGTTGATAGCCCAGGACTCAGTTTGTGTAAGGCTAAGCTTGTTTAACAAAAGGCCTCTAGGTACAGAGTCAAAAGCAGATGTGTTATCAAGGAACGTGCAACGGACATACTTGATCCCTTTGTCTAAGGAGGACACAATGTTGTGATGAAACACAGCAGCAGCGTCCAAAGTACTTCTACTCTGTTTCTAAGCAAACTGCTTTGGATCATTTGAGAAGCTAAGGAAATGAACAAGTTTTTGTAACACTAATTTCTCCATTAGTTTCAAAAAAGGAGAGGTGAGAGCAATTAGTCCAAACTTAACACTATTTCCAGAACCAGACTTGGGTTGTAATATCTTTCCACTGAGAAGGTACAACATTACTAGAAAAAGAATTATTGAAAATGTTTGTAAGTGGGTTGCCTAAAATATCAGCATATTTCTTAGAACTATTACTGGTATACCATCAGGGCCTAGACTCTGGGAAGGTTTAAGTGATTTTAAACATTTGAGAACATCAGAAGCATTGAAACTATGAAAGTCACTGATCGTGTTATTAGTTGAATTGAAGGTAAAAGGGACATTAGGAGGGCGGATAAAACATCTACTGAGAGCATTTACATAAACAGAAGAGGCACAAACACTATGCTTAACACAACCTGTAATTTTTCTGGAAAGCTTCCACATGACTTCTGGAGTTTTACAGGACAGTGTTCTTCGATCATAAATATTGTTTAGCCTGCGCGGTACGTAACAATATGATTGTACACTTTTTGTTAGTTGTAGAAATCAGAGAAATTGTACATGATTTTTGTTTAAAACGATTCTTGTTAAAATACATCTCCTGTTTACTATATAAATGTATTTATTAATGATATATTGCACTTACTTAATTTACTACACTTTAATGATTCACCTTAGCACTTTAACTTTTCTAAAACAGCTTCCAATCCTTTGTAAAAGTTGTACTTACCCCAATATTGGTTGGTTATCGTATGCCTACAACCACGGGATGAAAACGAAACGAAGTCAGTTTTCCCGCTCAACCTGGAGGACAACTGTACAATTCAATAACTATACGGCCTGGTTCAGACAATGAGTGTAATTATATATATATATATCAAATATTTAACTGTTGAAACATTATTAACTTGTAGACAATTTAAGATTTCACATTATACCATACTTGATCTGCCTGTAAAAATGGAATGCATTTTCATGTAAACTTATGTTTATATGAAAATACAAATTATTATTATTATTATTATTCCGTGTACAATTGGAAACACACTATACTGTTGGAATCTTCGCCTTCTCTTTGGCCATTTCTGCTTACTTGCTCCACTCATACCGTGTTGTATACTTTGGATTTATTGCGGGAGTCTATTATCCTTATCCGAAGACAACTCTACAGCCGGCCCACGGCATCTACCAGCGGACGCATTCCAACAGTGAACGCTCCCTTGGATTATACTGATAATTTGTAGCCGCGGACTTAAACATTATATCCAAGTAACCTTTTTATTAATATAACTCGTTACTGCATTTTTTGATAACATGTTGTTACTCAGCATCTCACTGACTTGGATTATTAATCTCATATTTGTAATGTTAATGACCTCTCATAAATGTCCCGTTGAAGTCAACGTGTATTGGTCGTGAAGAAAAAAGGGTTGGATCCCTTTATTGCCGGGGATTGTCAATGTAGTTGAAGACTGAACGATCAATTCATGGTTGTTTGCTCAAAACCAACTTCCCCAATTTTCGCGGAGGCATCAATACGACAGTCATCGTCTCATCGGTCGCTGTTCAGAAAGAAGTTAGCAATAAACCGTCAGAATTAATATTGTGATTTATTATTGTAATATTTGTTCACAGACCTTAGTAGAAATATTTTTTATATGTTGGTGTTACAATAAAGAATTCTCGAGCGGCCAATCGGTGTTTTGATTTTTGCGTCCGTTATTACTAAGCGTTTCTGAAAAACTTCAAGGAACAGCGTGAGCCCGAGCGTAGCAAGAGCTGGGCATTAACGGTTTACGAGACGTGGCTGACAACCTCACTGTTATTGTTCTTCTTCTTACTATATTTAATAATCTCAATTCGTCCTACGAATATTTTTGACTTTATATCGTAAACGTGGACAAGTCCCTCTGGTTACGTTCGTTTTAACTTCTAATTTTATCTGTATTTAAAGTAAATCAGATAATAATTTGCTTTCTTCCAGTAACAGTACTGGTGGTGCAGTATGGAATTTTTAGCACATATCTATAATATTGCATCTAATTTCATCGCACATTTAAGAGGAGTATTACAAAAAATAAATATAAAAAACAACAAAAAGCAAAATGAAACACAAAAATAACAAAAAATGCAAATAAAAATGCCAAGTAGAAAGGAAGATAAACACCAATAATGAACAATATTTCATTATTGGTTAGTGGAAGCTATTATATGTGTATGCGTGGTGAACAGTAACAGCTATATTCATACAAGAAGTTATGAGATGTTCTTCAGAATGTTTATAGCCAAGATGATCAGTTAATTTGATTGAACAACACTGAAAGTTCATAAAATCAACATTTCAGGTTGTGTTTTCTTATTGTCAGCTCTAATGTGGTGTTTGTAGTGCTATTGTGAGTAATCATGCATAATACAAAAATTTTAGGATGGTAATAATGGCGTTCGCAATCAAGATTGTCAGTTTAATATTGCCGAACAAAAATACAATCACAAAACTAATATAAGATGATATTTGGTGACAACACAATTTTGTAATACTCATAGTGATAATATAGTCGGGACCAATAGATAGACAAAGCAAGGAGAAGAATGAAGGATAAAAAAGTAAGCCAATGATAACAACTTTAGGTAGCTAAGTATGATTAAGAGGGTGTTCACTATAGAAGTATGGTTTTAGACCATTTCTCGCATGCATTCAGATGCTTATCCACTAGTGTAGTTACAAGCTGACTGAGTTTTACACCGCTAGTCCTACTAACTACCTTCAACATCCTTTTCAGGATGGCATAGTCATTTTTCAGTAGCCCAGGAAAGACTAATGGGGGGCAGTAAAGTAGAAGAGGTAAGATACGAGAGTTGACAAATCGTGAAAGCAGAGTTTTGGTGATTCCAGTTAGTCTGAGTTTCTTAATGTAGTAGGTTGGACGAAACACTTTCTTAGGAATCTTTTGGATATGAGATGACCAAGTAAGGTCGGAAGATAGAACTAATCCGATGTATTTTGCATTAGGCTTGGTTTGAATTTTAGTCCCCTCGATGCTATAGGCTTCAGTTCACGACATAGCGTGACCACTTCGCAATGTCTTCCTCGATGAGTTACTGCCCCATCTTCGACCTGCCGTAGCCTACTGGTCACGGCTTCCCACGAGAACCCCAGGTTAACAGCCTGAATAAGGCCAGTCACTAGTGAGCATCAGATTAATTTTCAAGTATTGGTTTTGTAGGGATTTTGTTTGATGGCATGGAGGATTGGATCGGGTCCCAGTGGCTTAATGGTATACGAGCTCGCCTTGTAACCAGAAGGACCTGGGTTCGAATTCCGGTGGGTGCATACTGCTTAAGAGTCCCAAACTAGGACGAAACAGCTGGCTGTCCAGTACTCCCAGGTTTTCCAGTGGTTCTCTAACTGATGTCAGCTTATGGTGAAATCCTCCATGCAATCAAACAAAGTTCCTACAAAACCAATACTTGAAAATATTAGTTTTATCAAGGCGTGTAGGAAATCTAAAAAATCGACGTGACCTAATAATACACGGAAAGAACAATCGCTGCAATTGAAATCTTCTGTGACAACTGATAAAGAGTTTTCAAGATGTGTAACGGTGAATTCAGTGAATTCATCAGCAAAATCAGATAGATAAGGGGCAGAACAGCCAGGAGTAACATAAATGTTTGAGATGAAGACGTATTTAAACTTGGATAAGTGTTTCGGACGGCATTTGACTGTTACGCAATCAATAAACTCATTAGAGTGAGAAAAACATACATTATATGAAGTTGACCATTGAGAATGGATGAAAGTTGCAACACCACCACCTCTTTACTTTCTAGAGCATAGTCGATCTTGTCTAAACAAAGTAAACCTATCTAGAGAAGGCAGATTGTCATCATAAAGTTCACGGAGCCATGTATCTTGTATTGCAACCATCGCCGCATTGTCATAAGTATCAGATGGAAAGAGAGACTGGAGATGCACAATTATGTTGGCAAGCGGACGGTAGTTTGAATTGAAAAAAGAAAGAAAGAGTTGTGCGATATAAATGCGTCTGTTCAAGAGGACGTTGCTAATCACCACGATGTTTTCATATAAATTTAATAAACGCATGAAAGTCACACACATTCAAAAGTATACTGTGAGTTAACAATGCAGTTGAAGACTGAACGATCAATTCATGTTTGTTTGCTCAAACCGAAATCCCTAATATTCGCAAGAGTCATTCTTAGTGCAGTCACCGTCTCATCGTTCGCTGCTCAGTGGAAGAGAAAAACTATCAGAATTTGTCAATGTAGTTGAAGATTGAACGATCAATTCATGATTGTTTGCTCAAAACCAACTTCCCCAATTTTCGCGGAGGCATCAATACACCAGTCATCGTCTCATCGGTCGCTGTTCAGAAAGAAGTTAGCAATAAACCGTCAGAATTAATATTGTGATTTATTATTGTAATATTTGTTCATAGACCTTATTTGTAAAGCTTAGTTGTACAATGGCTATGTGTTGGTGTTAGAATAAATAATTCTTGAGTCGCCAATCGGTGTTTTGGATTTGCGTCCGTTATTACTAAGCGTTTCTGAGAAACTTACGAAACAATGTGTATTAACCAACGCAAAATTCCGTATCACAGATTGGCCACTCGAGAATCCTTTGTTCTAAGGCTAATACGCAACCAACAATGAGGTTATTTTACACGAACTTTAAGAATAATTGTTATAGCAATAAATCACAATAATACTTCTGTCAGCCACGTCTCGTAAACCGTTAATTCCCAGCTCTTGCTACGCTGGGACTCACGCCGTTCCTTGAAGTTTCTCAGAAACGCTTAGTAATAACGGACGCTAAACCCAAAAGACCGATTGGCGACTCGAGAATTATTTATTCTAACACCAACACATAGCCATTGTACAACTAAGTTTTAAAACTAAGGTCTATGAACAAATATTACAATAATAAATCACAATATTAATTCTGACGGTTGTCTCCTGAATTCTTTCTGAACAGCGTCCGATGAGACGATGACTGGTGTCAATCACGTCTCATAAACCGTTAATGCCCAGCTCTCGCTACGCTCGGGCCCACGCTGTTCCTTGAAGATTTCAGAAACGCTTAGTAATAACGGACGAAAAAACCAAAACACCGATCTGCCGCTTGATATTTCTTTATTGTTACACCAACATATGAAAAGAATAAGTGAACTAAGGTCTGAAAACAAATATTACAATAATAAATCATTGTATTACTTCTGACGATGTTTCACTCTTCTTTCTGAACAGCGACCGATGAGACGATGACTGTCGTATTGATGCCTCCGCGAAAATTGGGGAAGTTGGTTTTGAGCAAACAACCATGAATTGATCGTTCAATCTTCAACTCCATTGACACTCCCCGGCAAAAAAGGGATCCAACCCTGTTTCCCTTCACGACCAATACACGTTGACTTGAATGCCATTACGAGAACCTAGGTCACACGGACAGAGCTGAAATGGAAAACAAACAGAAAAGCCAACACACCACAAGCATACCCACAGCACAATCTCACACATCGCTGACGACCTGCGCCTCCAGACAGAGATCTCCTCTTGACATCTTGCAACACAATCGCCACTTGCTAGAATGACTCTTGCAGAATGCAACGTGACCATAACACCAACTCATGATACTCTGCGCCCATCGTCTTATCTACTCACTACCAATTACCACTGCAATCGCTTGTCACTCATTCTGCCTCAGTTCTAGTAGCGGTGACGCATGCGAGCCTCAGTCGTTTACACTCTTTCTCCCCGGCGTGTGGGACCGCACCTAACAATTGTCTCCGTGTGCATTTTATTCTCAGCAATAGCCTAGCCTCCACGGCGTATACGACCCATCTGCTGACCTTAACATCAACCAATTCATTCATGGATGTAGAAGAGTGGACACAACTTCAGAAGTAATCACGACGAAAGTTTTAACAAAATTATGCAATAAAAACAAGATACGTAAACAACGAGTAAACACAATGAATCTAAAAGCACCAATTGATATGACACACCACACATATATACAAACAGTACACACAAACTCGCAGTTCATGTCTTGATGGAATTCCTTTGAAGAATCGCAGGGCTGACACCAGTACGGCTACAAGCCTTCACAGGTTGACCATTGTAAGTTGTGGAATGTCCGGACACAAACAGAATTACCAACAGCTAGATGACAGATGATATCAATTCAGTGTATACAATATGAACATATGTACAAAATCACACACCGAGCACATTAGACTGCTCATTGATGCGCTACCCTTTGAAGAATTGTAGGACTTACAGCAGTACGCCTACAACCCTTCTCAGGTTGACGCTCTAGGTTGGAAAATCGTCGCAGAGTTCATTTGCTAACTTCCTTCTATCAGTTATATCCTCAAATCTGAACGGCAACACGCCCATGTCATTATATCGTAGAATATAGATGACGAACAAACACACGACGTATCTGGTCAACCAAGCGTAGGCACAGAGTAATTTACCCCAAAGATAATAGCATTCAAATAGTAACTTGAAACAAGAAATGCCTTTATTCGTGCAAGTCAATTTAACAATTACTCTCTCGTTTACACTTGGCTTATCCTCACTAAACTGACCATTGATATTCGTCCTTTCAAACGAACTGATACTACCATAGTCATTGCACAAGATACTTGAGTTCATGGGTGTCTATTTCATTGTGGATGACAGCACCAACGACGACTGATTGATATCAGTTGATGAACTTAGCAGTGGATCAAAAGCTGTTGTTGCTCGACTTTCAGAAATTTGTCTAACTGCAAGACCACCACCACTGCTGTCTTTTACAATCAGCTCCGCTTTAGGACTAGCATCTGATGATAGGTGGGCTTCACTCTGATCAATTACACTGACGGTTTGACAAGTATGCATGCCTTCTGCAACTGCGTTTAATTCTACATCACGTTCAAGTTGTACAGAACCTTTATTTAACTTAGCAGTAGTAGGCATTCCCCCCATTTCATCATGATCAACCAAAGACAAATCTGCACTATCATGATCATTACCACAAATATTCAATTTACCGTCAACTTCATCATTTTCAAACTCTTTAATAACAGAAGTAGACAATTTTGGTTCCTCCTCACAAATCATTAAAGGTTTTATATCTTCACTCTGACTAGTTATACCTTGTAAACTTTTGGAGTCAGAACTGCACCCTGAAGCAGTAACTCTATTCTGTGACACTCTATTCAACAATGGCTTACCAGTTGCAACTACAGACTTCTTCACCGCACCGTTATCGTCACACAATTCGGAGTCACACCTGGAGTTTACATTTAGCTTATCACTGAACTTGATCACTGGTTCACAGTTCACTTCTGTGTGCACCTCTTGCAAACGTGTGAAACACAACCGTGTTTGTCTTGCATCTTGCAACTTATCTGTTGAGCATGTACTACGAAACCTGTTGCACTCACTAAGTTTATATGCATTACTAGACATCATGGAGCCTTCTCGATATCCACCTCTCTGAGGCTTATTCGTTATCAATGAGTGCGTTTTACCCTCAGACTGCTCTATTCTAGGGGTGAGATCTAATAGACTGGAAAACTTGCTCATAGATTGATTGATCCTATCTTTTACCAGTTTCAGGATATCATCAAACTTTGGCTCGATACCCTCATCCTCCATAC
Source organism: Trichobilharzia regenti (assembly GCA_944472135.2). NCBI lineage: Eukaryota > Metazoa > Platyhelminthes > Trematoda > Strigeidida > Schistosomatidae > Trichobilharzia > Trichobilharzia regenti. The sequence goes on from OX235262.1 coordinate 10,040,743, forward strand.
GGGAGCTCATCTTCACCCACTTCCTTTGCAGTCGCGTAGGTAGGCGTCTTGCTATTACTTCTAGTATAAAACTCAAGTTGAGGTCACTCATGCAATTCATAGAAATCAAGGTATTCTTATAAGTCATAAGATTATCTAAAAACTCAGTAAGTGCCTGGAAGTCATCTCGAAGTTGACTGCCATTACCTTTCACAGCTTCGTATACGTTCCCTACAATCATCGAAGGTCTTCCAAACCTTTGACGTAATATGCTCATAGCCTCATCGTAGCCCTCATTTGGCTTCATAAACTTACAACACCGTATAGCTCTTGCAGCATCTCCAGTGCAATATCTCATCAAATACATTAACTTCAATTCATCACTTGATAGAAAACTACTCAGCATGATCTCAAACTCCTTTACAAACTGTGAATAATCGGCCGGGTTTCCATCAAAACACCGTGGTTCAAACTTAGGGAGTTTGATGTTCCTATTATCCCTGAACGGCGAAACAGTAACATCAACCATGTCATGCTTAACATCAGACACATCGTTACAATTAACAGACAAGTCACCATGACTTACTTTCCTGTTTGCATCCAAGACGCTCTGTCCCTTCTTTGACCCAGGCATTGTTGAACTTGACCCAATTCCAAAAATGTTCCAGATATTGCTTGATCAAAGAGGACTTGACCGGCACCAGGAAAGATGAACGGTGACTATCCGAACTTTCACCAACTGTTTGAATCCCCCAGATCTGTTTCTATCGTCAGAAACTGTCAATCACGTCTCATAAACCGTTAATGCCCAGCTCTCGCTACGCTCGGGCCCACGCTGTTCCTTGAAGATTTCAGAAACGCTTAGTAATAACGGACGAAAAAACCAAAACACCGATCTGCCGCTTGATATTTCTTTATTGTTACACCAACATATGAAAAGAATAAGTGAACTAAGGTCTGAAAACAAATATTACAATAATAAATCATTGTATTACTTCTGACGATGTTTCACTCTTCTTTCTGAACAGCGACCGATGAGACGATGACTGTCGTATTGATGCCTCCGCGAAAATTGGGGAAGTTGGTTTTGAGCAAACAACCATGAATTGATCGTTCAATCTTCAACTCCATTGACACTCCCCGGCAAAAAGGGGATCCAACCCTGTTTCCCTTCACGACCAATACACGTTGACTTGAATGCCATTACGAGAACCTAGGTCACACGGACAGAGCTGAAATGGAAAACAAACAGAAAAGCCAACACACCACAAGCATACCCACAGCACAATCACACTCATCGATGACGAACTGCGCCTTTCAGTTTGAGGCGTCCTCTTAACATCTTGCAACATAATCGCCACTTGCTAGAATGACTCTTGCAGAACCCAGCGTAACCACAGCAGCACCTCATGATACTCTTGGCACATCCTCTTATCTACCCACTACCAAGTATTACTGCAATCGCTTGTCACTCATTCTGCCTAGTTCTACTAACGGTGACGTATGCAATCCTCAGCCGTCTACAATCTTGCTCTTCGGCCTGTGGGACCATAGAGTAGATAGAAACATTCATTCTCAATCATTGATTCCACAATCAATCCTTATCTCCGTGCGCATGTCATTCTCAGCAATAGCCTCCCCGGCGTATACGCCCCATCTGCTGTCTTTAACATCAACCAATTCATTCACGGATGTAGAAGACTAGAAACAACCTCAGAAGTAATCACGACGAAAATTTTAACAAAATTATGCAATAAAAACAAGGTACGAAAACAACGAGTAAACACAATGAATCTAAAAGCTCCAATTGATATGACACACCACACATGTATACAAACAGTACACACAACCTCGGGGGTCATGTCTTGATGCGATCCCTTTGAAGAATTGCAGGTCTTACAGCAGTACCCCCGCAACCCTTCTGTGGTTCACGATTGTAGGTTGAAGAATATACGAACACAAACGTGATTAACCGATAATTACATCAATTGTAACCCACTAAATTACTTAACGCCAACGTATGTACAATCAATACATCAAATGTTGTGGATTCTGGCTTGACGAGCTACCCTTGAAGAACTGTAGTACTTAGAGCAGTACGCCTACATTCCTTCTCAGGTTGATGATCCAAGTGGAAGTCGTCCGGACACAAATAGAATTACCAACAGCTAGATGACAGATGATAGCAATTCAGTATATACAACATGAACATATGTACAAATTCACACACCAAGTACGATGGACTGCACGCCGACGTACTACTCTTGAAGTATTGTGGGACTTACGGCAGTACGCTTACAACCCTTCTCAGGTTGACGCTCTAGGCTGGAAAATCGTCGCAGAGTTTATTTTATGACCCCATTCTATCATCTACATCCCGAACTCTGAACAGTGACATGCCCATGACATTATATCGTGGAATGTAGATGACTAACGAACATACGACGTATCTGACCAACCAGGCGTAGGCACAGAGTAATTTACACCAATGATAATGACATTCACATAGTAATTTGAAACTTGAAATGGCTATATTCGTGCAAGTCAATTTAACCATTACACTCTCATACACAGTTGGCTTATCCCCATTAAACTGACCATTTACTTTCGTCCTTTCAAACAGACCGATACTGGCATATGCACGGTATTAGGCGTCTGAGTTCATGTACGTCCCTATGATTGTGGATGGCAACACCAATGACGATTGAGTGACACAAGTTGATGAAATTAGCGGTGTATCAGAAGCTGTTGTTGTTCGACCTTTAGAAGGCTGTCTAACCGCAAGACTGCCACCACTGCTATCTTTTATGATAAGCTGTAGTTCAGCCTTAACATCTGTTTTTAGGTGGGCTACACGCTGATCAATTACACTGACGGTCTCACAAGTATCCATACCTTCTACCATCGCATCTGCCTTCAAGTCTACTTCACTTTCAAGCTGTACAGAACCTTTGTTCAACTCAGCAGTAGTAGGCATTCCCCTCATCTCACCATGATCAACCAAAGACAAAAGTGCACTATCAAGACCATTGTCACAAATATTCACTTTACCGTCCTCTATCTGGTCGACTTCATCGTTTTCAAATTCTTTAATAACAGCAGTAGATGACTTGGATTCTTCTTCATGAATCCTTAAAGGTTTTATTCACTTACTTTGACTAGTAATAACTTGTAAACTTGTGGAGTCAGAACTGGACTCTGAAACTGTAAATCTCTTCTCCTGCTCAAACTGTGGTGTCGTCTGTGACACTCTATTCAACGATGGCTTGGTGGTTGCAACTAAGGGCTTCTTCACCGCATCATTTTCGTCACACTGTTGAGAGTCAGAACTTGATGACGCTGATTTGACATTTGGCTTACTACTAAACTTGCTCGCTGATTCACTATTCGCCTTTGTGTGCACTTGCCGCAAACGGACGAAGCACGACCGTGTTTTTCTTGCAGCTTGTAACCTATTTGTTGCGATGCCCCACGAAATCTGTTACACTCATTAAGTTTATATGGATTACTAGACACCATAAAGATTTCTCGATATCTACTTCTCTGAGACCCTTTCATCATGAATGATTGTGTTTTGCTCTCAGACTTCTCTATTCTAGGGGTCGGATGCAATATACTGGCAAACTTGCTCATAGCTTCATTGACACTACCTTTACCAGTTTCACAATTTCATCGAACTTTGGCTCAATGACTTCATCCTCTATACGAGAGCTTATCTTCACCCACTTCCTTTGCAGTCGAGTAGGTAGGCGTCTCCCTATTACCTTTAGGACAGAACTTGAATTCAGATCGCTCATGCAATTCATCGAAATCAACGTATTCTTGTAAGTCATCAGATTATTCAAAATCTCAGAGAATGCCTTGGGGTCATCTCGTAATTGACTACCATTACCTCTAACAGTCTCGAATACGTTCCTTACAATCATCGAAGGTCTTCCGAATCTTTGACGCACTATACCCATACTCTCAGAGTATCCTTCGTTTGGGGGCATGAACTTACAGCACTGTACATCTCTTGAAGCAACTCCAGTGGGGTACCTCATCAAATACATTAATTTAATTTCATCATTTATTGCAAACCCACTGATCAGAACTTCTATCTGCTTTACCTACTGTGGATAATCCGCTGGGCTTCCGTCGAAACGCCAAAGTTCACATTCGGGAATTTAAAAATTTCTATTATCTCTAGACGGTGAAACATGGGCATCAATCTTATCGTGCTTAACTTCTCACACATTGTTACATATATGTTAGGCAACTCACCATTACTTACTTTCCTGTCTGCTTCCAAGACGCTTTGTTCCTTCGTTGACCCAGGCATCGTTGAACTTGACCAAAAAATCCAGGAAAGTTCCAGATAATACTTGTCCAAAGAAGACGCGCAGACACGAAGAAAGACGAACATAATCTATCAGAAACTGTCATTATCCAGGTTTTGGTACACTGGACCTCAGGCTGTCCCTGAAAACTTTCAGAAACTATGCGTAATAATTAACATGCAAAACCAGGAATCAAACTGCTGACTCACGCACCGTTTATTCTTGCACCAATAAGGAGTGGACCATTAGGCTTTTGTACACAAAGTCTAAGAATAAATGTTATAACAGTAAATCACAATAATACTTCTGTCAATGGAGTTGAAGATTGAACGATCAATTCTTGGTTGTTTGCTCAAAACCAACTTCCCCAATTTTCGCGGAGGCATCAATACGACAGTCATCGTCTCATCGGTCGCTGTTCAGAAAGAAGAGTGAAACATCGTCAGAAGTAATACAATGATTTATTATTGTAATATTTGTTCACAGACCTTAGTCATACTTGATTTATATGTTGGTGTAACAATACAGAATCCTCAAGTCAACAATTGGTGTTTTGGTTTTTTCGTCCGTTATTACTAAGCGTTTCTGAGAAACTTCAAGCGACAGCGTGGGCCCGAGCGTAGCAAGAGCTGGGCATTAACGGTTTATGAGACGTGACTGACAGTTTCTGACGATAGAAACAGATCTGGGGGATTCAAACAGTTGGTGAAAGTTCGGATAGTCACCGTTCATCTTTCCTGGTGCCGGTCAAGTCCTCTTTGATCAAGCAATATCTGGAACATTTTTGGAATTGGGTCAAGTTCAACAATGCCTGGGTCAAAGAAGGGACAGAGCGTCTTGGATGCAAACAGGAAAGTAAGTCATGGTGACTTGTCTGTTAATTGTAACGATGTGTCTGATGTTAAGCATGACATGGTTGATGTTACTGTTTCGCCGTTCAGGGATAATAGGAACATCAAACTCCCTAAGTTTGAACCACGGTGTTTTGATGGAAACCCGGCCGATTATTCACAGTTTGTAAAGGAGTTTGAGATCATGCTGAGTAGTTTTCTATTAAGTGATGAATTGAAGTTAATGTATTTGATGAGATATTGCACTGGAGATGCTGCAAGAGCTATACAGTGTTGTAAGTTTATGAAGCCAAATGAGGGCTACGATGAGGCTATGAGCATATTACGTCAAAGGTTTGGAAGACCTTCGATGATTGTAAGGAACGTATACGAAGCTGTGAAAGGTAATGGCAGTCAACTTCGAGATGACTCCAAGGCACTTACTGAGTTTTTAGATAATCTTATGACTTATAAGAATACCTTGATTTCTATGAATTGCATGAGTGACCTCAACTTGAGTTCAGTCCTAGAGGTAATTGCAAGACGCCTACCTACGCGACTGCAAAGGAAGTGGGTAAAAATAAGCTCTCGTATAGAGGATGAGGGTATCGAGCCAAGGTTTGATGATATTCTTAGACTGGTGAAGGACAGTGTCAACCAGGCGATGGGCAAATTCGCCAGCATTTTGCATTCTAAGGTAGAACCTAAGGAACCAGTGAATATAAGGAAGGCATTTGTGGTGAAGTCTCAAGACACAACGAGAAAGGATGAGTGTATTGTCTGCCATAACATGCATCAATTGAGTGATTGTAATCGCTTTATCGCTATGTCACCCGTAGAAAGGTTAAAAATGGCAAAGCAGAAGCGGCTGTGTTTCAGTTGTTTAAAGATTGGGCATACAAAGTGGAATTGTAAGGCGACAAATAAAAGAAGTAGTGGTTTAACGGATATGCACCCACTTCTGAGAACAGTGAACGAACCTGGGAATTCGGTTAATTGTAATAGTATCTCTAGACCCCTTGACATCCCACAAGTTTTCTTAGGGGTATTACCAGTTAAGGTGAAAGGACCGAAATCTTCAGTAGAGACTTATGCATTGTTGGATAATGGTTCAGACGTTACATTGATAGATGCTGAACTGGCTGGTTGCTTGGGTATTAAAGGCCCAAAGCAACCCTTGGTTGTAAATACTTTCAATTCTGCGAAAACAGTAGTATGTGAGCGAGTGTCATTTCAGTTAGAATCCTTGGCTACTGGGGAGACCGTGGAAGTGGATACTGCTTACACTACCTCCAGTATGAAACTTGGCGAAGCTATAGTACCTAGTCGTGAAACGGTTGTCGGTAAGCCATACCTGTGTGACATACCTCTTCCAACATTGCAAGATGGAAGAGTGAGAGTACTCATTGGATGTAGTGTGCCAGAAGCTCACAAGGTATTAGAAGAGAGATTTGGAGGTAGAGATGATCTGTTTGCGACGAAAACACCACTGGGATGGACAGTGAGAGGACCTATACCCATAGTCCACATATCATCATTAGTTACAAACGATGGGGACAAACTAGAAACTATGATTAAAAATATGTATGACAAGGAGTTTTGTGACTGCGGTGTCCCAGGGAAGGGTCGTTCTGTAGAAGACTTAAAAGCAGTTAAAATAGCCGAGGACTCTTGTAAATACGAAAACGGGCGTTTCAGCGTTGGCCTACCATGGAGATTCAAAGATAGACAGTTGGTTTGTAATAGGAAAGTTGCTCTTAAGAGACTAATGGGTTTACAGAAGAAATTTCTGTCAGATGCAGAACTCTGGTCCAAATATAAGGAAGTCGTCGATAAACATATAATGAAGGGTTACGTTGAAAGACTAGTTGATCAGAGTGAGCCAGGGAAGTGGTATTTGCCCCATCATCCCGTCTTTAACCCGAGGAAGCCAGGTAAACTCCGTGTGGTGTTTGATTGTTCTGCGAAACACGAAGGAGTCTCTTTAAATGATAATCTGTATAGTGGCCCAGATTGCGTGAGCTCATTAGTGGGACTGCTATTGAGATTCAGAAAGTTTACAGTTGCTGTCGCGGCGGATATTGAGGAAATGTTCCTACAGGTGAAGGTGCCAGAGAGTGACAGAGATCACTTGAGGTTTTTGTGGTTTGATGACGGTCCTTGTGGTAAGGTGTCAGAATATAGGATGACAGTGCATCCATTTGGTGCCACGTCCTCCCCATTTTGTGCTAATTTTGCTCTACGAAAGGCAGTGTCCACATTTGGTTCTAATGATTTGCTGGACGTCATAGATTGTTGCTTCTACGTGGATGATTGTTTAGCCTCCTTCGATGATGATAAGTCTGCAGTTAGATTTGCAACAAGCATCACTGAAGTGTTAGCTAAGGCCGGCTTTCGTCTAACTAAGTGGGTCTCGAACAGCCTAGACGTTTTGAAGCATATAGATCCAGAAGACAGAGCACCTACCGTACGAGATTTGCCTGTTGATACTCTACCAGTTGAACGCACATTAGGTATGCGATGGGATGTGAACTCTGATACCTTTGGATTTAGTGTTGGTGATATTGATAAGCCAGTTACTCGGAGAGGTGTGCTCTCTGTGTTGTCGTCCGTGTTTGACCCACTTGGATTAGTAGCACCTTATCTACTTCCGGCTAGGAGGTTATTTCAAGAGACATGCAGGAAAGGGTTACAGTGGGATGAACCATTAAGTGAGAGGCAGAGAGAAGAGTGGAAGGGGTGGGTTAACAGTTTAAGAATGCTGAATCTACATTCCGTCTCACGTCCACTTAAGCCGTCGAGAAATCATGATATAATTGACTTCCATGTTTTTTCTGATGCCTCTGAGGTTGGATTTGGTGCAGCCGTATACATCAGAACCACCTTAAGGAATGATATAGATGTTAGCCTGGTGATGGGTAAATCCAGAGTTGCACCTCTAAAGACGGTTTCGATTCCGAGATTAGAACTTAATGCCGCCTTACTAGCTGCGCAGTTATTCACAACGGTGTGTAAAGAGTTGGATTACCCCAAGCATCCCGTAACGTTTTGGACTGATTCGATGTCTGTGATATATTATATACGCAACGAGTCAGCAAGATATGCATGTTTTGTAGCTAACAGAGTATCTCAAATTCGTGAACTAACAACTGTTGAGCAGTGGAGGTACGTACCGTCTGGAAAAAATCCAGCTGATCTAGCCTCGCGAGGAGTTATTGATATGAATGTGGTTAAAAATAAGTGGTGGAAAGGTCCAGAGTTCTTGCTAAGGGCTGATAGTATGTGGCCTCGTAGAGAAGATGAACCACCGATAAACGAGTGTGCCTTGGAGTTGAAGACAAGTGTCAGTTTAACATCTACTCAAGAAAGACATTCAGGTTTACATCCACTTTTTAAATATTATTCTTCTTGGTACAAACTACTGAAAGCGGTTGCGTGGTTGACACGATATGTTACGTATTTAAAGGTCATGCATCTTGCGGGATACGAAAATATGAATGTGGGGCCTTTGAGAGTCGAAGATATTAGAAATGCAGAGTTAGCGATTTTGAGGGCTGCTCAGTGGGAAGCGTGGGGTGAGATTGCCAAGGAGGATAGTCCCGATTTCGCAGATTTCAAGGTGCGGTTAGATAGATTATCTCCGATAGTTTCCGAAGGGATCGCTAGAGTTGGTGGACGTCTACAAATGTTAGAATCGTCATATGAGACCCGTCATCCGGCTTTATTACCTTGCTACCATCCAGTCACTGATCTCATTATAAGACACTACCATGTTCTTGAAGGTCATTTGGGTACTTCGCAAGTACTATCAAGTATTCGATGTAAGTTCTGGATAGTGAAGGGAGGTACCGCTGTCCGTAAAATAATTGATAAGTGCATGGAATGTAAACTCCGAAATGCTCGTCCAGTACAGCAGATGATGGCACCACACCCAGCGTGGCAAGCTTCTGAAGGGAATTATCCATTTGAGTACGTTGGGGTGGATTTGTTCGGACCTTTTGTAGTGAAGAGAGGCAGAACCCTATGTAAAAGATATGGCTGTTTATTCACCTGTTTGAAAATGAGAGCTGTGCATATTGAGATGGTTCATACGCTAACTACTGATTCATTCGTGCTAGCATTACATAGATTTATAAATCGCCGGGGTGTACCGAAGATGATGTTCAGCGACAGAGGGACTAATTTTGTTGGCTGTCACGCCGAGCTTAAAGAATACTTCGAAGGTCCTCAAACGAGAGTTCAGGAAGAGTTACTGAAAAGGAACATCGAGTGGCACTTCAATCCACCACATGCCAGCCATAGAGGTGGGCTATGGGAAAGACTTATAGGAATTATCAAGCGTATTTTAAGCTCCATAATTAAAAACCAGAGTTTGAATGACGAAACGCTGGAGACATTTTTTTGTGAAGCTGAACGAATATTAAATGACCGGCCGTTATCACCTGTGAGGGACGACGTCAAGGATTTTGATGTGTTAACCCCAAACAAATTATTGTTATTGAGAGGCAACCCTGGCATAGAGGACGCAAGCGGGGAAGGAATACCTACGATTAAAAGATGGAAACAAGCCAGGCACATGAAAGATATATTTTGGAAAAGATGGTTAAAGGAGTATGTTCTAACACTGCAAACCAGGGACAAGTGGAAAAAGTTGTGCCGAAACTTAAAGGTTGGTGACATAGTATTAGTAGCAGATAAATGTGCCACAGGTAGGTGGCCTTTGGGAGTGGTAGTAAGGCTGATCTGTAGTGGTGATGGATTGGTGAGGACGGTTGAGGTGAGAACTAGTTGTGGCATGTTGTTGTGAGATATCAGAAAACTGTGTCTACTGGAAGGTGCTGAGAGTAGAGAGTCGGAGGATGAAACACTAGACGATTTTCCAACCTAGAGCGTCAACCTGAGAAGGGTTGTAGGCGTACTGCTGTAAGTCCTACAATTCTTCAAAGGGTAGCGCATCAATGAGCAGTCTAATGTGCTCGGTGTGTGATTTTGTACATATGTTCATATTGTATATACTGAATTGATATCACCTGTCATCTAGCTGTTGGTAATTCTGTTTGTGTCCGGACATTCCACAACTTACAATGGTCAACCTGTGAAGGTTTGTAGGCGTACTGGTGTTAGCCCTACGATTCTTCAAAGGAATTCCATCAAGACTCTGTATCGCGGTACGTTCAACGTTTGCGTTACATTTTTACGTGATTCGTTACATAAAATTTATCTTGTTGTAGTACTTGCACAAGTACTATACCACTTCCATACTTGTAACCACTAACTCTCATTTCTAATAGTTATGGTTAATCAAAGTAAAAAGCAACGAACCCAATCCCCTGTAAAACTGGTGTCTAATTTAACGTCCTTGATTGCTACATCAAGCAACACACCCCCAACAAACGGCTATAGTGAGTCACATAACTCACGTGTATGCCGTAAGCGTCGAGCTGAAACTGAGGATAAAACTGTACTGACAGCCAGTATTAGCACTACTCCTAAAAATTCGGTACCCTCTGCTCATACAGAACTCCTCCCTTCACCTTATGTGCTTATGGAGAAACTCCAGCCATCAAGCTCTTTTTCAGTACTATCTTCAGAAATAGAACTTCTAAAGTTGTCTATAGGAGAACTTAAGGCTGAGTTAAGGGAAATAAAAAACAGTAAGTCAGTAAATGCTGGAAACATCGAAACCAATACCGAGATATCCAAATTATCAGATCAGATCAGCGATATCAGATCGCAGGTCTGTGAACTGACACCTCTAACTATCCTCATGAAAACGGTAAACCTTAACAAGCTTGACACAGAATCGGTAACTAAGGTAGATAACCTCATTAACTTTGTTACCACAGAAGTAACAAAACGACTCGACGCAAAACTGAGTGCTATTGTCTACAACGTTCCGGACAATGAGGCACTAAAAAAGGTACAGCGCATCTTACTTAGTGAAGCGAAAATGCCTAACTCCAAGACTAAGTGCTACAGGCTGAAGAAGAGTCAACATGAAAAGTGTTGTCCTATTCGTTTTCAGTTCGAAACACCGGCAGAGACCAGAAAATTCATTCACTCCCAACACACCCTATCGCAAGCCAGAAACTACAAACATATAAAGGTCGGGGTGGAAAAAACAGTTATAGAAAGGCGCGCACACAACTATCTCACTAAGACTAATTGTGAAATAGGTAATAGGACATTGCAAGCAGCCATTATTCCCAACCCTGTGAAAGATACAGTAGACCCCACCGCATCACCCCTCTCAAAACACACAGAAATATCCCATCAGAGTGCAACACCAGCCGAAAGGCCACTAGACTGTAACCAAATAAATAATAAAACCATACCACCCATCACCGCAGAATCTAAAATGCCACTAAATAACCCCAGAAAAAAAGTTAAAACCCCCGAAATTCGACTTTGTCCTCTCCTAGCTATAATTCCATTGGTAAAGATAAGGAAAATATGCCCCTAAATCATACCAACAAAAACAGTGGCAGCTTAAATAAGCCCACACTCCCCACGGTTAATAGTATTAGCACTCACAACGTGCTAAATCGCACCGTGGCACACACTAATATCCAATGTCACAACGATGTCACCCTCAATAGTACAAGTGGTAATAGTCAGAACTCGGCTACCAACAACTCAGGGTCTTCAGAGTATGGCACACAAACAAATTTCGACCGGATATATGGTACAAGTCTGCTGGGAACTAACCCACAATGCAGTACACACGAAACCCACACAAGGACACAACTAGCATCAAACAATAGGTGGAATAATAAGCCATGGTCATCACAAGGATCCAATCATTTTTTATCCCCCGCGTCCCTGTCAGCGTTGAAAAAACAGCTGGTAGGGATGTTAACACTCCTAAACCACTAGTGCTGGCTCCCTCCTTGCATGAAAACAGGAACGGTCTAGTGCACCCGTATCCATTGGACACACTTGACACTTGCACAAGTATAGGCCAAATAAAGAACCCTACCCACTTCTGTAACCTAACTAAAAATAAAAGTTCCTTAGTCTATAGCAAATCCAGTACTCCAACTCCTAATTCTCCACCGAAAACAGCACACAACAACTCGATAGACATAGGTGAGCATGATGCTGGAACTCCTCTTAACATAGGATCGTCATGTCCAGCAGAACTACTGGGTGCTGAACCATATTCGGGGCTGACTAACGAACTTAAATACTTCAAATGCTACTTCAACTCTCATCTTTACGTAATCCTCATAAATGCTAGATCTGTTCTAAATAAATTGCCGATGCTCAGAGCACTCACAGTAATATACAAACCCCCTGTAATTGTCATCACTGAATCTTGGTGTCATTCGGACATCCTGGATGAAGAAATAAGCTTAGATAACTACACACACTTTCGGTGTGACAGGGAAGGTGGTAAGGGAGGGGGTTGTCTCATGTACTTTCTGAATGCACTTACTGTATCACAGCTAGAAAGTAGTACACTTAACATGCCTGAGACTCTATGGGTTAATGTACACTTAAATAACGTAACAGCATTAATTGGATGCACCTACAGAGCACCTGGCACCTTTAGTAATTACGAGACCCAACTTATTAATACTCTGGAGCAATTAACCGACTTACAATACGATCATAAGATCCTATGTGGGGACTTTAACTTACCTGAAATCAACTGGGATATACCCACAGGTCCAACTAAATTTGATAAGTTCTTAGACACACTGGATATACTTGGCTGGAAACAAACTGTCACTACTCCCACAAGAGGTAACAACGTACTAGACTTAATCTTCTGCCACAATATAAGCCCCCTTTCAACGCTAGTAGGTTCTGAGTTTCCAGGGAGCGACCACAAAACAGTAATGTGTGCACTGCCAATTCCGCTGAGTAGCAATGCATCTCATACCTCCACTTCACAACAAGTAATATATAGGAACTATAGTAAGGCAAACTGGGCCTTAGTTGAATCGATGCTAAGATCCTCCAAATGGGATGAATACTTCACTACTGATGACCTATCGAGAGCCCTAACCATCTTCTACCATAACACTAACACATGCTTAGATGCTGTCATTCCACTCCAAACACTAAAGGTTTCCCCACACAGAAAGTCATTCATAAAACCAAAGGATCGTAAGAAACTGAAGAAACTCTCAACAAGTTACTTCAAACACCACGACTTTGGCACTCTAGGTCTAATACTTAAAACCCTTAGCTCCATCTCACAAGCTCAAGATTTCCGTATGAGAAAGGAAGAACGCATCGCAGTAGCCAGTCCTGCTAGAGTGTATGCACTCACAGAAATCTTAAGGAAGCGAATGAATCGCAAAAATCACAGCATTTCTCTCCTCATAGACAAAGGCAGGCTATGCACTAACTCTGCAGACATATGTGAACTATTCAACAAAACGTTTGCAGGTAACTACCTTAAGCCCTCAGTCCAGCTACTCGATATACACCCTATTACTAAAATGGCACAAACTCCAACTCCACTCACACCAAACCAAATTAGCACTGTTCAATTCACTTACGCTGACATTAACCAAACTATAAGAACCCTCAAAAGTTCAAAAGGTTTCGGTACCGACGGTATATCATCTTACTTCTATAAATATGGTGGCCCTGACATTCCTCTACTGCTGCTTAAAATATTCACAATGTCCCTAGAAACCCAAACTTACCCTGACATATGGAAGACTACATTCATTATGCCTAAACACAAATCTGGCTCGAAAACTGAAGTCAGTAACTACCGGCCAATCAATATCACACCTATAGCATCTAGAATCATGGAGAGACTAGTCAAAGATAACTTAATCAAACATATGCTTAGCTGCAACATCATAAGTCCGAACCAACATGGATTCCTGAAATCCAGATCATGTTTAACATGTCACCTAGACTTCTTCAATTTTGTAACCAGCAGTCGTGACAGACGGCAACTAGTACTTGTCATCTACTTTGACATTTCTAAGGCATTTGACCGTGTTGACCATTTACTGCTAACAAATAAACTGAACTCCTTAGGAATACGTGACCCATTATTAGGATGGCTTAAATCATTCCTTAACAATAGGTCCCAAATAGTTAAACTCGGGTCTGCAACCTCCAAACCTAGCCCTATCACTTCTGGTGTAGTACAAGGTAGTGTCATTGGACCCCTCCTATTTACACTATACATCAATGACATATGCGCTTGCTTCACGCACGGGAAACCATTCATCTTTGCAGATGACCTAAAAGTAGCTTATACATTCCAACGTGATGACTTAGGGAACTTCGAGAATGTAGTACAGAAGGAATTAGATAAAATGGCTGCTTGGTCGTCCCTATGGAATCTCCAATTTAATCTGAACAAATGTGGCTGGATCTGCTTCGGTGCACCCTCAATTGACCTGAAATTAACGCTCCAATCTGCTAACCTAACAAGACTCCGAAGTGTCGTTGACCTAGGCCTGAGGTACTCTAGTGACTTGACATTCTCAGAGCAAGTAGCATCACAGACTAGAAAATCGAGGATGCTCTTAGGATGCATACTCAGGAACTTTCACGACAATGAAGCCAAGCTAATTCTGTACAAAACATGTGTCAGACCACTACTAGAATACTGTCCATTTATTATAAGCAGCACTCGCACACGTGACAAGCTAAGGATGGAAAGTATCCAACGATATTTTACCTCAAAACTGCTTGGCTACGATTGTAAGAAAGACTACATCTCACGGTGCATGATCCTAAAACTCGACCCACTTTGGACAAGGCGACTTATTATAAACCTAATATTCTTCTTTAAGGTCCTTCACAAAATATCTTTCTCAGGTAACAGGGACATACAATTCGCACAGGAAGGTTCTTACGATCTGCGTAACCAAACTTCCACAGTGACAACTCATTCTTTTAAGTCAACACTCCGTGAAAACTTCTTCACAGTCATGTATTCTAAAATATGGAATAGCCTACCCCTAGATATCAGAACTTGCTCTTCGGTTACAAGCTTCAAACGCTCTCTATACAGACTGTTTCACTCTACTGATTATATTAATAAACTATTTACTCCTAGAACGAATCAAGCACTAATCTACTACAGCACCTAAAAGACGCACTTCAACACCCTTAGCAATCTTTAAACTATAAATAAACTAGCAGCATGGATGCATAAAGACATAGTACGGAACATACAGGATTAGTTTACCCTTAGAAATAGGACCTATCCCTCATTGTAACCTTCAAACGCTTGCTATATAAACTGTTTTGTCCAAATGACTATCCCTACCAGAACCCATCACTTATTTCTAAAACGCATCAGTCATTAGAACACTAAAACGCTCAGACTCATTAATACACATTATGACATTAAATAAACTCTAAGACTTCGCATAAATACGTGAAAACAATACAATATAGAAAAATGTTTACTTAAGTATAATATACATTAAGATAAACATTTATAAATGCATATATTAATGTCCTTTTCATGTTCACATACTTTCTCTTTCTGGTATTTTGCTGCTCCTATTCATCTTCTGGTCGAGGTCGAACAACCCTGCATCTAAACTGAAATGAGGATTAATTCCAAACCGTCTATCTCATAACCACTCAAATTCCATGAACGATCCAATTCTACCATTTGAAGACGCTGGCGAACATGCTGTAAATGAGTATTCATGATCTGAAATGAAGAAGCAACTGGTTTTCAAACAGTTTTCAACATTTTACTCAACTTACGAATACAGTCCGCCATGCAGACACAAATGGAGCAAATGGAGAATTCTGGAATCGACCTCGGCACCATTTGATGCAGTAAAACAACCCAACATGACCTTATCTAGTTTTCGTATCCACGATCAAATTTCTTTCCTGTTATAAAACTACGATAAGACTACTGAAAAAATGGAATAAATATATCACTGATCTCAACATAATACATCAATAATCTTTAAGCCAAGGGTGCTGTTCACAACAAAGTTATATAGAGAATTGACTTCAAGCTTTATTTTTCCCAGATATTTGTATTACATTCATCTGATGTCTGGGTTTTTTGTTAATGCGAAGACAATATTTCTATATCTCTTTATGTGCTACACAAACAAACTTTATAGCAGACTGTTCCGACTGACTTTGATGTCAGAAAGAACAACCAAACTGTAAATTCATTATACATCAAATTTTGTGTAATTTATATAATAACTTATCCATGCCTGTACAATTGGTATGTTCCTGCATAAACAGGAAGAAATATATATTATTATTATTAAGACATGAACTGCGAGTTTGTGTGTACTGTTTGTATATATGTGTGGTGTGTCATATCAATTGGTGCTTTTAGATTCATTGTGTTTACTCGTTGTTTTCGTACCTTGTTTTTATTATATAATTTTGTTAAAATTTTCGTCGTGATTACTTCTGAAGTTGTGTCCACTCTTCTACATCCATGAATGAATTGATTGATGTTAGAGACAGCAGATGGGGCGTATACGCCGGGGAGGCTATTGCTGAGAATGACATGCACAAGAGATAATTGTTAGCTGCGGTCCGACACGCCGGCGAGAATGAGTGTAAACGACTGAGGCTCGCATGCGTCACCGCTACTAGAACTGAGGCAGAATGAGTGACAAGCGATTGCAGTGGTAATTGGTAATGAGTAGATAAGACGATGTGCGTAGAGTATCATGAGTTGGTGCTATGGTCACGTTGCATTCTGCAAGAGTCATTCTAGCAAGTGGCGATTGTGTTGCAAGATGTCAAGAGGAGGTCTCTGTCTGGAGGCGCAGGTCGTCAGCGATGTGTGAGATTGTGCTGTGGGTATGCTTGTGGTGTGTTGGCTTTTCTGTTTGTTTTCCATTTCAGCTCTGTCTGTGTGACCCAGGTTCTCGCAATGGCATCCAAGTCAACGTGCATTGGTCGTGAAGGGAAACAGGGTTGGATCCCTTTATTGCCGGGGAGTGTCAATGGAGTTGAAGATTGAACGATCAATTCTTGGTTGTTTGCTCAAAACCAACTTCCCCAATTTTCGCGGAGGCATCAATACGACAGTCATCGTCTCATCGGTCGCTGTTCAGAAAGAAGAGTGAAACATCGTCAGAAGTAATATTATGATTTATTATTGTAATATTTGTTCACAGACCTTAGTCATACTTGATTTATATGTTGGTGTAACAATACAGAATCCTCAAGTCAACAATTGGTGTTTTGGTTTTTTCGTCCGTTATTACTAAGCGTTTCTGAGAAACTTCAAGCGACAGCGTGGGCCCGAGCGTAGCAAGAGCTGGGCATTAACGGTTTACGAGACGTGACTGACAACTTCTGATAGTTTTCTCTCTTCCACCGAATAGCGAACGATGAGATAATGACCGAGCTATTGATGACTCCCGCGAAAAATATGGAGTTGGGTTTGAGCAAACAACCATGAATTGATCTTTAAATCTTTAGCCACATTGAGGAACTGGTTTCCTAATCTGGGACTACAGTGAGTAGGGCTGGATTTTTATGGGGCTCCTGATATGTGCAGTATTTTTCACGACTGTTTGAGATAAGGTATCGCCGGTTATTCTCTCATTACTCCAATATCCCACGGATGCAGTCTTCCACTTGTAAACTCTGAGGACTTCTGGGTTTGACGGACCTATTGTCATTCCCACTCGAAAACGTTCACGAAATACTCCCACCATAACTTCGATTCACCGATACCAGCCACTAAAATGAATAACTCTGGGCTCGATGCTCATTACGTGAGCGGGAATAATGAAGACGACACTGCACCGTCCATGCCAATCTATGCATTTTGGGGGTGTGGTTGAAGAGCGAGACACATTAATTACTATCCTTGCAAAAACCTGTGGGCTAAGCAGTAATCCCACAGATATTTGAGAATTACCCAACAATATATTCGCAGGCAGTTATCTCTCCGTTCCGTATTGTGGCACAAATTACCCTGAGATAACGGAATAGGAACCCTCTACGTGGAGATGAGTCAGCGCTGCCGAATTTACCTGAGCAAGCAGAAGACAGGCTTTGGAATTATTATTCCCCACAGTAGTTTTGTAGGGGACTAATATTAGAGTTCACTAACATTCCAAATATAAAAGTAATAATCCAAGTCAGTGGAGTGTTAAATCACAATATATTACCAAAAATACAGTGACGAGTTATAGCAACAAAAAGGATTACTTGGATATAAAGTCTAAGTCCTCGGCTACAAATTAATTATATAATCCACGGGCACGTTAATTGTTTGGACTGCGTCTGCTGTAGCTGCTGTGTTCCGGTTGTAGAAATGTCTTCGGTTGAGAGTAGTAGGCTCCTACAATAAATCCGAAGTATACAACACGGTGTGAGTGGAGCAAGTAAGCAGAAGTGACCAGGGAGAAGACGAAGTCTCCAACAGCAGAGTGTATTTTTCAATTGTACCAGGAAGTTATGTATATTTCAACAAGAAGCGTTTTAAACAAAAATTATGTACAATATCTCGAATTTATACAAGTAACCAAAAAGTGTACAATCACATTGTTACGTACTCCACAGTTTTGGTACAGGTGGACTATCAAAAAACTCCTACCTACGTACGAAGGTTTTTACATCTCTTCCATATGTGTAAACAATTTGATGCATAATTGTGTGCTGATTACCACGATATACAGGAGACACGATTTATATCGCCCAAAATTAAATCCAGATAGGTAAATGATACGGAGTTGATATCCGCTCTTTCAACTGATTCTATAGATTTTTCAATCACGCTGATCATTTTTATTTCTGTAACTTATCGTGTACCAGTTGAGATACTGGGGAATACGTATTCTTGCAATATACCACCGGGAAAATAACTTATGGAGATTGGAAGAATATTTGCGGAAGCGCTGGATTAATCGAATTCGGACAAGTGCCTTGAAATGGCTTAGAACATAGAGCTGCTTAATCACTCAAACTTTTCCGGTTCGGAATCTCCTTAGGCTTCTCAGGCTGCAATAGCACCTTCAGGAGACAGATTTGCTAATAAAATTACTAAATTCTGTAATGACCCGGACGCAAATATTACATTTAACGCTTGATTTAAATATGTAAACAACTGCGAAACTGAATTTCTTAACCAGCATGACTTCCTGAGCGTGCGTCTGATGTTTCGAAAATTAGGTGCATCTGAATTCGGCCAATATGAAAATGTAGTTCTACCACAAAGGCCATATGATCGCACCTTTGACACCACAATGAGGATATTACGATGAAATTTCTGTGATTACTAGTCACTTTCCACTTCTCGATATCACCATGAAATCTAGCCATGGATGAGAATGGCGATTTTCACACGTTCACTTGTACTATCAACCGTGAATATGAACGATTAAAATTGAATTTTTTGTTGTGCGACTAATTTAAGCAGAAGTAACCGTTTGAAGCGTTGAGTCATCTAAATTTGCTGATATCGGAATGTGCTTGCTAAACCTTTTGGAACTAGATTTGACGGAATCACCGAATAACATCTGTGTGAAGTATCAACGATTGACAGAATGGCAGCATTATATAAGTTCAGTTCAATCCAGATGCCAGGGTGATCATAAAATACGTGTAACAAGGTAGAAATCACAAACCTCCACATCAGTTTCTGGAGAGATTTCCCGTAAATCTACTTAATCCTTCGACGTTACTAATGACCAGAAAAAACCTTCGTCATCCTGTTGGCATCGCGATGCTTAGCATATAATCAGATCAGTGCCAAGGCTGTTATGCTTCTTGACACAACGACTGCTTTTACCAGTGCTATACAGTGACACTCACAACGGTCATGCTTGTGTCATCAAGAAGGGGAACTATGTAGACTTAGCCAGGCATAGTCACCCGGTTATTAAGCTCACATATTTGTTGCAAAGAATCAAGAAGGAGGACTTCTTCAAATTTACAAAGTGTAGATCAAATTATCTTTTATTCACGGGTATTGAAACTGTGCTTGTTTGCACAAGGAGATACAAGATATAGTGAAAAGATCGTTTTTATCACAATACAATGGCTGGAAAAATGAAGGGAATAATACCGTATTTCAGAAGAGAACTTCAATTCAAGACTGAACGAAGTACATCGTGAAACATATCTGACAGTCCCAAAAATGAGAAACATTTGCAGCATGTGGTATATATGCAAAACCAAATTACACTCTGCTTATCTCAAAAGCACAACTGTGCTAGTATGTATTCCAAACAACCTTATAAATCAACATACGACCTCTGACAACCACGTTTACTCTAAATCTGTTAAAATTAAATGTGTAGAAATCTTTTAAGTACTTTCAATCACTGGTCAACAGGAAGAAGTGAGCAAAAGAAATTTATTAGTTCACAGTTCATGAAATATTGAAACATGTTTCGCAGAATATGAAGCAACTATTCAAATGGTAGGAAAACAGCTGTTATAACGTGGGTTGTGACTTCTCAGTTGTGAAACTACATACCACTATGTAATTTCCTCTAATTATAATCAGGAATATACTCCTATAAACGTTGTCTCGTTGCACTTATATTAAAATAACAGATTAAGTTATGTAAAGCTAGCAGAAAGTTAAAAACATTTCTAAATACATTGCACTTTATAGAAATTATATTGAGAATAACGAGTGTATCCTCTCCTTAACTTCTTAGCTGAATCTTTCTATGTCCACTATTTACTATCATTATTTTTGTGTTATGGTAGCACTGAGTGTCATCACCAACACATTATAAAGTTAAATTTGGTTGTATATGTACAAACCAAGTTCACATTTAACTGTTTGAAAAAAAATTTGGACACTGAGCATATGGTATTCATTATAGTAAAGTTATTTTGTATTTCTCAATGAATGAAAAGCAAAGCTATATTGTTTTTACTGACGTTTCTCTATTTTATGCTAATAGCTTTATCAGAGTATTATTAAACCAGAATTTACGAAATCTCAATCTATATGTAACAAATTAATCATCGTTCATCGGCATGGGGTCCTTTTGTTGCGTTATCAAGTTGCTAGGAAATAATTTCTAGCGAAAACCTGTCGATTTTCCCTATTATTTGTAGAAAGTATTTACCTTGCAAATCCTAGATGAAAATATGGCGAAGTTAAAGTATCATAGCCGAAGTCCAAAAGCCGATTCGAACTAGAGATTGCTATGAAATGTCATTCCAAATCAAATCATGTCTGGTGTTTGGACTTGAAGAGGGTAAATACAGTATTCTACATACTAGGTACTTTTTATGTAAATCTATACTGCTAGGTAGGTTTATGGCTTTTATATTAAGGTTTAGGATCTAGGGTTAAAGTTAGGTTTAGGATTATGGTTAGAATTCTGAATAGGTTGAAGAATAGTGTCAGAAATGTTAATAAATCTCAAAGCACTGTGACCTACAGTCACCTGGATCAACGTATACATTGCGCATGGTAAAATTTGTCTATAGATCATTTTTGTAGTGACTGGGCGACATTCTCACAACACATAAGCTAAAATTATACAGTGTAATGTGATGTTTGCAATATACTTTAGTGTAATTTTCAACGATTACAGAAACCTTTTTGCATCTGGATTCTGATTGGTCGTCCAAGATCACTGTAGTTTGGGCTATTATAGTTTAACTTTGCCGTATATATGAAGAGAAAGATATATTCATTCATGAGTGTATGTTGTATTAATGGCGGACGTCGAAAGTATCTTGAGATTGTACCGTAGATTTCTCTTATCTTTTATCATTCATATACCGTCTCTCGTTGCTTCTGTCTGTCTGGATTCAACATAGAACTTGGCACCGAAGTGCAGCAGTTCGAGTTGCCACGTTCCAAATAGCCCACAGAGGTAGACAAGAAGATGAGTGAAGAGAATTAATAGAGTTTGACAAGTATAAGAGTGAAACAGAATGGGTAATGGTAGAAAGGAATATGAAAGATTACAGAGACTGAATACATCTGCGCTGGCCATTGACAACGATTTTGAGCCATGTCACCTATTGTCTCCAGCCATTGATTCCTAGAGTCCCGAGGGCCCCAACCCGGAAGTCTGCATCTCCCTACCTGACTCAGTTTAACTGTCAAGGATTTCATGGATTGATGCCATGTTTTTGTTTGGCCACCACTGGCTCTTTTCCAACCTGAACCTATATCAGCTAGCAATGCCCGTCGGGGGAGGCGGTGGTTAGGCATGCGCAGCACGTGACCTAGCCATCTTAGTCTATGTAACTTTATAGCCTCGTCGATTGATTTTCCCTCTTTGCCCAACACTCTACGCCTAACGTCAACATTACTTATCTTGTGAAACCACCTAACGTGAGACAGAGATCGCAGACATCTATGATCGAAAGCAGTCAACCTTTTCATGTCTTCAACGCGTATTGGCCATGTTTCAGAGCCATAGAGAAGGACGGAGCGAACTGATGAGCAGTACACACGTCCCTTGGTTGATAACCGGATGTCACGCCTACGCCAGAGATGGTGTAAGTCAGCGAAAGCAGCTCGAGCTTTTCGGATCCGTGCTGAGATTTCATCGCCAATCAGTCCGTTGGTGCTAATACAACTTCCCAAGTAGGTGAAGTGGTCAACATGTTCTATCACTTCACTCCCTATCACTAAGTTAGGGGTTGACGTGGTCCAGTCCTGTAGCAGCATCTTACATTTTGCAGGGGCGAATCGCATGCCAAACATACGAAGATTGCTGCTCAAGGTGTTCAGAAGACTCTGCATTTTGTCAGCATCCTCCCCTAACAGGACTATGTCATCTGCATATTCTAAGTCCATAAGATTATTCCCTGGTAACAAGTCGATTCCTAAGTCACTACGTTCAGTTAAGGATACTTCCATTAGCATATCTATGATGAAGTTAAACAGAAATGGGGAAAGTGGACATCCCTGTCGGACACCACTGGTTGTTACCAATTCAGATGACAATTCCCCATAAGCCCTTACACGACTACGTGAGTTTGAATAGAGTGCCTTGATTAGTGCAATGTACTTTCTTGGCACTCCCTTCACAGTCAGACATTGCCATAGTACCTTTCGATCCACGGAGTCGAAGGCCGCCTTCAAGTCAAGAAATATGACAATTGTTGGACGCCGAAAAGTGTGTCTATGTTCTAGAATCTGTCGAAGAGTGAAGATATGATCTATGCACCCTCTACCTGGTCTAAAGCCTGCTTGATTTTCCCTTGTCTGTTCCTCCCGAGTTCTGCTTAGTCTATGCATGATTACTGAGCCTAGGATTTTAGAGACTATGTTCGTTAGGCTGATCCCCCTATGATTATCACACGAGGACTTGTTTCCCTTCTTGAATATCGGTATAATAAGTGACTTACCCCAGTCTGATGGAACTGTCTCTGATTCCCAGACTTTGCCTAGTACCTCAGTTAATCTACAAACTAGTATGTCACCCCCATATTTAAACACCTCCGGAATAATTCCGTCGGGTCCTGCCGCTTTGCCTCGTTTCAAATTACTGATAGCTTTTGTAACCTCACCTTTGGATTGTGAGGGCGATTGTTACTTCCCGGCTGCCCACACCGTGGAAGTTGGTTGCGTGACCGCAGAGCCCAGGGGACAACTGCTTGTGGCCGGTCACACGCGGCCTGTTTTTGTTCGTTCTTCGTTGTTTTGTGTGCCTCAGTAGCATACTTATCACTCCCGCCACTTATGAATTGCCTTCTCCCGCCCGATTCTGTGATGAGTCTAAAGAGTTGCCTAGTGTTGCCTATCGCCAATGCTTTTTCCATCTCTTTCGCCTTTGTCACCCACCACTGTTCACGGTCCTTGCGGAGACTTTTAGTAAGTTTCCTTTTGTGCAGCTTTCGCTCCTCATTGAATTCGGAGCTCGCCGGAATAAGTCTTCTAGCATCTATCAGTTCGGATGAGGCAGTCGAAATCCAGTGGTTTTTACTCACCTTTGGATTTGCCTTATTCACAGCTTTTACAGCTGTATCTATAGCTGACTGAATATTCTTCCAGGCTTCTCCAGGGTGAGCACAGCTGTCGAACTCAGATATGCGTTTAGCTAGTTCTTCCTCAAATAGGGATTTAGTTTCCTGATCGAGCTCTCGTTGCTTGCAAATTTTCTGTCTTGTTTAGAAAGGATGTTCGTACATCTAACTCGAAAAATTATCATTATTGCTTAGCCGTCTGTATAAAATCGGGTGAATAATAGATTGACTATTTTTTGTTTTGATTACAGCTTGATTCCACACCGTATTTTTTGGTACAGGTATGGAATTTTCAGCATGTGATATCGGTAGCCCAAATTTTGCAGACCGACCATAGATTTCAGGTGTGCATCGGTAAGGGATCGAACTTCGGACCATGTGCATGGTCGGCGAGAGTCCTAACCACTGTGCCACTGACTGTCTGTGAATAGAACGTCTGTTTTCTAAGAGTGGTGAATTTCGTTGTTTTTTTCCGAATTCTTCCATACATTTACATTTTTTTTCATGGTATTAGCTGTCAAAAGACTTTGGAAGCTGTCTCAAGGATTATTCTAACGAACAAAGATACGTAAACAGACACATGTTTTCTTTGTTAACTGTTCTGTGTACGTGCCAGACTTTAAATTTGTGTCACTGGTTTAAGGCTACAATTGTCTACTGAGATATGCTCGTCCAGTTAGTATCGTCATATGTTTATTTCACGTTTCGTTTGTCATCGGATACGAAGAAAATTATTTATCTATTAGGAATAATGTTTTTTCATCGATGAGACTATGACTTCCATTAGTTGTAGTTTACTTTGCTGTCACTTGTAATGCTGCAATACTTTTACTCCTTCCAGAGTATAAATGGGACAGAATCGCTTACTGATTAACTGGCATTTTGTTTAAACTCGTCTGCACGCAAACAGCATATAATATTACTTCAGTTATCAGTTAAACAGCTGTCATTTTTGGAGCTTTTTCAAATGCTGCTAAGGTTTAATAATAAGTAGTTTGGGGGGGGGTTAGCAATTATAATTCTCGTTCTAATGATGAACTTCCGTTAACAGAGATGCAGCCAGTCGACTTTTTGTTAACACAAATGTCTCTTCCTTTGCTTTAGCTTAAAATCAGTGTTCTCCCCTCCTAATATTAGTGTTTGGGACAAGGATTTGGTTCTTTTTTTTTAAGATAAGATAAGCTTTATTCCAAATCAGTACTTGTGATACAGAATGGAATTCATCTAATAGTTTTTCCCCTAGTGGAGCTGTGCTATTGAATGGAGACATTTTTATTGTTGACTGCTGACAGCCGTTATTTGTGCCTGATATAGTTACCTAAGCAGTTGAATCCAGGTGTCTTCTAAATATATGAGATTGAAATGCACGGAGTTACTTCTTGTATTCATTAAAATGCTTTAGTAACTTGGCTATCCAATACACTTGGGAGCACATAAATATATTTACACCCTATTTTTGCTCATCTTTCTGTCACCACTTTGATCTTTAGTAGCACCTAGAATGTTGACAAATTGTTTAGAGTGCGGTTTAGGAAAAGTCGTTTCGAGGTATAAAAATAGCTTAGCAGCATGACGAGTACTTTGAGGCCACAGACAGGTTTTTCACAAGTTATCATGTTCTGTATTTCGAGTGGGAAAAAACAGCTTTATAATTTACTGAATTTCTTCATATAGCTTAAGTGATTACGAAAGGATGTTTTTTGATGTTGTAAACTTGTCGGAATAGCGCAAATAGTTTCATGTTAATTTCTCCTCTGAATTTGCCGTTTGAACTATTTTAAAAGGAAATTTATGAGGCTAGACAGGTCTTTTGATTATAGATACAAATGCCGGTATTAACGGCATCGAAGCTATTTGATTCCAGGAAGATGTTTTTGTGATATTGAAAGTTTCAAGCTGTACTACTGCGCAAAAAACGCCGTAAAACAATCATCAGTAATTTTGTAACTAGTTAGTTACTTGACATCCTACTCAGTCAGTATATGGTTTTCGATAGCCAAAAGCTTGTAATTGGTATCGGAATTTAAAAATGCGGAGATATTGTTGCGTGACAAAGGTATTCATAGGCATTTTTTAGACGAGGATGCCAACTGTTTTAAATCATGCCCACATGTCTGGTTTAAATTTCAAACCCTTTGTCAAGAAATTGTCATTGGTTCACGAAATTACTCACAGAGAGTATGACCAGCCAGCATTAATGAGAGCAGTAAATTATATTGGGAAAGCCGTGTGTGTGTGTAAACAAGCAACACAGCCCCATGTACACAGTCTGAGTTGTGTTTGAGCCAGTTTTTCTTATTCTCGTTTTTGAATTCCCTACACAATGAAAAAAACAATGTCAGAGAATTCATGGGCCATTGAATCGGGTCCGAGTGGCTCAACTGTCTACGAGCTCGCCTTGTAACCAGAAGGTCGGACCAGGGCTCGGATCCTGGTGTTGAGTGCGTACTGACAAAGAGTCTCAAACTAGAATGACCAAACAGCTGATTGGCCAGTACACTTCCAGGTGGTTTTCCGGAGGTTCTCTAACTGATATTAGCTCATGATGAAATCATCCATCCAATGAAACAAAATCTCTACAAAACCAATACTTGAAAATATCAGGGAACCTTGTGAATTTTTGTTGGATCATATATATCATTAAACCCTCTTATCAGTGTGCATCAGAAGACCAGTTAAACTCTATAATAATAGTGGGTCATCAAATGACTTACTAGAAATTGATTTTGTTAGACCGTTTTTAGCTCCTATATATACCAATATCCATATTATTCTTGTAGTCGACCATTTCGCCAGGTAGAACGAGGATATCGGTATTCAGGAAATAAATGATATCTTTACTGAATCAAATGCATTCAATTTGTAGGGTTTTGTACAATCAGAAATTAAATAATTACCTGTTCAAGTCCAAGAATACTAAGGCTATACACATTACCACTTCATTCTTTCAAACTTAAGCGGTATATTGACATTGTGTTGCTTTCTTAGATACATATATTATTATTATTTTCGTTGTTTTAAGTGTAATCCTTCTCCTAACCTTTCTTGAACTTCTTTTCTTTTTTATCAAATAGCAAGTATAACTGAAAGAACTGTTGCTATTCAATGAGTTTGCGTAAAATATTTCCACATTTCACACGATCTTATCAAGTATGTTTTTATTCTTCCTGAGGAAGATAAAGATACATACATATATAATACAGGATGCTTTAAATGAATTGAATAAGTGTATTAAATCATCAAATCATTATTTAATATGCTCAAATCCAAAGTTTCTAAGACAACAAAGACACGGACTATCTTCAATATATTGTTATGCTATGGGAATAGAAGTATTCTATCTTAGAATTCAAAATGAGTAGTGTGTTTATATCCCTTTAGGATTGTCATCTCAATGATTTACGTGTTATACACGTTACAGGCTCGAAAGGAAAAGGTTCAGTTTGTTCAGTGATTGAAAATGTTTTACGCCAGTCTGGACTACGTACAGGTTTTTTAAGGTTAGTGATAATTATATATGTATCTACAGTATATAAATATGTATGTTTTAATAATATTTCATCATTAGGTTTATTTCACATGTCTTCACATGGGCTAGGAACCCTGTGAGTATTGTTTTTTTAGTGTGAGTATTCATGTTCTGAACGACTGACTGACCGACTGGTTTCAACATGGAACTTTGCACCGATGTGCAACAGTTCGAGTCACCACACTCCCTCCGTGTAGTACACAAAGCAAGAAAAGAAAGTAAAAAGAAACGCAAAATAGAGGCATTAAACAGAGATATGAGGCAGAAAGAATATTTGTATCGAAGAACAATATAGTTTCATTGAATATTATAAGACACAAGGAGGGGATGCATCCGCACCAGCCATTGAGAACGAGGATTTTGAGCCATATCACCAATTGTCTCCAACCGTGGTTGGTTTTCACCGTCCTGAGTACCCCAACCACTCAGGAAGCCAGTATACACCTTCCTACGTGACTGGCTTGAACTAACTGTTGTGGATTTCATGGACTGGTGCCGTTATGTTTTGATTTGACCACCACTATCTGGCTCTTTTCTAACCTGACCCTTTGTCAGCTAACATTGTCCGTTGTTGAGGAAAACGATGGCTAGGCATGCACGCATTACATATGTTACAACCATCTCAATCAGTACAACTTCACAGCCTCGTCGATTGATTTCCCCTCCCTGCTTACCTAGCACTCGACCGATGCCTAACCACCTCAATATTGCTCACCCTATGACACCGACCACTTAAGATGGGAAAATAGAGTGCATCACTTTTAGCCTCTTTGTTCAAAATTTTATCCAGGAGAGATGACTGGGTTATTCTTACTGCCCGTTAAATTATATTTTATATTATTGTTATTGTTCCCTATGTTTCTAAATGGAACATAATGTCTCAACACCATAGCATCATTTCACTATGTTCTCTGCAGTTCTCTCCAGCTGATCCCACGATTGGCCATTAGCTTTCACGCCCCCCTCACACTATCTTCATTTCACCCTTGGATACCCCATTGGTCGTTTACTATCCGGCTCCCACTCAACCGATGGCCTGGTGCACGATGTCACCCAACGATCTCTTCAGCGTGTGTCCGATCCGTCTCCATTTCCTTTTCGGGATATATTTTTTTTGTAAGCAATAGGTTCTCGATTGGTTCTTCTTCAGAGTTTCTTGTTGCTAATTCTTTCTGACCGGCCATTTAATCTTCAATATACTGCTAATACAATCTGTTCACAATGCTTTTCGTGACACAATGGTCAAGTTTCTGGTCTATATTAGAAGAAATGTTATCGTATTAGTGTTGAAAATCCGAATTTTATTCTTTTTAGTGCCGAGTGCAGTTGATTTCCCGCATCACTTATAGTTATTAATACATTAGGTGAAAGTAATATGACACAAAGGCTATACATCAATAATAATTGATCACTCTGGTTTTAAAATGCATATAATAATGACAAATATTTAAATATGTTTTTGAATTCAGCAAATTTATTGTGTTCGGTTCACAGGCTGTTGTACTAAAGCTTTAGCGAATACATATATATGTATATATTATTTCCTTTAATTCCTAGAGGAATATAGGGCTTCAGCCGAACGTCTCCATTGCGTTCCGTTCTCTGCTAAAGTTTTCACCTGCTCCATGTCTGCCAATATGCTTTCATCTCCTCTTCACATCAACTCCTCCAAATCACCCGCGCACTGACGGCCAACTCGCCGTTTTCCTTTCGGGTTCCACTCGAGTGGTGGCCTGTCTAGTGATGTCACTTGGTGGTTTGTTTCCTTAAAGTATGACCAGCTAATCCATCTCCATTTCTTCCTGCCTATTTGTTTCACAATCGGTTCCTGGTTGGTTCGCTCCCAGAGATCCCTGTTGCTGATCTTTTCTGGCCATCTGATCTTGAGTATTGAGTGAAGACAACTGTTAATGAAGGTCTGAAGTTTGTTGGAGATGCTCTATATGACGCGCCAAGTCTCTCATCCGTATAGTGAGTAGCACTGACTTCACATTGGAGTTCAAAATCCGAATCTTATTTCCATTTTCATGCTGAGTGCTGTTGACCTCCACACAGACTTGAGAGTAATGAAAGCTTGTCTTACTTTCCCGGTAATCCTCGCTTTGATATCCTCGTCAGTTCCGTCCATCTGTAGTTGAAACGATGCTTCCCAGGTAGGTAAAGGAGGTTGTTTCTTTCATGTTCCTCCGACTTATGCTGACTGATTGTCATCTGTTGTTGTTGCCGTTGATTTGGCTAGGAATCTTTATCACCTCTGTTTTATATATGTTCACTTGAAGTCCTATCTTCTTTGGATGCTTCTTCAGTCAGCTTGTTGCTTTTCACTTGCATATCTTCCAGTTTGTGGGAAATCAGACATATATCATCGGCGAAGTCCAGATCCTCCAATTTTTTTGTGGCTCCCTTCCATATACCTCATCGGCTCATCTTCCATATACTGCTAACAAAATGAATTCACAACTCATGAAATGTATTCATTACTAAGTATTCGTCGTTAATCTTTTTCTTCATAGCTCTCCTCATCTTGTAAATATTGAAGAAAGAATACGAATTAACGGAAAGCCTATATCTCGTGATCATTTTGCAAGTGTGTTTTGGAGTGTACATGATACACTTAAAGAATTCACAGTAAGTATCTGTTTTGATGTAAATTTTAAGCAATCAAATAAGTCAGACAAATCCGTTTTTGCATTACATCATAAGCTGACATCGGTTAGAGAACCAGTGGACAACCTGCAAGGAGTACTAGACAGCTGTATCGTCCCATTACAGGGAGTTCTAACCCAGAACCATCCGGTTACAAGGTGAACTTGTAGACTATAAAGCCAATGAGACCTGACCCTATTCATTGGTCAGCCCACGAATTCCAGCCTCTGTGAACTTATGATTTACCGCGACTGAAACTAGTCAATGTCATCTCTGGCGAGTATTTATTCTCACACTCCACATGCTGTACCGCACTAGTCATGGCTTCTCACTAGAACCTGGGTAATTACTTACCTGTATAGATCCAGTTGCTAGCGAGCATCGAATTGTTATTCGGGTGTTGGTGTGCGCATTCTCTTTTCAAGACTCATCTGTTAGATTTATCTATTATCACCTTAAAGCTAATAAAATGATTGGAACATATACTAGAATTGGCAGAAGTTCGAATTCATAAGATGGCCATTGGATCGGATCGAGTCCCAGTGGCTGAATGGTCTATCAGCTCGCCACCGTGTAACCGGAAGGTCTTAGGTTCGAATCCCGTGAGTGGATGAGTACTGTTGATGCAGAGTTGGAAACTAGGCTGACGAAACAGCAGTTGTCCAGTACTCTGGTGGTGGTTTTCCGATAGTTCTCTAACAGATGTCAGCTCATGAAACCAATCCTGTAACCAATCAATCACATGAAATCGAATCCGTGCAAACCAATACTTGAAAATCCGTTTTTATTGTGTCATTAAAACTCCTGCTGCATAATTCTTGTTCTAGTTCTCTATCTGCTAATGAACAGTCTGTTTTACAGAATTTTTTCGTGAAACATCGAGTTAACTGGTATTATTGGTGGGTGGTGTGTCTAGCAGTGGAATCCAGGATGCGTATTTCGTCTTATTCGGGCTCGTCATCTGGATATACATGCATTCGTCAGTGAGTGATGATGTTACCAACGACATTCAAACCCAGTGTCCGTAGTTTCAAACGCCAAAGCTTTATCTCCTGAACCACTTGGGAAACGAGAGCCATCTCTTGTGCAATGTGTCATATTAAATTTTAAATTTTTCCGTCGATTGATTGGACCGAATTGCTCGGTCTCAGGTTGATATTTTGGCTCATTGTGCAGATGCTTTGACGATGTCTGGGCATGTAATTAGAAATGAATTAATTGGTGAATGGTGACTAGCAGTGGAATCCAGTCAGCATGCGCATTTTGTCCCATTTGGGACTCGTCATCTGGATGAGGGATGATGTTCCCACCGAGGCTCTAATTTAATATCATCTTTAGTTCCTATAAGTTTTGTTAAGCTGTTTTGTCTTTAAAAATTTAAATTCCTATTTGATCATTTTTATTTTTAGAAAAATTCACCTGATACACCAGTACCATCGTTTCTTCATTATATTTTTGTAATGGCATGTAAAGCATTCATTGATGAAAAAGTGAGTTGTTGCTAACGTGTACTAGAATAAAATTATATAATTTCAGTGTTAGTTGTTTTTCAAGTGTTGATTTGTAGGGATTTGATTGATTGGTTACAGGATTTCATCATGAGTTGACATTGGTTAGAGAACTCACCGGAAAACCTGGGATTACTGGACATCCGTTTCGTCCTAGTTTGGGACTCTTCAGCAGTACGCAGCCCATGGGGGTTCGAACCGCTTCCTTTTCAATTTCACAAATAGTCTACGTTTTTGTCCCGGTCGACAACTTCTACTTTGTCGTGGTGGTCGGGTGTGAATACCGCAGTGAACCCCAATAAGCTGAACTGTCTGGGACTCATGTTCCTGCAGGTCCTACCATGTCAGGAAGGTTGTTTGAATAACGGTTAGACTGAAAGCAGTCACCATAGGGTACATGGGCTCCAGAATCCAGTCGGATCAAATGGCGTATGAATCTATATTGGACACCGGCAACTATGGGAACGTAGCTCCTGACGCTACTCTGCTGCCAATTCGTGGGTTAGACTTCAAGTCAAAGGCTTGGGGGATGGTCCGATAAGAAAACCACCTTCTTCGGTCTGGGCGCCCGGGCAGTATCTCAGTTCTCACACAAGTGTGGCGCATCTTCTTTGTGCCATATTGTTCCAAGTTTTTCTGCGTTTAAATAAATAAAAATAAATAACTATATTTATGTTTTAAATAGTGAATAGTGAATAAATAGTCTTCAAGTATTGGTTTTGTAGGGATTTTGTTTGATTGAATAAATAGTCTCTCCTAGAATTATATTTGCATTCTCTTTAGTGTAATTATCCTCATCATGCCGTTGTTAATAACCCCTGCCGCCCAAAAAATTTGACTTATTATGATCATATTATTCGGCAAAGAGAATTTTCAATATCGTATTTATTATCAACCTGTACAATCGTATATTTGGTTTTTATATTATTTATTTTTTTGTATTTTGATTACAACTTGATGCCACACTGTATTTTTAGTACATGTATGTCTGTCTGTCTGTTTTCGACATAGAACTTTGCACAAATGTGCGGAAGTTCAAGTCGCCACATTCCGTGTAGCACGCGAAGCAAGAGAAGAAGGTACAAGAAAAGCATAATAGAAACAGTGAGCAGAGGTGTGAGACAAAGGGGTAATAAAGAAATACAAAACAATTTCATTGAAGATCATAAGTCACAGGGAGTGGATGCATCTGCGCCACTGAGAACGATATCGAGCCATGTCACCAATTGTTTCCAACCATAGATTTTTGCCGTCCCGAGGACCCCAGCCTGGAAGTCTACACCTTCCTACGTGGCTAAGACCAACTGTTGTGGATTTCATTGACTGATGCCAAGTTTTTGTTTGACCGCCGCTAGCTTTTTTCCAGCCTGACCCTACATCCGCTAACATAGCTCGTCGAGGGAGGCGATGGCTTGGCATACGTAACACATGTCCTAACCATCTCAGTCTTTGTAGCTTCACGACTTCATCGATTGATTTCCCTGTTTACCTGGAATTTTCAGCATGTGATACCGGTAGCCCAAATTTTTCAGGCCGACCAGAGATATCAGGTGTGCTTCGTCGGCAGGGGATCGAACGTCGGACCATGTGCATGGTCGGCGAGAGTTCTAGCCACTGTGCTACCGACGCACAGAAATTATATCCTGTATGGAAATTTCAACAAAAGTGTAAATAGTGAAATAGTTGATAGCAACTAGCAGTGGAATCCACAATGCTCATTTCGTCCTATTCTGGACTCGTCATCTGGATGCATTTGCATTTCCCAGTGAATAATGGTGTTCCCACCTAGGCTGAAATAGATAAAATAATAATAATAGTAGTATGAAATGCAATTAAGATGCTTGTGATTATAATCATAATAAAATATCAAGTATCAAGTGGCAAAACAATTAATGTCATATATAGAATAAATCATAGGATGTAAATATGTTGGAGAGGGTGTATAATTATAGGGTTAGTAGGCTAATATAAAACCCCGTTACATAACATGGCGTGAAGTTTAATACGATAGAATTCAACACTGTAAGAGAGCCAAGGCAGAATTGGAGATTGTATGTACTTCTTTTGTAAACAAAGGCCTAGTTTAAATCCATGAATGGCTAAGGTCTTCACTGTATATAGAAATGGGTAACGAGGATGAAACGCGTCAAGTTAGCTTGATCTCGGTAGATGATGATCTTAAAATTATGGTCAGCGTTGATAGAGCGAAAGGAGTCGATCAAATGTCCTTTTTAAACCATGCTGTTGAAATATGTTCTCGTATTCATCTGTGGAAAGCGTTCTCTGACTACGGCCAACGTAGCTTGCTCCACAGGGTCTAACTCAACTGTCAAGTGACAAATCACAACCTTGAAACCAGTACCACTTAAGTGGAATTTCACCATTCTCATATAAAATCGGTTTAATAATGCTTATTTTGAAATGGAAGCATCTTTTTAGGTAAATTAGAAGTATTTTGAGAAATTTCAGTTGAGAATCTTGGTGTAGCATTCGATTTTATCTCCTGAAAGGTATTAACAACAATTCAAAAGTAAAACTATTGCGTTCTCATCCCAGACATACACTTCACTTAGTTAGATTCAGATTGCATGAACATACAGTTTAATAAATGATGATGTAAAAAAGCCTTACTTCATCTAGGTTTCGTCCTAGTTGACACTCCTCAGCCTGCAAGGCGTATCTGCAACCTCGAACAAACGAAGTTATATCCTGTGTCCTCATCTAGTGGTGCAGTCAGAGAGGACATTACCACGACCTGCAACATACCTCCTCTAGGACTGTATTGGACACGTTTAGTGTAAACCTGACTGGCAGAATTCAGTCTGCACCAAACAAAGAACTAGAAACATTACACTAGTTACTAACTAACATCCAATCAAATGATGCTTTATTTCATTCCTTTTACGTTCCCGTTGAAACATAGGGTTTCCATAGCAGTGGTATTTATTTTTACGGGATGAAGTCGCTAGCCTCATGCCCAACCTTCCCTCTTTACCAGTCTCATAGCTGTCTTAGCGAGGTAAAGGAGTGTGTAGGTGATCGGAGATCGAACGCCAAACCACATGTGCATGGTCTGCGACCATTCTACCGCTGTGCTACCGACGCACTTATTCAAATGATTCAAATAATTAAAAGTTTAAAGAAATCAATATTTGTGAAGCTTTCATATTACTCAGTGACAACTTTTCCTTAATTGCATTCCCATGAAACTTAAATATTTGCTGCCAGTTGGATGATTTCCATAATTTATAAAGTGCAGAAGAGTGGAGGAGATGTGGTGGCTCAATTTTCACCAGGTGAGTCGCGGGTTCGAGTCCTGCCACTCCCGCACCCTACTCCAGCCTAGGCAGCTGGTTAGTATCATGAGTAATAATACAATACGTGTAGCCCATAGCTTCATTAGCGAAAAAAACATCGCCCTGGATAACGGAACTAACTATTTGCTGCTTTAATATCTTGGCCTTTTTGTAGGTGGATGTTGGCATTTTTGAAGTTGGTATCGGTGGGCGGTATGATCATACGAATATTTTTAAGTGAGTTGAATACACCGAGTATAAAATTAGTTATTTTCAATTGTATTTTTTTATTCGAATGTTTCAGTTTTAAATATATTTTGATGAAATTAACTCGTTGTAGCAGTAGTGAAGTGATCGAATAATTTTACTACTATTATGTCCGTAATTTGTGTATGCGAAAGGTAAGTAATCCATATCAACTGACCCGTAGTTTACTATACTCTGGTTCGCATTAGCTAACAGCTTGATCGGATATCTTTAAAATTTCGGTCTTTTACATTTTCTTAATAGTCGAGTAATATATTAGTCAGTTTTTACACTTATGTGTTATACGCTTATTTTTCTCTGTGTTCGACTGAATAAGCTTGTTATGTAATCAGTTTAGATATGTCAGCGATAAATAATTTCTTATATCTGCTCACCAAGTCTGTAATAGTTGACGAATTTGATTTGATCATGATATGACATCAGCTAGAGGGTCGCTGAAAAACTTCGTCCTAGTTTGGGACTCGACAGTAGTACTCATTCACTAACAGGATCCGAACCCAGGACCTTCCAGTTATGAAGTGAGCTCACGGACCATTTAGCCACTGGGATCCGACCCAACGGTTCAACTGACTGACTGGTTTCAACATAGAACTGTGCAGAGATGTGCAGCAGTTCGAGTTGCTACACGCCATGTAGCTCACAAAGCCACAGAAAAGAGTAGAGAGGGATTCAAAACAGAGATAATAAACAGAAATATGAGGCGGAGCGAATAGTAATATGGAAGAACAATAGAATTTTATTGAATATTATAAATCACAAAAAGTGAATACATCTGCGCCAGCCATTGAAAACGATTTTGAGGCATATCAGCCATTGTCTCCAGCCTCTGATTTTTATCATCCCGAGGACCACTACCAGGAAGCCACTCTACACATCCCTAAGTAGCTGGCTTCAGCTAACTGTTACGGATTTCATTGACTGAAGTGGTCGTGTTTTGGTGTGACCACCACTAAATGGCTCTTTTCCAACCTGATCCATCTTATGTCAGTCAGCTAACATTTCCCGTCGTTGGGGAAGGCGATGGCTAGACATGCATGCATAACTCATGTCCTAACCATCTCTCTCAATCGAAGTAACTTCACAACCTCATGGATTGATTTCTCCTCTTTACTTAAGATTCTGTCGATCCCTAACCTAATATTGCTCACTCTATTACACCGACCACTTCACACGGAGATAAGACGCATGTAGGTACATAGATGAAAGACAGCTAGCCAGGCTTTTCATACCTTCCACTTTCAATGGCTATGTCTCGCTGAGAGTCAGCTGTAAAGGAGGACAGGGCGAAGTGCTGCTGAGCACACGTACACACGTCCTTTGATAGATACTCATCCGGATATCACGTCTACTAAGCAAGAGATGGAGTAAGTTAGTTCATCACTTGATGTAATTGTGTTTGGTTCTTCTTTCGGGGGAATAAGTGAAAAGAAGCCAAACGAGAAGCATTCATCTGATAAACGTGTTTCTGTGTCCTTCTTATCTCGCACTTTTCTTAGCTGTCTGTATTATGAATGAAAATAATTCATCAGTTAAAGAGATAACCTATGCGTTTTGTATGAAACCTGTGCTTACAACCTGATCGATGGCTTAAGCTGTACAGTGAATAAAACTGATTTGAGATTTTCAGATCACTATTTGACCTACTTCAATTTACTGTAGTTCTGTTGATATTCCCATTGGTATACTAAGTCTGCAAACTGGGGCTGTCTGTTTAATGGTTAGTTAATAGTCTATTGTGTGTGTAAGTAGGTGAACGTCTATTACTCGAATTCACTATGACGACTGTAATGCAAAGCCTGTGCAACATATTGTGTGACGTGTTCCAGTTATCAA
This sequence comes from Trichobilharzia regenti, assembly GCA_944472135.2. Taxonomy (NCBI): domain Eukaryota; kingdom Metazoa; phylum Platyhelminthes; class Trematoda; order Strigeidida; family Schistosomatidae; genus Trichobilharzia; species Trichobilharzia regenti. The sequence continues at coordinate 10,077,844 of OX235262.1, forward strand.
TAGGTATAAGTAGTGTGTAGAGTAACGCCTTCTAAAAAGACTTCAACTGTAACAACAAAAGACAAGGGCCAGGCAACAGATCGTTTTATTACGAAAATCAACACGTATTTATATATATTTCACATACATTATCATAGCTTATGCAAGTAGACAAGCGTAGTCTTCTGATTGGTTGTTCATCAGAAGTTAAGCAGACAAACGCAGGCTTCTGATTGGTTGCTTCGGGATTCCTTGAAAATAGAGTTTTCTATCTGCGAATCATATTTTGCCACGTTAAGTCTGCTGTGATTGGTTGTTGAATCAGCCTTGCTCATATTTTCTCACGGCCATCTCTCACCACAGAACAAACGGCAGACAAATAGTAATAAACATGTCTAATACAGAAAGGAGGGAGTAAGACAAGCTGGCTGCCTACCGACTCAGTGGATCGAAAGGTACTATGGCAATGTCTGACTGTGAAGGGAGTGCCAAGAAAGTACATTGCACTAATCAAGGCACTCTATTCAAACTCACGTAGTCGTGTAAGGGCTTATGGGGAATTGTCATCTGAATTGGTAACAACCAGTGGTGTCCGACAGGGATGTCCACTTTCCCCATTTCTGTTTAACTTCATCATAGATATGCTAATGGAAGTATCCTTAACTGAACGTAGTGACTTAGGAATCGACTTGTTACCAGGGAATAATCTTATGGACTTAGAATATGCAGATGACATAGTCCTGTTAGGGGAGGATGCTGACAAAATGCAGAGTCTTCTGAACACCTTGAGCAGCAATCTTCGTATGTTTGGCATGCGATTCGCCCCTACAAAATGTAAGATGCTGCTACAGGACTGGACCACGTCAACCCCTAACTTAGTGATAGGGAGTGAAGTGATAGAACATGTTGACCACTTCACCTACTTGGGAAGTTGTATTAGCACCAACGGACTGATTGGCGATGAAATCTCAGCACGGATCCGAAAAGCTCGAGCTGCTTTCGCTGACTTACACCATCTCTGGCGTAGGCGTGACATCCGGTTATCAACCAAGGGACGTGTGTACTGCTCATCAGTTCGCTCCGTCCTTCTCTATGGCTCTGAAACATGGCCAATACGCGTTGAAGACATGAAAAGGTTGACTGCTTTCGATCATAGATGTCTGCGATCTCTGTCTCACGTTAGGTGGTTTCACAAGATAAGTAATGTTGACGTTAGGCGTAGAGTGTTGGGCAAAGAGGGAAAATCAATCGACGAGGCTATAAAGTTACATAGACTAAGATGGCTAGGTCACGTGCTGCGCATGCCTAACCACCGCCTCCCCCGACGGGCATTGCTAGCTGATATAGGTTCAGGTTGGAAAAGAGCCAGTGGTGGCCAAACAAAAACATGGCATCAATCCATGAAATCCTTGACAGTTAAACTGAGTCAGGTAGGGAGATGCAGACTCCCGGGTTGGGGCCCTCGGGACTCTAGGAATCAATGGCTGGAGACAATAGGTGACATGGCTCAAAATCGTTGTCAATGGCCAGCGCAGATGTATTCAGTCTCTGTAATCTTTCATATTCCTTTCTACCATTACCCATTCTGTTTCACTCTTATACTTGTCAAACTCTATTGATTCTCTTCACTCATCTTCTTGTCTACCTCTGTGTGCTATTTGGAACGTGGCAACTCGAACTGCTGCACTTCGGTGCCAAGTTCTATGTTGAATCCAGACAGACAGACAGAGGCTGCCTACTATCGTCAATGATTTTCCTGATTGCAGTAATTGGATAATGCAGCAGACAGTGGACAACAGGAAACAGGCATAAAATGGACCCTCACAAAAAACTTTGAGGATCTGGACTTCGCCGATGATATGTGTCTGATTTCCCACAAACTGGAAGATATGCAAGTGAAAAGCAACAAGCTGACTGAAGAAGCATCCAGAGAAGATAGGACTTCAAGTGAACATATATAAAACAGAGGTGATAAAGATTCCTAGCCAACAGAAACACTAACAGACAACAATCAGCATGAATGAGGGGAACCTGAAAGAAACAACCTCCTTCACCTACCTGGAAGCATCGTTTCAACTACAGACGGAACTGACGAGGATATCAAAGCCAGAATCGGAAAAGCAGAAAAGCTTTCATTACTCTCAAGTCTGTGTGGAGGTCAACAGCACTCAGCATCAAAAATAAGATTCGGATTTTCAACTCCAATGTAAAGTCAGTGCTACTATACGGATCAGAGACTTGGTCAGCGAGTTATAAAGAGTATCTTAAACAAACTGCATACCTTCATTAACAGCTGTCTTTGCTCGATACTCAAGATCAGATGGCCAGAAAAGATCAGCAACAAAGATCTCTGGGAGCGAACCAACAAGGAACCGATTGTGAAACAAATAGGCAGGAAGAAATGGAGATGGATTAGCTGGTCATACTCTGAGGAAACAAACCACCAAGTGACATTACTAGACAGACCACCACTCGAGTGGAACCCGAAAGGGAAGCGGCGAGTTGGTCGTCAGTGCGCGGGTGACTTGGAGGAGTTGATGTGAAGAGGAGATGGAAGCATGTGGGCAGACTTGGAGCCAGGTGAAGGCGTTAGCAGAGAACCGAAAGCAATGGAGACGTTCGGCTGAAGCCCTATGTTCCTCTAGGAATTAAAGGAAATAGTAAGATTTAAGATAAGATAAGGTAAGCTTTATTCCAAATCAGTACTTGTGATACAGAATGGAATTCTCAGCATTTTACTACAATATTGCATCCAGTTAGTACATTAACAATAAACATAGTTCTACATAGATTAAGGTTATCTCAGTCAGTTTTGACAACAACATATTAGCAAGTCAGTGGCAAAGCCAAAATTTAAACAGAGTGTTTGAAGGTGTTAGAAAAGTACATACTACTAGCATATTTACTGGCGTAAGCAATAGCAAAATGGTCGAGGTATACAGAGTGTGAAAGAACGAAGAAGAATGTTTTAAGTAGAGTTTGTAAGGAAGAGAGAAACAAAACAGCACATAACAAAAATAAATAGAGAAGGGAAAAAAGGTAGAGAGAAAACGTTGTACCTGTAAATGATGTGAGTTGGAAAGACGAGATCCCCTTGTTCTACTGACTATTTAATAAGTTAAAGGTTTCCCGCCTAACACTTTCTTTATCGCACAGAACTCGAGCTAGGTAGGGTATGGATGAGTTTTTGTACTTGCTAGTGCGGGCATATAATAATACAGAAAGGATGATGTTATTTACAAATAGTAAAAACAATGCAAGGTTCTTCACTTTCCTGATGAACACTAGCTCCACTTCCCCCTGACACGTAAATCATTCTTTGCGTGTTTCTAGAGGTGTGAAATAAATTATTGAGGTGCGTCATACATGGTTCGTTTGAATTGGTTTTCTGAGTTGTATCCGTGTTAAGATCTTATCGCCGATGACCGACTGTTACAAGGTTGTGAGTCAGGATGTACAATTTTCAGGGTCTATATTTTCTGACCCCTATCTTCCAGAGAGGAGAAGCAGTACGATCTGTTGCCTGGCCCTTGTCTTCTGTTGTTACAAAACTACTATTCGAACAGCCTTTTTGGTATTGTAGAACTTGCAGAAACATTAGTTTCCAACTAACTGGCGTGGCTCGTTGGGTCATCACTCGACTATCACATTAAGGTAGTAGCTGTCGGTTGTGGTCTGATCTCATCGGTCTGATTCTGTTTCATACAATCTTATATCTAATCTCTCTCTCTATCTATATATAAAGTGTACATAAAAGGCTCGTAGTCGAATGAGTTATTGACAAGCATATCTGTAATATTGCATAAGTTTTCATTAAAAATGAATTACAATTGAAAAATATCAAATCTGAGTACTTTGACTGTATTTTTTGTTACTTTTTTAATGGGTTTGTTTGTTTCATATTTTTTTTGGTTAAATGTTAGGCAACCTTATGTAACTGTTGTGACAAGTTTGGCGCTTGAGCATACTGATATTCTAGGCGATAGTATTGGTGAGATAGCATGGAGAAAAGCTGGAATTTTCAAGGTATGCTTCCTTTTTCTCTTTTTTGATTTTCTTCACTGATATGAATTATTTTTATGATTTTTGCATATCTTGTTAATTGACCTTTTTCTTTTTTATCTCTCTCTTTTTACTGAAAGAATGAATTAATAAAATTGTCGTGTAGTTTGGTTTGCTTTGATAGTAGGAAGTAGAAAGCGCTTAAAAATGAACAGAAGGCTTCATCCGCATGTCCCCATTGCGTTCGATTCTCTTCCTGGCTCCACGTCTGCCAACATGCTTTCATCTATTCGAATCACCGCCTCCTCCATGTCACTGTCACACTGATGAACAAGTTACCGCTTTCCATTCGCCTTCCACTCGTGTAATGGTCTGCATTGCGGGTGATGTCACTCACTTGATGGTTTGTTTTCTGAGAGAATGCCCAGCCCATTCATCTCCATTTCTTCCTGCATATTTGTTACACAATTGGTTCCTGCTGGATTGGTTCGCTCATTGCCAGAGATCCTTCACCATTGTTGATCATTTCTGGCCGACCATCTGATCTTGAGTGATATTGAGCGAAGACAGCTATCTGTGGATGAAGGTGTGAACTTTGTTGAACATGGCGTTCGTGATGCTGTGCTGCGCCAAGTCTGTGATCCGTATACTGAGTAGCACTGACTGACTTCACATTGGAGTTGAAAATCCGGATCTTATTTTCATTCTCATGCTGAGTGCTGTTGATATCCACACAACATTGAAATTAATGGAAGCTTGCCTTGTTTCCTCGATGATCCTGTCTTTGATAATATCCTCATGAGTTCCATCCGCTTGTAGGTGACACTATGCTTCCCAGGTACGTAGGAAGATAGGTAAATGAGGTTGTTTCTTTCAGATTCCTCCCATTCATGCTGACTGATTGTTGTCTGTTGTTGTTGATGATACTGTCAGTGTTGGCCATGAATCCTCATCTCCTCTGTTTTCTCCATGTTCACCTAAAGTATAGTCCCATCTTCTCTGGATGCTTCTTCAGCCAGCTTGTTGCTTTTCACTTGCATATCTCCCAGTTATGCAAGTGAAAAGTGAGATCGTACTTCTAGGGATCGACAATATTAATATGAATAATGATAATAATAATAATACCAATACTAATAGTACTACTGTAACAACAGAAGACAAGGGCCAGGCAACAGATTGTTTTATTATGGAAATCAACACGTATTTATATAAATTTCACATACATTATTATAGCCTAGTCAAGTAGACAAGCGCAGTCTTCTGATTGGTTGTTTTCGAGTTCCTCGGAAAATGGAGCCATCTATCTACAAATCATATTTGCCCGCGTTTAAGTTTGCTGTGATTGGTTGTTGAATCAGCCTTGTTCATATTTTCTCACGGCCAATATTAGTGACCTAGACGTTGACGTAGATTAATATCTACCAATTGGCTAGCAGCCTGCTCTCACCACAAACATACCAATTAACATGGCCTTAGAAGCAGTTAAAAAAGAATTAACTGCAGATCCTGAACTCACTTATAGGACGAAACTACCAATTGAAGAAATTATTTTAGGAATTCAGTTATGCCTCAAATCTACAATTTTTAAATTCCAAGGCAAAATATATAGACAAACTGAAGGTGTAGCAATGGGATCACCAATATCCCCTATCGTGCAGATATATTTATGGATAGCTGGGAAAATATAGCTCTTAATACGTTTAATCCTACTCCAAAAATATGGTAGAGATATGTGGATGACACTTTCACAGTGTTAAAGACAGAACTTATCTCTAGCTTCTTGACACACATAAACTCACTAGTGGAGGGAATAAAATTCACATATGAATCGCAAAATGAACAAGGAGAATGTTAGATTGTAAAATAAAACGAATAGAAGGCAAACTACACGCTAGTGTTTATAGAAAACCAACTCATTCTAATAGATACTTAAACTTTAATTCATCTCATCCATTAACTGTTAAGGCAGGCTTAGGTAGCACAAAAAAAGACCTAAATGATGAAATAAAACAGATAGAAGAGGCGTTGGTGTTAATTAACTATCCTTTAAAATTCATTAAGAAGATTGAAAAAGGTCAAAAGAAAAAGAAAAATAATCGTGAAACTAATAATGATAACATAAATAAGAGAGAATATAAGTCATCTACAGTTATACCATATAAAGAAGGGACATCTGAGACCCTACGCAGGATTCTTAATAAAGCAGGAATTGGGGTGGCATTTGAACCTACAAACTTACTCAGGGCCAAGCTCTGTGGGTTAAAGGACCCAGTTGACTCAATCAGACAAAATAATTTAATTTACGAAATACCTTGCAATGACCGTGAGGTCAACTACATAGGTCAAACTAGTAGGTCAGGGATAGTTAGATTATCGGAACATAAGAATTTAGCTAAGGTAAGAATGGCTGACCCCACCAGAGAAGATAAGTAATTTAGAAAAAAGCTCAGCAATTGCAATGCATGCATTAACACACAACCACACAATAGGGTGGGAGAGGGTTAAAATTCTAAAAAAGTAATCTGGATAGGTGGAGATAAAGAGCGGTTGATTACTGAATCCTTGTTCATCGAATCTACACCCAACACATGCAATAGAAATGATTCATCACTCATACTGGAAATATGGAAAATACTACTCGAAACGTGGTCATCATTCAGTATTACTGTATCACACTGTGAGACTTTATCAAAACAAAATTTACCCATAATGAAGCAGATCGTTTATTCAAAAAATCAACAGATATTCATATATTTTTATGTAAATTATTATTAGCATTATTGTTAGCGGAGAAGCAGCGTCTTCTGATTGGTTGTGTTCCTGCTGAAGGTTATTCTATCATCTCTTTGTTGCCATTTCTTAGACAGTCCGATGATATATCTGTGAATCGTATTTGCACACGTCTATTCCACTGTGATTGGTTGGTAGGTTCCTCAAGGTTATGCTGTGTTACAGGATTTCATCATGAGCTGACATTGGTTACAGAACCATTGGAAAACCTGGGAGTACTGGACAGCTGTTTCGTCCTAGTTTGGGACTCTTCGTCAGTACGCACCCACCGGGATTCGAACTCAGGACCTTCTGGTTACAAGATGGCGAGGTGGTATACCATTAAGCCACTGGGACCCGATCCAATGGCCCATGAATTCTAACTTCTGCAATTCATGACATAGCGCGACCCCATATTCCCCCCGATTTTTGTTATTGTTTTCTCTCGTGCCCCTGAGTTGGGAAGTGAACATTTACGTAAATTGGTGTCTGCAGTTTTGGCTAGCAGACAGCCCTCGTCATGTAGGAAGAACGAATAGCTCGTTGAGGAACTCCAGATAGAGTAAGTGAAGCGGTGGATGACTTCCCACTGTAAGGAGCGTACTGTTTTCTACCAGAAAAGAAAATAAGAATTCAACCAGGCCTGTGCTTGTGTCACAGCAAGCCTAGATATAGAGTCAAAGGTAAATGTGTAATCTAGGAAGGCACACCTAAGATATTTAACATTTTTATCCAACTTAAAGGCAATATTATGATATAAGACGGCACAGTTGCTTCTAAGGTACACCTACTAGGCTTATAAACAAATTGATTAGGGTCGTTGAAAGTCTTCAAGGTTAACTAAACGCAGTCTTTCCATTATTTGTCGCTATTACTGCTATCTTTATTATCATTGTCATGACTGTAATAATAATAATAATAATAATAATAATAATTTCCTTAATGCCTTTGTTTCTGTTTTATCACATTCATCTAAGCACAGCACGGTTCCAGTGCAGTAGTTAGTCATGACCAGTCGGAGGAGGCAATGAATATATTTGTCAAAGAAGCTGAACAAGTAGGAGTAAGTGTTAGATATTTTTGTAATTACCTGTAAAACTCATTTCTTTGTGATAAAGTATAATTCGATTACAGAATAATTTGTTGTGAGACGTGGTCATACAGTATTATTTATCTACTTGATGATGTTTCAAACACAAATTATTATTGTATTATTGTTTCCTTTAGTTCCTAGAGGAACATAAAGCTTCAGCCGCACGTCCCCATTGCGTTAGGTTCTCCGTTTTTCACGTTTTCACCTGGCTCCACGTCCACCTACCCACATGCTTCCATCCCCTCTTCGAATTACCGCCTTCTCCATGTCACCCTTGCACTGACGACCAACTGACTCGCCTCTTCCCACTCGGGTTCTACTCGAGTGATGGCCTGCATTATGTGTGATGTCGCCTCCATTTCTTCCTACCAGTTGGTTCGCTCATTGCCAGATATCCCTCCCTGTTGCTGATCTTTTCTGTTTGACCATCTGATCTTGATCAGTATTGAGCGAAAACAGCTAGCTGTTGACGAAGGTCTACAGTTTGTTCGACGTGGCGTTCGTGACGCGGTGCCGAGTCTGTGATCCGTATAGTAGCACTGACTTCACATATTGTAGTTGAAAATCCGGATGTTATTTTTCATGCTGAGTTCTGTTGATCTCCACACAGACTTGACAGTAATGAAGGCTTGCCTTGCTTTCCCGATCTTCGCCTTTATATTCTCGTTAGTTCTGTACGCCTGTAGTTGAAACGATTCTTCCCCTGGGTGGAGGAGGTTGCTTCTTTTAGATTCCTCCCATTTATGCTGACTGATTGTTGTCTGGTGTTGTTGCTGTTGCTCTTGGCCAGCAATCTTCATTACATCTGTTATCTGTATGTTCACTTGAAGGAGGACTTATCTTTGTTGCTTCTTTTGCCAACTTGTTGTTTTTCACTTGCATTTGTTCCAGTTTGTAGGAAATCAGACATATATATGACATCGGCGAAGTCCAGCTCCTCCAAGTTTTTGTGTGGGTCCATTGTATGCCTGTCTCCTTGCTGTCCGCTGTCTGTTGCATTATCCAGTGTACCACAACCGGGGAAAATCATTGGGATAGTAGGCAGCCAGCTTCTGTCTGTCTGTCGAATGCTGCCTTTAGGTCAAGAAATATAATAACTGTTGGACGCCGGTAGGAATGCCTATGTTCTAGAACCTGTCGGAGGGTGAAGATATGATCAATACACCCTCTTCCTGGTCTAAAGCCTGCCTGGCTCTCTCGTGTTTGTGCCTCCCGAGAACCACTTAATCTATGCATGATTATTGAGCCTAAGACTTTAGATACTATATTAGTCAAGCTAATCCCTCTGTGATTATCACAGGAAGACTTGTCTCCCTTCTTGTATATAGGGATAATCAGTGACTTACACCAACCCGATGGGACTTCTGATTCCCAGACGCTGCCTAGTACCTCAGTTAATGCAGACAGTAAACTGTCTCCACCGTACTTAAATACCTCTGGAGTCATTCTATCAGGTCCCGCTGCTTTGCCTAGTTTCAGATTGGTGACAGCTTTAGTAACCTCAATTAGGGATGGAAGACCTGTATCTATATCCCATTCAGGGAGGTGTTGGATGTTCGGAAGGTTGAGCGTGGTTGTGGGCAAATTAAACTGCTCCTCACAATGCTTGTTTTACCCCTGTCTTCACTTCGAAGGATACTCTGATTTTTCCCTTTGTGAATTACTGGGCATGCAGCATTGCCTTAGAATTACTTCTAGACAGCTATTTTAATCTAGCTTAGTGCTCTTCACACACACGCACGATCGTCTCTGAGTTTCAGTCAATTCACAAACAACATCATTTCCTCAAGAATATGTGTCATTTCCCGACTTTTCCTAATTAATAAAAAAAACGTATTACGATCATAATACATATTATGTAGTCGGCCATGGTAAAGAGAAGGGCGGTATACATTTTTATGAAACACACAGATTTGGCTTCTTCAGACGAATTCCGACCACCTCTCCTCTATGTACAAAGTCGTACTCGTAGATCGCGCGAGAGATTGGGTGATGAATGGTAAATAGTTTTCAAAGCTTGATGTCCAGTCAGTATTGCCGAAACGAGCTAGTATTGAGCTGCATATAGCCAGCTTTATTCGAACCTTTGCCGAACCAGCATGGAAGGTGTTCAGAAATATATGTATATATATTATATAGTGATGGGCAATAACAATCATTGGGAAAAGCATTCTCTGCTGCCACTTTACAAATAACCTGCTCTAGCCGTCCACTGTAGTACCTTAATGTTTAGGAAATGTGACCTCAATTGTCTAATTCCATGTGTGTTTATATGTTCACCTACTCTTGCGGAGATAGATGTACAGGACTTTCGTCGAGGAACATATCCCACCGTGTTTGAGAGCACCTTCCAGCTTGGTTGAGCAAAGGTGCGGAGAGTAGAAGTATTATTTCATTGATATTGCAGCATATTTTGTAGATACTGACCATGCAGTATCTGATAACATTGCTTTAGTTCGGACCATTGATATAATAATAGAACTTGGACACTTTGGTGGTAGAGTATAATTCCGTTGTGGGTAAAATTTTATTTTGATAGTCTCACGTTGTGTTATACAGTAAGTAATATTTATTGATAACTGGGTTTTGAGCACAACTTATTGTTGCTCATAATCATATCAAGGTACTATTCACACAACTTTCTAGCTTCGTTTATATAATTCCATTATTATTTTTCATTGCTTGACTTGATTGGTAAGATTGTAAGATGATGTTACAGGACTGAACTACACTGCCTCCTAGTTTAGAAATAGGGAGTGAAGTGGTAGAACACTTCAACTGCTTCACTTATTTGGGAAGTATCATCAGCCAGTGCCGACGGGTTGATCTCCGACGAAATCTCAGCACAGATGCAGAGGGCTAGTTACGCATATGCCAGTTTACTCCGTCTCTGGCGTAGACGTGATATCCGGCTATCGAGCAAAGGGCGGATGTACTGCTCAGGAGTTCGCTCCGTCCTCCTTTATGACTAGCTGTGAGACCTGGCCACTGAGAGTGGAAGACATGAAAAGATTAGCTGTCTTTGATCATAGGTGCCTGCGTTCTATCTCCCGTGTGAAGTGGTATAATAAGGTGAGCAATATTGAGGTTAGGCGTCGAGTGTTAGGTAAACAGGGAGGGGAAATCAATCGACGAGGTTATGAAATTACATCGATTGAGTGAGATGGTTAGGACATGTGTTACGTATGCCCAGTCATCGCCTTCCTCGACAATGGGCAATGTTAGCTGATATAGGGTCAGACTGGAAAAGAGCCGGCGGAGGTCAAATCAATACATGGCAGCAGTCAATGAAATCTACAACAGTTAGTTTAAGCCAGCCAGCTACGTAGGAAGGTGTAGACTGGCTTCCTGGTTGGGGTCCTCGGGACGGTAAAAATCAATGGTTAGAGACAATTGCTGATATGGTTCAAAATCGTTCTCAATGACTAGAGCAGATGCATCCACTCCTTGTGACTTATGATTTTCAATGAAACTGTTTTGTTCTTGGTTATTACTCTTCCTTTATCTCACACCTCTGTTTACTGTCTCTATTATGCTTTTCTTGTACTTTATTCTCTTGCTTCGTGTGCTACAAGGAGGGAGTGTGGTGACTTGAACTGGCGCACATTTGTGCAAAGTTTTATGTCGAAAACAGACAAACAAAGACTTGATTGGTAGTAGCATTTTCCATATTTCCGGTATGAGTGATCAATCATTGCTATTGCACGTTTTGGCTGTAGACTCGATGAAAAAGGATTTATATATATATATATATATATATATATGAGTACAATAATATTAGTAATAATTTATTCTGAACAGTGTTTATGTAATGTATAGAATTTTCAGAGGAGTTTATTGTATGATATTTTCTCTTCGTCCAGGATCTTCATATAGAAGAATAATAGACAATAGATCATGTGGAGGGGGAAGTTGTCTGACTTGAAGCGCAAAGCAATCCAGCATTATGATGATATCTCTTCCTTGTCTCTCTACGAGAGAAACACGACGATATCTGGTTGATTTGATTTATTTTTGATTACAGCTTGATAACACACAGTATTTTCGGTACAAGTATGGAATTTTCAGCCTGTGATATCGTTAGCCCGAATTTTGTAGGCCGACCATAGATATCAGGTGTGCGTCGGCAGGGGATTGAACCCCATACTATGTGCATGGTTGGCGAAAGTCCTTTTACCTTTGGATGAATGCCAATGGTAAAAAAGTTCAGGCGTACATTTATTTTCAACCAAGGGTTATAATTCAAGGACACAGTTATCTCAAATGCTGGGTGGGATACGTTGTCACCTCATGTTTACTAAAAACTTGCAAATCAGCAGGTTGTAGACATTTTACATATTCGTGAAAGTAAATGACTGACTGCACCGGTGTGCAGCAGTTCGAGTCACTACACTCCCTCCTTGCAGTACACAAAGCAAGAAAAGAAAGTAAAAAGAAACGGAAAATAGAGACAGTAAAGAGAGATATGAGGCAGAAAGAATATTAGTATCGAAGAATTATATAGTTTCATTGGATATTATAAGTCATAAGGAGGGGATGCGTCTGCTCTAGCCATTGAAAACGAGGATTTTGAGCCATATCACGGATTGTCTCTAGCCGTCATTGGTTTCTGCCATCTCGAGGACGCCAACCAGGAAGCCAGTTTACACCTTCCTACGTGGTAGGCTTAAACTAATTTTTGTGGATTTCATTGACTGGTGCCATGTTTTGGTTTGACCATCACTGGCTCTTTTGAAACTTGACCCTATGTCAGCTAACATTGCCAGTAGTCGACAAAGGAGATAATAGTTAGGCATGCGTAATACATGTCCTAACCACGTTAGTCGATGTAACTTCACAGCCTCGTCGTTTGATTTCCCCCTTCTTTACCTAGCATTCGTCGCCCTTTTATACCGAATAGTATTATTATTACTATTGCGAGAGTAAATAATACTATTTGATAGCATATTTTACCAGACTTACACAAACGGAAACGATATATATGCGGTGGCACAGCAGTTAGGACTCTCGCCAGCCATGCACATGGTCCGGGGTTCGATCCCCTGCCGACACACACCTGATATCAATGATCCCCTTGCAAAATTTGGGATAACGATATCACATGATGAAAATTTCATATTTGTGCCAAAAATACATTGTGGAATCAAGCTATAATCAAAAAATCAAATATATTATTGATAGAGCTTGTTTTCGGTCGCCTAAGTTTTAAGCAGGCCGCTGGATTAGGGATCATAAAAGTTTGAATTAAAAACAAAACAATTCCAATAGTCGGTTGGCGTGATCACCGACAGTAACTGTACTCAAAAGAGAATAATATATACATACGATTGTGCAGGTGTGCAAAATGATATTGTCGACAAGAGAAGTTTCTTCGGTGAATTCTTTATTTCTTTTATATCATGAGAATGTCTCTCTTCCTTTATCTTGCGTATTCCGCTCTAGTGTCCATTGTATATTGCTCCAAAATTGGATGATGTGCTAGCCGACTGGAGTATGATTGAATCAACTAGGACTATGTTTAATAATACGAAATTGACAGATAATCAATTATTAAATCTTAGTGTCAGTCTGTCTGCTATCAGTCTTTGGTTTGAAAAGGCAAACAGGATCAACGGTCCATGCAAAAGTATCGGTTAGTCAATGTTGTTATTATTATTTAATTTTCAAATATTGGTTTTGAAGGGGTTTTGTGTGATTGCATAGAGGATTTCATTATAAGGTGACATCAGTTACAGAACCACTGGAAAACCTGCATGGAGTACTGGGCAGCTGTTTCGCCAACCTAGTTTCGGACTCTTCGGCGGTACGCACCCACCGCCAGGGTTCGAAACGAGGACCTTCTGGTTATCAGAAGACCTCGTGAACAAGTGAGCCACTCGGACCCGATCTAATGGTCTTTGAATTCTAACTTCTGCAAATTCACGACATAGCGTGATCATTTTGCAATGTCTTCTTCGATGAGTTACTGCCTCATCTTCAACCTGCTGTACCTAACTTATTATTTACTTCTTTACCTTTTTTTATTGGTAATCTATTCGGTCTTTAACTGCACTTTACCTCATCAATACGGTTAGATATTGACCACTTGTCTTATTGAAATATTCTGCTATATTCTGTAGTTGATTTCTAAGACTGAGTTGATCAGTCTCCATAACTCCATGAAGTTCTTATACAAATAATCCAGTATTGGTTGTGATAAACTCTTCAATTTGAAGTATGCGCTGAAGATGTCACCCAGTAGGGTGATGAAAGCTTCGCAAACTAACCATCCAGCTCAGTGAACAAAACCACATCAAAATTATCCACCTGAGCTACAATCTTCTCTATCATATCTAAATGACGGCATGCTAAGGAACGATGATTAAGTTCTTTGTAAATTCTGGTTTAGTATTACTATTTAGATAGAGGTATTAGCAGCAGCATTTGAAATAGCGAAACGTCAGTAAAAACAACAACAACATCGTTTTGTCTTTTCATTCATTCATTAGGAAATATTAAAAAAAACCTTTATTATAATAAATATCATACACCTAATGCCTAAATTTTGTCAAACTGTTAAAAGTGTAATTGGTTTGGGCATATATATAATTCTGTTAACAGCATTTGTTAAACCTTTTTAGGATTACAACCTACATTGGTTTTGAAGCCTGATTCAACTATTTTAAAAGGTAATATATTTTTTTTATGCTTTTATCCGAGTATTTTTTCTAGTTGCCTGTTTTTTGAAATTTTAATCAATCGATGGGATTTTCAGAGTTCTGTGTCGGTTTTGTTTAGCTTTTGAAATGGTTAGGCATTATTGAAGATAGATGTGTGGTTCTTCTTAACCAGCAGAAGGAAGGATTAAGTTTGGAATAGGTTCATAATTGACATTTAGCGTAGACTTTCCTCTTTCAGATGACTCGACAAGTTTTTTTTTCTAAAGCATCAACTTAATGTTCAGCTAGTATCGACGAGAAGACTTAGTATTGCATTGAACTGTGTGCTTAGCCAGTTTTATTCGGACCTTTGCACCAAATCAAGATGGGAGGTGTTCAAAAATTCGACGATGAACTTGCCTTATCGCTCGCCGAATGTAACTAGCTCCTGCTCACCAGCTTAACCTCAATATTGCTCACCCTATTACACTGACCACGTCACACCTGAGATAAAACGAAGACGCCTATGATCAAAGATGGCTAACCAGCCTTTTTGTATCTTCTGCTTTCAACGGCTATGTCTCGCTCACAGTCATGTGTAAAGGAGGACAGAGTGAAGTGCTGCTGAGCACTTTGATTGAAAGCCATGTGGATATCACGTCTACCAAGCTAAAGATGGCGTAAGCTTGCAAGCGCCGAACGAGCTCTCCGTATTCGTGCTGAGATTTCGTCAGAGATCAACCCGCTGGGTCTGGCTGATGCGATTTCCCAAATAAGTGAAGCGGTTAACGTGCTTTACCAGTTCATTCCCTATTTCTAAACTAGGAGTCAGTGTAGTCCAGTCCTGTAACATCATCTTACATTTGGTCGGAGCGAATCGCATGCCAAACATTCGTAGATTGCAGCTCAAGGTGTTCAGAAGACTCTGCATTTTGTCAGCGTCCTCGCCTAGAAGGACTATATCGTCTGCAATTTCTAAGTCAACGAGATTATTCCCTGGTAGCAAGTCAATCCCTGAGTCTCTGAAGTGAGTTAGGGTTAAGTCAATTATTGAATAGAATTGGGGATAGTGGGCATCCCTGACGGACACCACTCGTCGTCACCACTTCAGATGACAACTCACCGTAAGCCCTCATCTGGCTGGCTGCATGAGTTCGAGTAGAGTGGGTGGCTTGATCAGTGGAATGTATTTTCTCATCATTCCCTTTACAGCCAAGCATTGCCAGAGAACCTCTCGGTCGACAGATTCGAATACCACCTTCAGGTAGGTCAAGAAATACAACGACTTCTAGACACCGACCAACCGTAAGTATTCTTATGTTCTAGAATCTATCGAAGGGTGAAGATATGATCAATACATCCTCTCTACCTGATGTAAAGCCTGACTGATTTTGTCCTATTTGTTCCTCTCGAGCACCACTTAGTCTACATGATGTTTTGTAGTGATTTATATCTCAATATATGCCTATAGTTTTATCGTTTATTCAGTTTACTCTTTACATAAATTAAATAATCACTTCAAGTGTTGGTTTGTAGGGATTTGATTGGTTTCAGGACTTAATAAATAATCACTTGTCTGTAATTTAGTAATTTGTAAATGGTACTGTCACATGTCTAAATCTGATAAATTTTCAAGTGCCTAATTACACTCTTAAAATCAATAAGCTTCATATACAATACAACGAGTTACACTGGTTGGGACTATGTTTCTACAGGTCCTACTGTGCCGTGCCAAGTGGCATTATGCGAAACCTTCGTCAAATTGTTACACCAATTTTTAAAAATTTGACATTTAAACATTTTAATGTTTTTGTTTTTGTTTTGAAGATGCTTTATCTGCCCGTTGGCCAGGTCGTTGGCAAATTGTAGTCAGAAAGAATATAACCTACTTTCTGGATGGTGCACATACTGTGGAAAGTTTACAAGTTAGTAAACAGAAAAGAAGTAAACTATTATTGTTATTTACCGAAAATGTATATTAGTTCATTGTTGAGTAATACAGGTGGGAATGACGTAATTGATATGATTACCCAAAAGTGGCTTTAGAAGTAAAAAAATAAAAGTTATGAATTATGTAATACTCAGCGACACAGAGGAGGAAAGGGCTAGAAATTTGATAGGGTTAAAATTGTTATTCAGTGCTGAGAAGAGAGACAGTTGAGTGAGTGTCCACACTTAACAAGTGTGAAGTAAGCGGGGAAATGTGTACACAAAGGAACATGTGAGACTGATAATAGTGAATTAATTAATAAAGTGAAATCTAGGTAATCATTAAAGGTAAAAACTAAACATAATTACAGAGCGACGACTAGTGAAGACGCCTCATCCATTAGACCATGTGAGTGAACCAAGAGGGTGGTTTGGTGTTCGATTCTGAGCCACAGACGCACTCCTTTACTTCGCTAAACTAGTAATAACTTTGATAGAGAGGAAAGGTTGGACATGAGGCTAGCAACTTGATCCTGTGAAAGATAAACACCACTGCTACAGAAACTTCAAGCCTCTAGGTTGATGACTTCATTTTTCCCACCAGGAACGTGAAGGAATAAAGAAAAAAAACCCACCATACTGCCAAAGTTCTATTCTGATAACTCGCCATCATGGCTCACTCAAAATTGTTGTTAGATGGTTGGTGACAGTCAACAGGAAATTAGTCTGCACCACATGAAGGGTTAGGCTTAATGATATTAATTAGCGCCTAGTGTCCAATCAAATTATCTACTACCATCCTTCAGGAGGTCAATCACCAGCTTGAATAGCTCGATGGTAGCGTTTCTGACTGAAGGCAGGTTTGAGACTCCAGGAGGGAAATGAGTTTC
Organism: Trichobilharzia regenti; assembly: GCA_944472135.2. Lineage (NCBI taxonomy): Eukaryota > Metazoa > Platyhelminthes > Trematoda > Strigeidida > Schistosomatidae > Trichobilharzia > Trichobilharzia regenti. Next base: position 10,095,144 of record OX235262.1, read on the forward strand.
TTCAAAACCGAAGATACTTCTTATTGACTGTTGGAATGCTAACTAGCACGTAACCTAGTTATCAGACAGGATCTTATAAGTTTACTCTATAGCCTAGTTGATGACAGAATCTTTAATTTTTCTTGCGTATTATTGAATTTTGTCATATGACACGGATATTTTAGACTTAAACGCAAAAATTATGAATCTTGTGTGCATATGGGGAAGGTACATATATGAACTCTTTTAGTATAATAAATTTGTTGAACGATTTCACCATCAGCTGACATTAGTTAGAGAACCATTTGAAAACCTGGAAGTACTGAATAGCTGTTTCGTCCTAGTTCAGAACTCTTCATCAGTACGCACCAACGAGGTTCTAACCCAGACCATTAAGCCTCTGGGACCTGATTCAACATCCAGTCCATGAATTCAAATTTCTGTCAATTCATGACATATCGCGACCACTTCACAATATCTTCTTTGAGGAGTTACTGACTCACATGTCCAGTACTCCCAGTCAGTTTTCCAGTGGTTCTCTAACTGATATCGGCGCAGGATGAAATCCTCCAACCGGTGAAACAAAATCCCTACAAAGCCAATACTTCTAAAATGGATTTATTTTATCCCGCATGTTTTTAAAACTGTTGTCTTTTATGGAATATCCTACGCCTCCTGTCAAAAGTGGTTATTCCACTCTTTCTACATTTTCATCTGTTTTCAGTCTGCAATTCGCTGGTTTCATAGTGAAAGTTTGACCAAGTATAATGTTGGGTAAGTAGTGTACTTTTTTATTCTATTCTTTTTTTTTTTAATGCCGTATATTTTAGAAGAGAAAAGAAAATTTGACCAGAGTATATCCTTTTCGATAATTTCCTCTACTGCCTAATTGCGCCTGTGAAATCAGTCAATTATATAAGCTGTACATTTAGGCGTGTTTATCGTCGGATTTATAAATGCCATCCTGTTCAAGGGTTAAGTAGGGGGGGACAAAGAAAATCCATTGATATTTCTATACCTATCTCATCTCATAGATACAGAATCTATAATTGATGTTAAGAAGGTCTTCTTCTTCTTTACTTCGGCTATCTCCTACGGGAGGATGAACCGGCTTCATGAACATCTCGAATGTTTGTAAGAGAGTTGATGAAGTTTCATGGGAATAGGGTACGAGTGATGTCCCCAGCATCGCTCGGCCTTTTGTTTGGGAGTGCAGCTCTAGCCTTTACACAACCAAGTGTGACCTACAAGGCAGTAGGAGTGGAGTAGGGAGTCCACTATCCATTGGAAGCCAGCCGGTGACCGGAGTCCAGTTCATACGCCTTTTTGAATGGGGGCAGACATCCAGGGCATCCAATAAGCTCTTTGTCCATACGTCTCCCGGTGAACTCCGGTAAGCTTCATACGCTAGTCGTTGGAGGTTTGGAATCAGGGTTTAGCCATCTCCCCTAGACTGTCATCCAATAGACAGTCAACCCGGTGAAGAGCGCCGGGCATCTGCTTTTGCCCTCTCACTTCGGTGAAATAAACACCTCCGCCACGTGAAGGCAGTGATTAGGACTTCCTCAGGAGAGGCTATGTAAGACGCCCGGTCATATGGGAGTATTTCAAGAGGTGTACGGAGGGGTGGCCAGCCCGCAGCGCAAGACACCCACCCCCGACTATCCTGAGGCTTTGGAGGCTGTTAACAAGGTGGCTTTCAAAGTCATCTACGATATACTACTAACCGACTAATCTTAATTTTATCTCAAGAGTCGGTGTAATACACCACATATTGCTGAGGCTGGTTGTTGGAATCTACACTAATAAGCTAAACCTAAGTATCCAGAAGAAGTATGAACTTGATTCAAACGCTTTCCTTAATTTGTTGTTGTGGAGATTTCCTTAATTCTATTTGATATTCTATTTCATGCGCTTATCATAACTTATACATCTTTCTTGAACTGTCTACAATTCCACTATTTAGACATTTAGATAAGAGAAAGATTGAGTGGGAAGAAATATTTACTTTTCAATTAGATCCTCATCTCACTCTGGCTCTACTCTAATATACACGTATTGCATTTTTATTACAATACACAACAGTTTACCAATCATCAAGTGGCACTGATATGTTTGTTAACAATAATTAGTCAATGGGGTGATAATTAACGAAGAAAAATTAATTATCAAGTATTGGCTTTGTAGGGATTTTATTTGATTGCGTGGAGGATTTAATCATGAGCTGACATCAGTTAGAGAACCAGTGGAAAACCTGGGAGTACTGGACAGCTGTTTCGTCCTAGTTTGGGACTCCTCAGCAGTACGCACCCACCGGGGTTCGGACCCAGGACCTTCTGGTTACAAGGCGAGCTCGTAGATTAATTATATACAATTAAAAGGTGGAAATGGTTACAACAAGTGGATTGAATAATGCATAATTTTGGAAATATGAAGAGCAATTAAGGAATAAGCGTGTGCATAGATTGATTACGTAACAGATTGTTAAAGAAAAATAAAACAATTTAGACAATGATAATTTGTAACTAAAGTTGAAGTGGTCAATAAGAATAAAATAATTTTTACAAGGATAACACTTGTACCTTTGAAGTATAAACGTAACCTGGTAGTGTCTTGTTCATAGATAATTGTTAATAAAGGATTGCAGTTTGTTTGAGATGCGCCAAGTCTCTGATCCGTATAGTGACTAGCACTGACTGACTTCACATTGGAGTTGAAAATCCAGATGTTATTTTTGATGCTGGGCAGTACTGTTGACCTCCACACAAACGTGAGAGTAATGAAAGCTTGTCTTGCTTTCCCGTTGATCCTTGCTTTGATATCCCCGTCAGTTCCATCCATCTGTAGTTGAAACGATGCTTCCCAGGTGGGTAGGTAGGTAAAGGAGGTTGTTTCTTTCAGGTTCCTCCCATTTATGCTGGCTGATTGTCGTCTGTTTATAAGACCCTAATGTTTATTGAGTTGTGTATTGTAGTCGTTACGTAATTTCTTCAGTGTTTTTTTTTTAATAATTTTTTTAAAAATATCCAATTATTTTTCTTGCTGAATTTAACAGGCCTACTGTACGAATTCTAATATTCACTGTAATTGGACCACGTGATCCGAAATCATTTCTACAATATTTATGGGTGAGAATTTATTATAATTTGTACATTAAGGTTACCGACATATTTTTTTTTGATTTCGTCATGAGCTGACATTAGTTAGAGAACCATTGGAAAACCTGCATGGAGTACTGGGCAACTGTTTCGTCCTAGTTTGGGGCTCTTCATCAGTACGCACCCACCGCCAGGGTTCGAAACCAGGACCTTCCGGTTACAAGGCGGCGAGCTGGTAGACCATTCAGCCACTGGGACCCGATCCAGTGGTCCTGGAATTCTAACTTCTGCCAATTCACGACGTAGCGCGACCCCTAGCCAATGTCTTCGGGGGCGAGTATTTGTCCTCACACCCGACCCGCTGTACCCTACTAGTCACGACTTCCCACTGGAACCCAGGTAACTACCTACCTGAATATGGCCAGTCGCTAGTGAGCATCTCCTGAAACCAATCATATCCCTACAAACCAACACTTGAATATTTTTTTTATTCAGTTGTAATAAAACCACGGAATATACACATTTCATCATAGGGAATAATAAAAAGACGGCTGCAGAGAAGAAAATTTTCTTTTCGATGAAGTTATCAACTAGAGATAGCTGTACATTCGTGTATTTATAATTATACATGGGTAGGAAAGTTCCAGAATTAGGCGTGTGTTGAGAATGCCGGTGAATGGCGTTGCACTCAATGCAGGCCATTGTTCGAGTGTAATCCCAATGCGTCGGTGGCATAGCGGTTAGGACGCTCGCCGACAGTGCACATGGTCCGGAGTTCGATTCCGGCCGACGCACTCCTTTAACTCGCTAAGCTAGAAATAATGATGGTAAAGAGGTAAGGTTGGGTATGAGGCTAGCAACCTCATCCTGTAAAATGAACACTGCTACAGAAACTTCAAGTCACTATCTTGAAGCCCTATGTTCCACTGGGAACGTGAAGGAAAAGTTATTGTTATTATTATTAATCCCAATGGAAAGCAACAAGTAGGTCGTCGTCTGTGCAAGGGTGAGTGACATAGAGGAGATTGTTTGGCGAAGAGAAGATGAAAGATTATGCTCGATCTTGGGTTCAGTTAAAGAGGGGAGTAAAAATGTGTTATTGAAGCCATCTCTGTGGTCTATTATTAGATATGATAGGGGAGATTTGTAGCTCAGGTGGATGGTTTTGATGTGGTTGTGTTCTCTGAGCTGGATGGTTAATTTGCATTTGATAGGTTGGCTTGGGGGTATATGTCTTTTGATGAAATTCCGTGAATATCAATAAAGAAAAAGGACATATACCCCCAAGCTAACCTATCAAAGCAAAAGCCCCAAGGAAAGCACAAAGAAAATCGCCTTACCGTATATAAAGATATCTCAGAAATCACTACAAGACTCTTCAAACCTTTAGGAATTGACGTCGTACACAAACCAACAAAGTCGCTTCACTCAATTCTATGTCAACCAAAAGACTCAACAGAGAAAGAAGATAAAACCAACATCATCATCTACAAAATAAATTGCAACAACTGCGAAGAAAAACACTACACTGACCAAAGTAAATGTCCCCTTCGTCTTCGTATCCACGAACATAAGCTAGCCGTCAAAAGACATGACATCCACTCCCTAGCTCATATCACTACATGCAGACAATCACGAACATCAATTCGACTGGGACAACGCCCAAATACTACACAGAGGGAACAACAAGAATGTGACAGAATTTTTAGAAGCCCATCTGGTATTCCAGTGAATCATCAATCAATAGACACATCGAGATAGACAAAATTTATCAACCGATAAAAAAGAAACTTCACACACAAAGGGTCAAAGTTCAAGTTAAAGAAACAATCACTTCCAATACTACAAGTAGCCTAGAAGATGTGAAAACACACAAAAACAACCAATCACGTCCAAGGTCACCAGGAGCGATGATTAATAAACTCGTGGAGAAACCTAAAAGCTCACTTCAACAAATTGAAGTATGCGTTGAAGATGTCGCCTTGTGGTGGGGCGGTGAAAACTGCGCAAATTAACCATCCAGCTCAGAGAACACAACCACATTCAAAAAATATTATTATAATAACTTTTTCAACTGATCCATTCGTTCACATTTTTGTATTCTGTCTATTCCAGTCCTGCACACCTCCATTCGACATGATCGTGTTTACTAATCCTCATGATGGTCAATTTGGTAATTCAAATTTTCATTTTTTTTCTTGGTTTGCTGCTTCATAAAATAGTTTTATATCCACACATAAAGTAGTTTTGTGTTTATCTGTAGTGTTTTACTGCATCATTTTTGCTTTTTTATTGTGTGCAATTTATTGAATGTTAGTTTGGTATTATGACCAATTAGCAAATATAGATAGATATCAATGAAGAATTAGGGTATTAATATATATGTGTAAAACTTGGGCACTGTGGTAGTAAGTAATCCCATAGTAGTTTGTTTATTAGATGTATCACACAGTGAGTGAAACAGTATTATCGATTACTGGATGGCAAGGTTTCAAACAAAATTTATTCTAGTCATAATCATATCATCAATTATAATCACACGACTTCGAAACTTGAGTTTTATAGTTTTCTCTGCTCTCTCCTATTTGTCCTAGGGGTAGCAGAATTTCCCAGATATCCAGGTGGATAAATGTTGAATCATTCCTGTTACAAGTATTTGCAGTTGATTCGATAAACAAAGCTTCCGTTGTTGTTATCAATCTTTACCTACACTCTGTGGCATTAGATTTTAAAACTGTCATCCTATCCCATCCTATTGTATGGTTGTGTGTAACTGCATGTAGTGCTATATACGGCTGAACTATTCTGTAGATTTCTTATCTTATTTGGGTCAACCAATATAGATTTTGCTGCTATCTTTTTATGTTGTGCTAGTCTGACTCACTGCACCTGTTCTACTAGTTTGACCCATGTATTCGACCTGACTATCATCACGGGTGGGATATTAGATAAACTAAATTGTTTTGTTTTAAAGGCCGCACAGGATTGATCCTTTAACCGACAAAGCTTGTTTCTAATTGAGTTTGTGGGTGGTTTGAATGTCAGCCACTTCTATTCCTGCCCGCCTTACTAAGAATTCTGCGTAAGGTTTCCTAGGTTCCCTCTTTGTAAAGAAGTACTGCTGGTGATTTAGATTCCTTATTGTTGGTGTTGTCATTGTTCTAAGGATGTTTGATATACATATCGTCATTAATATTACAATTATCAATGTCATTATTTATTTTATTTTTACATTTCCCTACATACTTTCTTATTAATTTATCAGGGTAATTATTAAGTTTCAAGGCTTATTTTATGTTTATCACTTCCTGTCATAGATTTTTCTTGGTACTACTTAGTTTTTGTGCTCTGTCACTTAGACATTTCACCAGTCCTATTTCCACTGACATAGTATGGGATGATCGGAAGTCGAAATATCTGTTTGAATGTGTGAGTTTTCTGTAAGCACACTAGTATGTGTTTAAATTCCCATTTTCTTTCCTTTTTACGCTATAATCTAACATTAGAAGCTCCCTTTCCTGACTTACCAATTCATAAGTAAATTGAATTGCCACCACCTTCGAGTTAATGTGTTCGAAAAATCTTTCTATATCTGTGTTCTAAGTACAGTGAATGTGTCATCTACATACCTCCACCATACTTTTGGGGTGGGGGTGAACGTTTCAATCGCTATCTTTTCCCACCTATCCATGAATATATCTGCTACAACCGGGGATATTGGTGATCCCATGGAAACTCCCTCAGTTTGTTAGTATATTTTCCTTTGGAATTTAAATACTGTAGAAGTCAGGCAAAGCTGCACTCCCAGCATTATGTCCTGGAGTGGCACTTTTGTCCTAATTTCGAGTTCTTGGTCAGAAATGAGTTCGTTTCTGATTGCCTCTATAGCCATATTTATTGGTATACGTGTATATAAACTGACAATGTCAAAACTAACCATTTTTTCTTCATTATCTAATTTTAAATTATCTAATCTGTGTTTTAGTTCATAAGAATTTGTTAGTCTAGATTTCGAGTGGATTTTTAGGGGACTTAATACCATGGCTAAATATTTAGATAATTCATAATTAGGTGAATTTCTAAAATCAACTATAGGTCTAACAGAGTATTCTAACTTATGCAGTTTAACAACACCATACATCCTGCTGGAGTGATTAGTCATGGGCATTAAATTAAACCATTTAGATTCACTTAGAAACGGCTTCATTCGGCGTATAAGGTCCGCTGTGGATTCTTTAACTTTATTCATAACTGTGTCTTTTGTTTTATTTATTTTCTCATATGATCGTGTCTTGTTTGTCTAATACTACTGTTGCATTCCCTTTGTCTGACTTTGTGATTACTATGTCCTTATTGTTCTTAAGGTGTTTCAGGGCTTCTATCTCTGGTTTTGTCAGGTTAGGTTTTCCACGTTTTTGTCGTCTTGATGTCAGTGCACATTGTTCCCGTACTTCGTCATCTATTGTTTTGCCTATGCCACTTAGTGCTATTTTTATTTTAGGGATGACATCCTCAGGGTTCATCTGAGCAATATGGTAAACTAATATTGATAATCCTAACGTATCATTCATGTGTCGATGGTTCAGTCGTACAGATCACCAACCACACACGAGATGTATTTCTGTACGTCACTTAGGCAGTTGCATGTCTGAAAAAAAAGGAAAAGTTTGACGTGAAGCTAGCAACTTCATCCCGTAAAAAACCCTAACGCTATTGAAACTGCGAGGAGTAAGCTTTAGCCCTACTCACTCTCCGCATATGTTCCACTCGGAATATATAGGAGTGTTGGAAAAGAATACGAATGACTTGACATCGCGTCAATATCATGTCCTAGGTCCAAAAGTAGATTTGTTTCTGAACTCTGAATCATTTTCCATTCATTTGTTTTCAACCACCGTGGCAAATGTTTCATCATGTGACAAGTAGACAATCTACCTTTCTGTACCGGCCTACATGTATTTGCTTCCACAAGCACAAGCAAATTCATATATATGCCGCCGATAATTATACATCTCATCCAACAGTTGTACGACAATGCTGAATGCCTACTAATCCACAACGGGGAACTTACCGAATCCTTCGAAGAAGTTAAGACAGGAGTAAGACAAGGCTGTCTACTATCGCCAATGATTTTCCTGATTGCGGTAGGTTAGATAATGCGACAGACAACGGGCAGTCAGGAAACAGGCATAAAATTCCACCAAAGCAGGTCACGATGAAATACTGAAAATAATCAAATTCTTGCAAACAACCATCACTTTAATGTAATGTATTATTTGGCGAAGAAATTTAAGCTAACTTATTTTTATTGTTTTTTCTTTGCTTTATCCCAATTAGATATTCTTCCTAGCAAAGAATCACATGATGAATTATGCTTTAAGATTTGGTCTCAGTTCAAATCAGAGTTGAACAACACTGACAAGACATCATGTCAATCTGTCGTCAAGCACATGAAATCTATATCTGATTTCTTGAATTGGCTTCATCAGAAGGCGTATTTCTCTGTCGAAGATTTACAGTCGTATTCGTCTGATCAAACAAGCATATCAGATAATCTTGTTGGGAATAATGCTGCACACTATTGTCATATATTTGTCACTGGTAGTTTGTATATGGTTGGTCGGATATTGAAGGTATTGTATTTTTGTTATCAGTTTAATCGATAAAACAGTTGAATGTGCCACATTCTTTTCATGCTCCATGATTATTATTATTATCTTCTTTAATTCCTAGAGGAACATAGGCCTTCAATCACACGTCTTCATTGAGTTCGGTTATCTGCTAACGTCTTCACCTGGCTTCACGTCCACCCACCCACATGATCTCATCTCCTCTTTAAATCACCGCCTCCTCCATGTCATCCTCGCACTGACGACCAGCTGACTCACAGCTTACCATTCGCCTTCCACTCGAGTGACGGCCTGTCATGTGGTGTCACTTGATGATGGTTTGTTTTGTCACGGGGTATGGTCAAGCCAATCCATCTCCATTTCTTCCTGCTTATTTGTTGCACACTCGGTCCTTACTAGATTGGTTCGTCCCCAGAAATCCCTCACTATTGCTGATCTTTTCTGGCCATCTAATCTTATTATTGAGCGAAGACAGCTAGCTGTTGATGAAGTTGTGTAGAGTTTGTTTGAGGTGCTTTCATGACGCGCCAAGTCTCTGATCCATATAGTGACTAGCACTGACTTCATATTGGAGTTGAAAATCCGGATTTTATTTTTGATACTGAGTGCTGTTGACCTCCACACAGACTTGAGAGTAATGAAAGCTTGTCTTGCTTTCCCGTTGATCCTTGCTTTGATATCCCCGTCAGTTCCATCCATCTGTAGTTGAAACGATGGTTCCCAGGTAGGTAGATAGGTGGTTGAAGGAGGTTGCTCCTTTCAGATTTCTGTTATTGTTGCTTTCGGTCAGGAATCATCATCGTGATAATGTGTTTATAGTGAGACCTGTCTGCTAGCCGAAATTGTATACGAAAATTTACAACAACACATTTAAGTGAACAATATTGTTTTCAATTAGATCTCATCAGGCTTAACTCATATATATATATATATATATATATAAGTTTACAAATAAAAATTCAAATATAAACCAATCATGGTGTCTTGTCTATAGGATAAGACGATGGTGAATATAACTTGTGCAATTAGTCATAATAGTAGTAATGATAAAAACAATCCGTAGCTCAATTCTGTCACATTTGATAAGTGGTCATGTAGTCGAGAAAACGAAAGCCTTCCAAGTAATACATCATATCCCACCGAATCTTTCTAATAGACTTCGTATTCGTCTACTGCACACAGCTGAGGCGATAGGCATTCGAACTACTAAACCTAAACTATGCATTCAAAAGAAGTTCGTACAGTCATTATCCCTCCCTTGGTCTAATAAGACATAACCAACTAAAGACTTCTACACCACCCCTTATTTATATTTTTTCAACCCCTTTCTTATCATCCCTTAATCTTATCTTCATTATAAACGTGTTTCATTTCCTTCCCTTACAATCTAACATTACGTAATCGGTTCATTTGTTTTTACTAGGCTTTATCGACTACTATGTCCACCTGAACGATTGTTTGTTTAATCATACTGTTTTTCATTATTCGTGTTATCACAGATTGCCTCATTTTTTCATCCTTATTATTGATAAGACCGTTATTATTAGTAGTAGTATTATTAATATTATCATTACTACTATTGTGACTGATTGCACAATTTATATTCACCATCGTATTATCCTATAGACAAAACACCATGAGGATTGGTTTATATTTGAATTTTTATTTGTAAAATTACGTAGGTATATTAGAGTTAAGCCTGATGAGATCTAATTGAAATCATAATATTGTTCCCTTAAATGTGTTATTCTAAATTTTACTATAGGAATATTTAATATATACAAAAGTTTACGTCAATGTGTTTTCGTTCCGAATCTGAGCCTTGAGAAAAACAACAAGAACAAAGCCTAACCTTGGGGAATTCAATAACCAATCACAGCAGATTTAACACGTGCAAATACGATTCGTAGTTATGCGTTGCCTGACTATTTAAGAAAAAGGGTCACAAGCAGAATAACGTTCAGCAAGAAAACAACCAATCAGAAGACGTTGCTTCTCCGCTGACAGTAATGTACATAAAAACCTATGAATATCTTTGTCATGAGCTGGCATTGGTTAGAGAACCATTGGTAAACCTGGGAATACGGGACAGCTGTTTCGTCCTAGTTTGGGACTCTTCAGCAGTACACGCCCACCGGGGTTCGAACCCAGGGCCTTCTGGTTAAAAGGTCCCAAATTAGGACGAAACAACTGTCCAGTACTCCCAGGTTTTCCAGTGGTTCTCTAACCAATGTCAGCTCATGATGAAATCCTGTAACCAATCAACTAAATCCCTACAAACCAGTACTTGACTACAAATATCTTTTGATTTGTTGCCTGGCCCTCGTGTGTATGTATACGCGATGTATTGTATTGCTGGAGGGTTTTGGTATCCCAAGTTTTAACCTGGCTTCCGAGTAGGTTAATGTGCAGTCTTATTAGCACTTGACTTCTATAAATAGTTTCGCTTGTCAAATCTTTGTCCGAATAATTCTACTTGTATAAATTATAATTTTTAATTAACATCTTTCAAGTGGTTTGATAAGAGCTGAAGCATTTCTATAATTTCTTTCTATAATTTTAGGAAATAAAAGAGCCTGTGTAAATGCCGCAGTCATTGTCTGAAATTTGCATCAGCATTTAATTTACCCTCGCTATTTTAGGCTTATTCTCTTGCATAATTCAACTTGAAATAAATCAGTCGACTGGAACTGTCCAATAGCGCTTCATAATTTCAATATAACACTCCCTCCTATTTCTAGGAAGAATATTTCAAGCTTTGAATGAATCCAGTGTACAGTATCTTTGTAATAAATCTATTGATGAGAAGATCTGCTTCTTTGATGTTTTATTGCATTTTTGGTGTCTGTTATTATCATTGTCAATATTCAATAGAAATTGTACAGCCGATAACTGCTACCTTGTCGTGGTGGTCGGGCTTGAATACCGTAATGTCGCAACATGCTAAACTGACTGGGACCTGCCCCTGCAGGTCTTACCATGTCAGGAAGGTTGTTTGGATATCGGTTAAACTAAAAGCAGTTACCATGAGGTACATGGGCTCCAGTATCCAATCGGATCAAATGGCGTATAAACCCATATGGGTCACCGTCAACCATGGGAATGCTGCTCCGCTGCCTTGCGGATTAGACTCTAAATCAAAGGCTCGGGGAGTGGTGCCTTAATAAAACCACCTTCTTCGGTTTGGGCGCCCGGGCAGTATCTCAGCCGTCACACAATGAATTGAATAAAGCAACAAACAATCAATGAAACTTATTGCGTGCCATTACACGTGTTGCAATTTCCTTTTTTCTTCCCTTCTCGATGATAGTTAACGAATACTGTTTGATCTTGTTAAGCATGACTGTTTTCCTTCCAGATGAAGTTCTTTATCTGTTCTCTACTTATATATATATTTTTTTCTTTTGATCTATGTTGTTTTATTACTATTGTGTGGCGCATCCTTCTTGGTGCCATATTGTACCAAGTTTTTATGCGTTTAAATAAATAAATAAATAAATAGCAAGAAGAGTTAATATATGCGTAAAATTTTGTCACTGTGGGAGTGTATGTAATTCCATATTAATTCGTTTATTAGGTGGACATATCACACACATAAATGGAAGTCGACGCCATAGAAGCATCGTTTAATACATTTAGATAAACAACTTTTAATTACTTAAGCACTAGTCTCATCTTTGAACATCAAATTCGTAAACAGTGTCTTTTTTGACAATATAATTTTGCTGGAGACAGTTGCTTGATGTTTCTGTCAATAAATCTTTGACAGTACACATTACTTAAGAAAGTTCGGCGAAGGTTTTCTAAAGATAACTCTGACATTCAACTGCAAATGTTAGACTGTTAATCTCAGTTTCCATTGTAAAAGAAATGCAAATAAAACTGTTGATTCCTAACACCGTTGCAAAATTGATGATAATGATGAAGTCAAGTCTGACGTTAAGTATCTTGGATTAATTATTTCTTCTGACCTATCCTGGCCTTTCCATGTCTTACCTATTTTTTAAAAAGAATGTTTTGTCTGACTTTTTACGTTAAGAAGTTAAGGCACTCAGGCATAACTCAACCACTCCTCTTACAGTTTGTCAACTCGTATATTTCACCTATTCTTCTTTACTTTTCACCCTTATTCTTCCCTGGATTGCTTAAAAAAGACTACGTCATACTTCGTAAAACTCTGAGAACTGTCACTAGGGCGAGTGACATCCCATTGGGCCATATCGTTGACATCGTCATTGATAGGCACTTGATTTAATGTAACAAATTTACCAAAGGAATTTTGTCAGACTGTGAAAATCCACTTTGAAAATGAAGCGCAGCCGAATCGGTCACAAAATGGATGTCATAAGAAACACATATATTCCATAATAACCATGTACGAGATCGTACATAACAGACGAACAATCCCGCTCGTAAGATTTAGATATGATAGAGAAGATTTGTAGCTCAGGTAGATAATTTTGATGTGGTTTTGTTCTCTGAGCTGTATAGTTAGTTTGCGAAGCTTTCATCACCTTACTGGGTGACATCTTCAGCGCATACTTCAAATTGAAGTGAGCTTTTAGGTTTCTCCACGAGTTTATTAATCATTCCTCCTGGTGACCTTGGACGTGATTGGTTATTTATGTATGTTTTCACACCTTCTAGGTTACTTGTGTTGGAACTGATTGTTTCTGTGACTTGAACTTTGGCCAATCGTGTGTGAAGTTTCTTTCTTATTGGTTGATAAATTTTGTCTATCTCGATGTGTCTATTGATTGATGATTCACTGGAATGCCAAGCTTCTAAAAATTCTAGTTCAAGTCACAGAAACAATCAGTTCCAACACAAGTAACCTAGAAGGTGTGAAAACATACATAAACAACCAATCACGTCCAAGGTCACCAGGAGGAATGATTAATAAACTCGTGGAGAAACCTAAAAGCTCACTTCAATTTGAAGTATGCGCTGAAGATGTCACCCAGTAAGGTGATGAAAGCTTCGCAAACTAACTATCCAGCTCAGAGAACAAAACCACATCAAAAAGACGAACAATCATTGACTTAGGGTGGATAGTAAACAGAATACACCTACAGAAAAGAGAAACCATTTCAAAATTGAACGCCAACACACTATTATGTTTGTATTCTACACAGGCCCGGCTCCTCCAGTAATTACACAATGTAGCTTCAGTAATCTTTCTGTAGAAATTATCCAATCAGTTTTGCAAAGTATTTCGAAGCGGTCGTCACAAAGCGTTCGCATGGCTTAACGAACGCCGTCATATCTGACGAATTCAAATAGATAATTCACCTAGTTGGGTACCACAATTCTTGTTTCTTGCAGTTATAGCTATCCTATATAGTCTATAGATGGTTGTACACGTTTAACTGCATCTCATGCGATGTTGATTTCTTGATCAAAATGTTCTTCGGGCTTGACAGGGGAATTTTATTTTAGGTAATTAGGGGAGTTCGTCAATTTAGTTGTATCTCAGAAATTTCTCTTAACATTCAGTTTTTTACCTATGCTGATTGTGAACTGTTGGGTTTTCAAGGAACAAGAGCGCGGCTTCTACGTTATGGCGTGATTGTGTGTCTTTAAACTCTTTTCGTACCATCGTTATTAAATCCACCGGCTGTAAGTGTTATGTTCCTTCCTCACTAGTGTGGGCTGAATTAACGGCAACCCAGCCTACTCAAATAAAATATTTGTTTTTTTATTACAGCTTGATTCCACACTGTATTTTTGGTACAAGCATGGATATCGGTAGCCCAAATTTTGCAGGCCGACCATAGATATCAGGTGTTCGTCGGCAGGGGATCGAACGTCGGACCATGTGTATGGTAGGCGAGAGTCCTAATCACTGTGCCAGAAGAATTCTGAGTAGGGTAGGCTCTGACTGGCTGTATTCCTGCTCAGACTGGTTTGGTATCATCTGCGACCACCATAAGCCCTAAAAACTGGGGGAATCGTTTACGGAATTATCATCTTTGCAGTTTAATCATGTTGCAGAGTTCCTTTAGCTGTTAAGAACTTACATGTAGGTGCCTCGTTTCTCAGACTTCTGATGCACTTCCAACGAGCAACCCAGCTATATAAGCATGGAGACAAAATGCTCTATAAGCTAGCGAATTATTTGTGTCGCATACTTTAAATTTTAATCCCGCACAAGTGAATTCAAACAGCCTGAAAAGAGTAGTTGACTCCAGAAAAATATTATATTATGATCGGTCCTTGGCAAGTGGCTGAAAAATAATATTCTTTTTCGACTGGTCAAATCCGAATCACCGGTGTCATACATTTTGGTTGAGGATGGAAGGCTTGGAGCCTACTTTAATCCTTTCCTGATAACATTTAGTGCTTTTCCGAACCCTGGGAGTTGGTTCCAGGAGTTTATGACACTGCGAGTGTAGTACCCCTATACCAACAGCAAACATGCTTCTTGATCTAATTTGTATACTTGTATTGTATGTGTACACAGACCGATTTTATATATACTTCGCAAACATTTGTGAATTTACTGTTGAACATTACCTTGACACAATTTTAAAATTTGATTACGGCTATAATACACAATCGTACTCTCCGCAAGTGACGTTTGGTTTTATGTTGTGGGCGTCGAGTAGCCACAACGTCTGAGAACATTGATAAAATTGAAGGAGTACTAGGAAATAGGTGTACGCCGATTTAGTCAGATAACGCACGCAGCCAATTGGTGAATCCGACGATAACTTGTTCACCCCAAGGCATCAACACACTTGCTGGATTAATAACACTCTAAACTTATCGGATCTCTCTCTGTATTTATACATATATATGTATCTATATTATAGATATTTCAAACCCATTCTTGTGCTTTCTCATCACACATTCTGCAGTAATCTGTGGTAAGCATCTGCATTGCATGTTTTTCTGTTTTGCCATATTCTCAGTGTGCATAATTTTTGGTATTTTGTTACTCTTAAACCATTTTTCTACGAATTGTAACATGTCTTCCAATACCTCTTATAACTTAGAGCTGGGATCTGTTAATACTATTTCTCTTACTGTACCAGTTTTTAAGCCCATAAACCCCCATCTTTGGTTTGCACGACCGGAACGTTACTTCACTGTCAATAAGCTCACATCATAGACGGCTAAATTCAGCATTTTGAGTACAGTACTACCAGACGAAACCGCCAAGCAGGTTCGACAACACAAAGTTCAACGCAGCACAGACGCTCCGTACGACAAGTTGAAGTAAGAGGTACTTCGATGCACTTCGCTTTCAGACAGGCAAGCACTCGACCGTTTGTTAAGCAATGTAAAGCTAGGTGATAAAACCCCATCGCAACCCATGAAGCATATGCAAAGCCTAGTAGCAGGAAGAGAAATCGATAAACGTCTCTTTTACCAAATCTGGCTGCGACGACTGCCTGCACACATTCAGCAAGTTCTTGCTTTCGGAGACGAAAACATTGACATAAAGAAACTTGCTGAAGCGCAGATAGCATGTACGAGAGGTCAACACCTCAACTGTTGCTTCCACAAGCAGAATACCGGACACTTACGGCAGGATACAGACTCCAGAACACAAAGTCGACACCTTACTGAGTCAGTTAGCAACACTGACCACACGCACACGACCAAGCCGTTCTGGAAGTTCGTCTCGTCGACGTCTTTCTCGGTCACCTACCATGTCACAAAATCACAATAATATTTGCTGGTACCACCGTAGTTACGGAAGCAATGCACGACGGTGTCGTTCACCTTGCAACTTTCAGGCTAAACCAAAAGATGTATCGTCATGTATGAAAACTTCTACTGTCCGTATTCTACGATCTGGCAGTCGTTTGTTTTATGTAACAGATAGACACACCGGTACTACATTCTTAGTCGACACAGAAGCAGAGGTTAATGTTCTCCCTCCGTCTACGCAGGAATGTCAACATCCTGACCCTGCAGTTACGCTCCAAGCCGTTAATAAGTCTAATATTGTTACATATGGAAGTAAACGAATGACTTTAGACTTTGGTCTTCAGAATACCTACACTTGGTCGTTTCATCCCCAATCCTCAGTATCGATTTTCTACAGCAACACAAACTGCTAGTTGATCCAATAAGCCCTAAGTTAATAGACTCGCTCAATAAAAAGTACATCGCCGGTGCGATTAGCCGTGCATCATCGTTTAACTTGGTGGTCACACGCACACCAGCATCTCCATATACTGACTCGGTAAATCAGCTTCCTGACCTTCTACAATACTCTTTCCGAACAACAGAACTAAAGCATCACGTGGTTCATCACATTAAAGCCATTGGACCACCAGTTTTTGCACGTCACCGACGCCTTGACCCACATCGACTTAAAATCGCAAAAACAGAGTTCGATAAAATGTTAGAGCTCGGTATTATTCGACCATCCAACAGCTCTTGGTCTTCACCGTTGCACATGGTACCCCAGTAGTCTTCTGGTGAGATACGGCCGTGTGGGGATAATCGAGCTTTAAACAAGCAAACGGTACCTGATCGGTACCCCATACCGCATGTTCACGATTTCGCCAGCAACTTCCCAGAGGTTAAAATTTTCTCCAAACTCGACCTTATCAGAGCGTACCATCATATTCCCATCCACCCGGATGACGTTCTAAAAACTGCTATCACCACGCCGTTCGGCTTATACGAATTCGTACGCATGCCTTTCGGGCTGATGAACGCCGCTTAGACATTTCAACGTCCCAAGTACTCCGTGGCCTGCCTTTCGTCTACGCATACAGTGACGACCTACTAATTGCGAGTGCAGACGAAACCGAGCATGTGAAAACGGTGACTGAAAGACTTTGTAGCGGTAAATAATTCCCCAAAATTATTGACCACAGCAATCACTCACCATTGGATGCTGACCACAACTGTTTAAGTCGACTTGTTTGACTGAAGGCTTCCGGTCAAGCATCCCCGCCATTTGGTACCCCGTCGTGTCACGTGCACGATCACTAGCTAGCTAAGCGTTCGTCTGACGGCTTGTTTTGGTCCCGAAATACATCACGAGGTTTGGACGATCAATTATTGGCTTTTGCTTTGTTGTTGGCACGCGAAAACTAATAAGTTGGAGGCTGTGTAAGAGAATTCCGTCAACTTCCAAACTGGTGAGCCCAACCGCGAATTTCATCCACGATAAATCCGCAGACAACCCCGGTGAGTTCGTTCCATTTTGTATTTGTTCTTGTACCATATATTATTCGACATAATTTTCGTCATGAGTGATCTTAGTGCCAAGGTCATTCGTATCCGCTCAACTCCTAAAACCATTCAACTTTTATCATACTGGTCAGATAATGCTGAAACGTGGTTTCAGCTAGCTGAAACACATTTTTGTGAGCATGGGATAACCGATCACCGTTCACAGTTACTTGCAGTTATTCACGCCCTACCGCGGGAATTCAGCAAGTACGTAACGTCACAGATGTTCAGCCCCGAGGTAAGTAACTCGTACGAGTTGCTCAAAGCATCCCTCCTCAGGAGAAGAGTTCTCACGGACCGACAACGTCTGAACGAATTATTTCGTAACATCGAGTTAGGTGATCAGTCAGCCGTGAGCATGCTGACAAGAATGAGAGAAGTTGTTGGCCAAAGTCAGTTCGACGAAGGACTGTTTAGAGAACTCTTCTTATCCAAGCTGCCACAGTCTGTGCAGACCGTACTTGTGACACTTCAGGGTGTTGTAATAGATGACTTAGCTATTTCTGCAGATAGGATTCTAGAAATAACTAAACGGTCAGTCCCCGAAATATGCTCGATGACTAAGCAGACTTCGAGTAAGGATCCTGCAGTGATAGAGTTATGCAACTCCATCCAGCAGATGTTTCTGTCAAACATGCATTCTAACTCATCCGACCGTCGTCCTAAATCTCCTCAACACAGAAACTCACGTGGTCGATCTAAGTGCAAACCACGTTCTCTGAAAAACCCTGACTGGTGCTGGTGCCACAACACCCATGGCCAAGCAGCGAAGTGTTGCCGTAAGCCTTGTAACTTCGGAATTGTCTCAAAGTCTGTGGGAAACTATCCCGCCGCCACTTGTTAGCGGCAACCGCCGCCGGTGGCACTAACCGCCTGCTTTAAATCCATGAGGTGATAAGCCAGACTCGATACTTAGTCGACACAGGTGCCGAAATCAGCGTCCTTCCTGCTACAGCAGCAGATCGACAGAAGGAACCAATCGCAACCTTTGGTAGGAAATACGTCTATCTGAACGTAGGTTTACGCAAACCTATTCGGTGGATTTTCCTTCTCGCTGACGTTACAATGCCCATCATTGGCACGGACCTACTTAATCATCATGATTTACTCGTAGACGTCCGCCGAAAACGACTGATTGACAATACTACTAGTCTGTCTATCAAAGGCATCAGCTACATAGGCTCCAGCTTGTCACCCGTTAAGATAAAGGCAATCCTTGATCCAACTTTTCAACCTATGGTTGACAAGTATCCGGAACTTAATTGCCCGTCGAACGACCTACCGTGCATAACCAGCAATGTTATGCACCACATCATTACCACAGGACAACCTGTGACATCTAAAGCACGACGATTAGCTCCTGACAAACTGAGAATCGCCAGGAATGAATTTGACCATATGCTTACCCTTGGCATCATTCGACCTTCGAATAGCCCATGGGCATCCCCACTTCATATGGTTCCGAAAAAGGATAGCAATGATTGGCGACCCACCGGTGATTACCGGCGAGTGAATGCCAAAACAACCCCTGATTGCTACCCGTTGCCTCATATACACGACTTGACGGCAACCTTATCAGGCGCGACTATAATCTCTAAAATCGACTTGGTTAAAGCGTATAACCAAATCCCGATGGCAACAGAAGATATCCCGAAAACGGCTATCATTACGCCTTTCGGACTTTTTGAATTTCTGCGTATGCCATTCGGTCTCCGGAATGCAGCCCAAACATTCCAACGCTTCATTGACGAAGTATTTCGCGGTCTCGACTTTGTATACGCATACTTAGACGACTGCCTCATTGCCAGTCCAGACAAGGAAACTCACCTTAGGCACTTGGACTTGGCATTTGAAAGGTTACGCCAACATGGTGTTACCATCAATATCAAAAAGTGTCAAATCGGTGTTGACTCACTCGACTTCCTGGGTCACACTATTGACTGCAAGGGCATTCCCCCACTGGCTACTAAGGTCGAGGCTATACTGAACTTTCCAGAGCCACAGACGGTGAAAAGTCTCCGCACTTTTAACGGCTTAGTAAGTTATTATCGACGCTTTATTCCCAACTGTGCCTCTCTGATTCAGCCATTGACAGACCTCCTTCGAGGGAATAACAAGTCCATAGAACTTGACGCGTCTGCTCGAAATTCTTTCACTCAGATTAAAAAAGCTATTGCGAATGCCACACTTCTGATGTATCAGGATCCAACGGCACCGTTAAGTATCTCGGTTGATGCATCAAACACTGCAATCGGCGCAGTTCTGCAACAGCTAGATAACAAAGAGTGGCAACCACTTGCCTTTTTCTCGAGACGCCTTCAAATAGCTGAAACGAAATACAACACATTCGGCAGACAACTTCTGGCTATGTACTGTGCTATACGTTATTTTCGACATTCAGTAGAGGGTCGTGAATTCATAATTTTTGCTGATCACCAATCTCTGACGTACTCTCTGAACTCACCTTCAGATAAGTATTCACCCAGGGAATCACGACAACTGGATTACGTTTCACAGTTTACATCAGATATTCGCCATGTATCCGGAGTAAACAGCAATGTGGCAGATGCCTTGTCGCGCGTTTGTTCCCTCACCCAAATCGACGGCATAGACCTTGTAAAACTGGCTCGTCTTCAAAAAGAAGATACTGAGCTTCAACATGAGTTGTCAATCACGTCTCATAAACCGTTAATGCCCAGCTCTCGCTACGCTCGGGCCCACGCTGTTCCTTGAAGTTTTCAGAAACGCTTAGTTATAACGGACGAAAAAACCAAAACACCGATCTGCCGCTTGAGATTTCTTTATTGTTACACCAACATATAAAAAGAATAACTGAACTAAGGTCTGTGAACAAATATTACAATAATAAATCATAAGATTACTTCTGACGATGTTTCACTCTTCTTTCTGAACAGCGACCGATGAGACGATGACTGTCGTATTGATGCCTCCGCGAAAATTGGGGAAGTTGATTTTGAGCAAACAACCAAGAATTGATCGTTCAATCTTCAACTCCATTGACATGAGTTGTCGAAAACAACCCTACAATTAGCTGAGAAACCCTTAGGTATGGGAAGAGATACTATTCTATGTGACATTTCCACGAGTACTCCTCGCCCCATCGTGCCTAAAATTTGTCGCCGTAGCGTCTTAAATACGTTGCATGGCTTATCTCACCCAGGTATTCGAACTACCGTCAAGCTCGTAACTAGTCTGTTTTGTTGGCCTGGCATTAATAAAGAAGTAAGGGAATGGGCACACGCGTGCTTAGCTTGTCAAAAGTGCAAGGTAATAAGACACATCAAAAGCCCACTTGGCACCTTTCTTCTCCCTGACGCTCGTTTTGAACACATCCATATAGATTTGGTTGGACCCGTTCCTGAATCCCATGGATATACCTTTATTTTAACTTGCATCGATCGATTCGCACGATGGCCGGAAGCAGTACCCATCAAGGATGTATCTGCTGAAACAGTCGCACGCGTCTTCGTAGAAAGATGGATCGCTAACTTTGGATGCCCATCTTCCATAACAACTGATCGCGGGCGGCAATTCGAAAGTGGCTTATTCTTCGCCCTGACTAAAATCATAGGTTGAATGCGTTTTCGAACAACAGCCTACCATCCTCAAGCTAATGGTATGGTAGAACGTCTACACAGACAGCTGAAAGCTGGTCTGTCACCTGCAAACAACACCCACTGGACTGAATCCCTTCCGTTAGTTCTAGGGATACGAAACGCCTTGAAAACCGATGCTGGTTGTACTAGCACCGAGCTAGTATATGGCACGACACTACGACTGCCTGGTGAATTTGTTTTTCCCTCGAGCTTCCCACCAGCAATAGATCACGCTTCATACGTCAGCAGGCTTACAAACGCAATGCGTTCAGTTAAATCTGCTCCCCTTCGTCCACTGTCCATTGATGTTTTTGTTCACCCGAGTTTAAAAACTTCTTCACGCGTATTTGTTCGTCGCGACTCTGTGTGCAGACCTCTGGAACATCCATACGTTGGACCTTATAAGGGAATTAAACGTTCAGATGAATTCTTTGTCTTGGACAAAAAAGGCCGCGAGGACACTGTCAGCATTGACCGTCTGAAACCGGCTTACTTGGAGGGTAATCCTATTAGCATAGAGCTCAACGTACCCCATAATCCACAAGCAACCGAAGATCGTTTAGACCTCGATGAAGTCACTAGCACAGCGACAGCTACCGAATCTTCTGTTGAGCCTCCTAAGAAAACCCGTTCTGGACGTACCGTAAGCTTCCCAGAATATCTGCACACTTATATGACATAACGAAGTCGTGTGATTCACGCAACTCATCCGTTTGTGGTACTAACTATTTTTTTTAGACGTATGAATTTTTTTATGCAGTATCACTAAACGCAACTAAATTTTTTCAACAGTACATGTAACATGCACAAAAAAATTAATTAGATGTATTTGTTCAGTGTTCTGAACTTAGCATTATTTTACTGCACAGTAAATGCACATCATTTCTTTTTAAAACAAAAAAAGCTGATTTGGTACATTTTCCTCGACATGGTTCTTAGCGTTGTTGTTTTCTTTTCCAGGTGCGACGGGCACTGGACAGGAAACAAACGAAGCACGGAATACAACGAACAACTTCAAGGAAGCTATGTACAAACATCCTATTAGCATAGGCAGACAAACCAGTAGACATGCCACCAAGCTGCTCGGAAGATGTTTTCACCCGAAAGGGAACCATCGAGATTTTTTTACTTCCGGCTGGCTCTGTCTTAGGGTCCTCACGACCCCACTATGGGGGAAGTGAGCTGTAGCGGTAAATAATTCCCCAAAATTATTGACCACAGCAATCACTCACCATTGGATGCTGACCACCACTGTTTAAGTCGACTTGTTTGACTGAAGGCTTCCGGTCAAGCATCCCCGCCATTTGTTTTATTTTTTATTTTTTTTGTATTTTTGATTACAGCTTGATTCCACACTGTATTTTTGGTACAAGTATGGAATTTTCAGCATGGATATCGGTAGCCCAAATTTTGCAGGCCGACCAAAGATATCAGGTGTGCGTCGGCGAGGGCTCGAACCCCGGACCATGTGCATGGTCGGCGAGAATCCTAACCACTGTGCCACCACTGTGCCCCGTCGTGTCACGTGCACGATCACTAGCTAGCTAAGCGTTCGTCTGACGGCTTGTTTTGGTCCCGAAATATATCACGAGGTTTGGACGATCAATTATTGGCTTTTGCTTTGTTGTTGGCACGCGAAAACTAATAAGTTGGAGGCTGTGTAAGAGAATTCCGTCAACCTCTAAAACTTCATCAATACGGCATGACTATCAATTTAGATGAATGCAAATTCGGTAAGAAATCACTGAAATTCCTTGGTCACTTGATTGACAATCAAGGAATCAGAGCTGTCCCCGATGATGTACAAGCTATCAAAGACTATCCATTGCCAGATTCTTAAGAAATTACAGTGGTTTTTGCGTCCCATCAATTTTTACCTGCGTTTTATCGCGGACTGTGATAGAGTTTTGCAACTGTTAACCGACTGCTTACTTGGACATAGTCGCTCATTCCATTTGTCCTCAGAAGCTGTTAAAGCATTCGAAGCTGTTAAACAATTGATAAATGACAAGACGCTCTTAGTCAGACGCCAAAATGACACCCCTGTCTCTCATGACAGATGCTTCAGATGTTGCAATTGGGGGAGTTTTACAACAGCAGGTACACGGCGAATGGTGACCCCCTGCATTCTTTTCGAAACGACTAAATCCTACTCAGTGTCGCTATAGCACCTTTGGTAGAGAATTATAAGCTGTTTATTTAATAATCAAGCACTTTCGACATGTGCTGGAAGGTACACCTGCAGTATGAAATGTTTTTGTTAACGCAACCACGGGGCATCGGAGATTTTAGTGCAAGTTTTCCATCACTTGTGATTTCCATATATACTGATGTCAGGCGGGGTAAAATCATATTTTAGTATTTGTTCGAGTTGTAAGTGTTAATATAATTCTTAGATCCAAGGCATTTTCCCTTAAGTAGTCAGTGAAAATTGAGCAACTGAAGCGGTTTTTCAAAATTAGCCGTACATTGCAGACTAGTGGTGAGTTGGTATTCCCCAACATATTTTCATTGATTCCCCTCATCATAACTTTTTACTAATGTCAGATTGTGTTTATATCAAGGGAAAAATCTGATCAGCGATTCCTGGTTCCGTCTTGATGTGTTTAATGTTATTTTAAGTTAGTGTCATCTAGTCCAAAATGCATTGCATTGTCTAGTAGGGCAACATTGACAAACGTCTATCAGTAGTCCATGGTGTTTTTCAGATTCCAATTGGTTATGTCAAAATATTACAGCTAATAAATGACACTGACCAACCTGCCTGGATGAAAGTTTGTGTCTTGTGGTTTGATAAGTTGTTAATCTAAATATGGTAACTCTGAGCTCTAGCTACCTGGATGAATGACTCAGATAGACGAACGTAATAAACTGAGTTGAGTAGTCAGATGAGACCTTGGTAAGAGCGAATTGGGTCTCGAATTCCATCAAGAGATAGTATATGAGTACTATCGGGATAATAGGCTGATACGAAGCTTGGATACGTGGAGGAGTCTTTACAGAAGTGTGTAGGCTCTGTCGACGGATTTTTCAACAAATTCGCAGACTGTTACAGAAAATCTTCCCGAGACCTATGTCATACCTTTTTTAAAGTTCACAGGTGTTATAGAGCATTGAATGAGTCACGAAACAGCATGATTTAGAGTTATCTGAATAAATTTATGTACAGAAATAGGCTTAGACTATAGCTGGAGACTCTAATGAGGAGTCAGGAGGTTCTCTTCGGAAGCTTACGAGAAAGTATAACTATTTCTTAGCACTTTGATGTTTATAAAAGTCTTCTGAATTACGCGTGCTTCCCATGGGCTCATACGATTGGCTGATCGAGGTCATTAAGTCCTTTTATTTGAGTAGTTCTTTTGGGTACCTATGCTTTATAGTTACCTTAAATGTTTAGACTACTTAGTCTGATAATTCTACGATTACCGTAATCCATGATCCCATTGTAAATTTATCCTTTAATTGCTTTTCTGGTGCTCACTGTTATACCTTTCTCCCAGCACTTGGAAGATGCTGTATAAGTATTTGTTGGTTTTACCTTGTTGGAGATGCAAGAACCTGGTTTAATTATTTTTACAGAATTCCGGTATGTTCAGGTTATTAATGGTTTAAGTCCGTGTATGTGTGTGTGTGTGGTTGCAAAAGTAATCAGGCCACCAGTCTTGGGTTCCAAATCCTACCTTTTTTTCAGGGCCATGGACATTTTGGCTCATGCATAGAACGGACAGTGATAGTAACAGCGTCTTTCTTCTCTACACCACTTTTTACCCTAATCGCCATTCGTTTGTTTGTTTAGTTTAATTAGCTAGCGAATCAAATGTCCTGTGCATTCCAGTCATTCCCACTATTATTCCATCTTATTAAAATTCGGGGCCTCTCGGTATATCAACCTAACACCACCTTAGGCCGTTCCACTTGATTTTAGGGAGTCAGAGTAGTGTCAAAAGTGGTATTGGCTTCAAAGGTGGCAACCGTTCAGAGATATTCTACTTGTGAATTGAGGGAGAGTATCATAAATAATCAACGGCTAACTGGTATACAATTGAAACATTTAACATGCACAAGATAAATACAATCTCAAGGGTAAGGTAGTCAGTCATATACATGTTGGTGTTAAATGGGGATATTTCCAACTCAGTGTTCCTGTTAGCTTCCAGTCTATTGTATCTCTTCGTTGACTTCTGTGAGAAGGTACGATTTTGACATCTGTTTTATAGCACCATCTGTCAGCATCTTATTTCTTAAATGTTATTTTGGTACACATATGAGGATGAGCTTTCTTTATACTCCCTTATGCACTGTAGATACGGTGCATTACGAAGGCTACCTTTAAAGCTGCTTGTTATCTAGACGAGCGTACTGCTCCTCCAGTAGGTTTGGATAATGTGACGTAGTACACTGTCTTCATTTTAATGGCTTCTTAAGCTCTGAACTGAATTTTAAACATAGAACTTCTTACGAAAGTACAGAAGTGCAAGTTACCATACTTCATAATAACACGCATAGAGATTAAGAGAAAAATCGCAAAAGTAACTATTATTGGAAATGTGATGAAGGGAATAATTACTCGGGGAATAATAGGAATTTAATGAGCACGGGAGATCACAAATTGTAGATGCATCGGGATTGCTCAGTAAAGTTTTCATCCATGTCACCAGTTGTCTCTAACCGTTGATCCTTATCATCTTAAAGACCTCAGCCAAGCACTGCCTGCCTATGTGGCTTAAACCAATAGTGAGACTGTGGATTAATACCACATTGTATCTGACCTTCCTAATTCTCCTTACCTAGTAATATAGCAGCTTATATAGCTGGTAAGTCATAATCATATCATCAATTATAATCACACGACTTCGAAACTTGAGTTTTATAGTTTTCTCTGCTCTCTCCTATTTGTCGTAGGGGTAGCAAAATTTCCCAGATATCCAGGTGGATAAATGTTGAATCATATCTGTTACAAGTATTTGCAGTTGATTCGATAAACAAAGCTTCCGTCATCAATCTCTCCCTCCACTTAACTGTGGCATTAGATTTTAAAACTGTCATCCTATCCCATCCTTTTGTATGGTTGTGTGTAACTGCATGTAGTGCTATCTACGGCTGAACTATTCTGTAGATTTCTTATCTTATTTGGGTCAACCAATCTAGATTTCGCTGCTATCTTTTCGTGTTCTGCTAGTCTGACTCACTGCACCTGTTCTACTAGTTTGACCCATGTATTTGACCCGACTATCATCACGGGAGGGATATTAGATAAACTAAATTGTTTTGTTTTAAAGGCCGGACAGGATTGATCCTTTAACCGACAAAGGTTGTTTTTAATTGAGTTTGTGGGTGGTTTGAATGTCAGCCACTTTTATTCCTGCCCGCCTTACTAAGAATTCTGCGTAAGGTATCCGAGGTTCCCTCTTTGTATAGAAGTACTGCTGATGATTTAGATTCCTTATTGTTGGTGTTGTCATTGTTCTGAAGATGTTTCACATGCATGTCGTCATTAATATTACAATTATCAATATCATTATTTATTTTATTTTTACATTTCCCTACATACTTTCTTATTAATTTATCAGGGAAATTCTTAAGTTTCAAGGATTATTTTATGTTTATCACTTCCTGTCTTAGATTTTTCTTGGTACTACTTAGTTTTTGTGCTCTGTCACTTAAACATTTCACCAATCCTATTTCCACTGACATAGGATGGGATGATCGGAAGTCGAAATATCTGTTTGAATGTGTGAGTTTTCTGTAAACACACTAGTATGTGTTCAACTTCTCATTTTCTTTCCTTTTTACGCTACAATCTAACATTGGAAGCTCCCTGAGTTCCTGACATTCCAATGTATAAGTGAATTGAATTGCCTCCACCTTTGAGTTGATGTGTTCGAAAAATCTTTCTATATCCTGTGTTCTGAGCACAGTGAATGTGTCATCTACATACCTCCACCATACTTTTGGGGTGGGGGTGAACGTTTCAATCGCTATCTTTTCCCACCTATCCATGAATATATCTGCTACAACCGGGGATATTGGTGATCCCATGGAGACTCCCTCAGTTTGTTGGTAAATTTTCCTTTGGAATTTAAATACTGTAGAAGTCAGGCAAAGCTGCACTCCCAGCATTATGTCCTCAAGTGGCACTTTTGTCCTAATTTCAAGTTCTTGGTCAGAAATGAGTTCGTTTCTGATTGCCTCTATAGCCATATTTATTGGTATACGTGTATATAAACTGACAATGTCAAAACTAACCATTTTTGTCTTCATTATCTAATTTTAAATTATCTAATCTGTGTTTTAGTTCATAAGAATTTGTTAGTCTAGATTTCGAGTGGATTTTTAGGGGACTTAATACCATGGCTAAATATTTAGATAATTCATAATTAGGTGAATTTCTAAAATCAACTATAGGTCTAACAGAGTATTCTAACTTATGCAGTTTAACAACACCATACATCCTGCTGGAGTGATTAGTCATGGGCATTAAATTAAACCATTTAGATTCACTTAGAAACGGCTTCATTCGGCGTATAAGGTCCGCTGTGGATTCTTTAACTTTATTCATAACTGTGTCTTTTGTTTTATTTATTTTCTCATATGATCGTGTCTTGTTTGTCTAATACTACTGTTGCATTCCCTTTGTCTGACTTTGTGATTACTATGTCCTTATTGTTCTTAAGGTGTTTCAGGGCTTCTATCTCTGGTTTTGTCAGGTTAGGTTTTCCACGTTTTTGTCGTCTTGATGTCAGTGCACATTGTTCCCGTACTTCGTCATCTATTGTTTTGCCTATGCCACTTAGTGCTATTTTTATTTTAGGGATGACATCCTCAGGGTTCATCTGAGCAATATGGTAAACTAATATTGATAATCCTAACGTATCATTCATGTGTCGATGGTTCAGTCGTACAGATCACCAACCACACACGAGATGTATTTCTGTACGTCACTTAGGCAGTTGCATGTCTGAAAAAAAAGGAAAAGTTTGACGTGAAGCTAGCAACTTCATCCCGTAAAAAACCCTAACGCTATTGAAACTGCGAGGAGTAAGCTTTAGCCCTACTCACTCTCCGCATATGTTCCACTCGGAATATATAGGAGTGTTGGAAAAGAATACGAATGACTTGACATCGCGTCAATATCATGTCCTAGGTCCAAAAGTAGATTTGTTTCTGAACTCTGAATCACTTTCCATTCATTTGTTTTCAACCACCGTGGCAAATGTTTCATCATGTGACAAGTAGACAATCTACCTTTCTGTACCGGCCTACATGTATTTGCTTCCACAAGCACAAGCAAATTCATATATATGCCGCCGATAATTATACATCTCATCCAACAGTTGTACGACAATGCTGAATGCCTACTAATCCACAACGGGGAACTTACCGAATCCTTCGAAGAAGTTAAGACAGGAGTAAGACAAGGCTGTCTACTATCGCCAATCATTTTCCTGATTGCGGTAGGTTAGATAATGCGACAGACAACGGGCAGTCAGGAAACAGGCATAAAATTCCACCAAAGCAGGTCACGATGAAATACTGAAAATAATCAAATTCTTGCAAACAACCATCACTTTAATGTAATGTATTATTTGGCGAAGAAATTTAAGCTAACTTATTTTTATTGTTTTTTCTTTGCTTTATCCCAATTAGATATTCTTCCTAGCAAAGAATCACATGATGAATTATGCTTTAAGATTTGGTCTCAGTTCAAATCAGAGTTGAACAACACTGACAAGACATCATGTCAATCTGTCGTCAAGCACATGAAATCTATATCTGATTTCTTGAATTGGCTTCATCAGAAGGCGTATTTCTCTGTCGAAGATTTACAGTCGTATTCGTCTGATCAAACAAGCATATCAGATAATCTTGTTGGGAATAATGCTGCACACTATTGTCATATATTTGTCACTGGTAGTTTGTATATGGTTGGTCGGATATTGAAGGTATTGTATTTTTGTTATCAGTTTAATCGATAAAACAGTTGAATGTGCCACACTCTTTTCATGCTCCATGATTATTATTATTATCTTCTTTAATTCCTAGAGGAACATAGGCCTTCAATCACACGTCTTCATTGAGTTCGGTTATCTGCTAACGTCTTCACCTGGCTTCACGTCCACCCACCCACATGATCTCATCTCCTCTTTAAATCACCGCCTCCTCCATGTCATCCTCGCACTGACGACCAGCTGACTCACAGCTTACCATTCGCCTTCCACTCGAGTGACGGCCTGTCATGTGGTGTCACTTGATGATGGTTTGTTTTCTCAGAGTATGGCTAAGCCAATCCATCTCCATTTCTTCCTGCTTATTTGTTGCACACTCGGTCCTTACTAGATTGGTTCGTCCCCAGAAATCCCTCACTATTGCTGATCTTTTCTGGCCATCTAATCTTATTATTGAGCGAAGACAGCTAGCTGTTGATGAAGTTGTGTAGAGTTTGTTTGAGGTGCTTTCATGACGCGCCAAGTCTCTGATCCATATAGTGACTAGCACTGACTTCATATTGGAGTTGAAAATCCGGATTTTATTTTTGATACTGAGTGCTGTTGACCTCCACACAGACTTGAGAGTAATGAAAGCTTGTCTTGCTTTCCCGTTGATCCTTGCTTTGATATCCCCGTCAGTTCCATCCATCTGTAGTTGAAACGATGGTTCCCAGGTAGGTAGATAGGTGGTTGAAGGAGGTTGCTCCTTTCAGATTTCTGTTATTGTTGCTTTCGGTCAGGAATCATCATCGTGATAATGTGTTTATAGTGAGACCTGTCTGCTAGCCGAAATTGTATACGAAAATTTACAACAACACATTTAAGTGAACAATATTGTTTTCAATTAGATCTCATCAGGCTTAACTCATATATATATATATATATATATAAGTTTACAAATAAAAATTCAAATATAAACCAATCATGGTGTCTTGTCTATAGGATAAGACGATGGTGAATATAACTTGTGCAATTAGTCATAATAGTAGTAATGATAAAAACAATCCGTAGCTCAATTCTGTCACATTTGATAAGTGGTCATGTAGTCGAGAAAACGAAAGCCTTCCAAGTAATACATCATATCCCACCGAATCTTTCTAATAGACTTCGTATTCGTCTACTGCACACAGCTGAGGCGATAGGCATTCGAACTACTAAACCTAAACTATGCATTCAAAAGAAGTTCGTACAGTCATTATCCCTCCCTTGGTCTAATAAGACATAACCAACTAAAGACTTCTACACCACCCCTTATTTATATTTTTTCAACCCCTTTCTTATCATCCCTTAATCTTATCTTCATTATAAACGTGTTTCATTTCCTTCCCTTACAATCTAACATTACGTAATCGGTTCATTTGTTTTTACTAGGCTTTATCGACTACTATGTCCACCTGAACGATTGTTTGTTTAATCATACTGTTTTTCATTATTCGTGTTATCACAGATTGCCTCATTTTTTCATCCTTATTATTGATAAGACCGTTATTATTAGTAGTAGTATTATTAATATTATCATTACTACTATTGTGACTGATTGCACAATTTATATTCACCATCGTATTATCCTATAGACAAAACACCATGAGGATTGGTTTATATTTGAATTTTTATTTGTAAAATTACGTAGGTATATTAGAGTTAAGCCTGATGAGATCTAATTGAAATCATAATATTGTTCCCTTAAATGTGTTATTCTAAATTTTACTATAGGAATATTTAATATATACAAAAGTTTACGTCAATGTGTTTTCGTTCCGAATCTGAGCCTTGAGAAAAACAACAAGAACAAAGCCTAACCTTGGGGAATTCAATAACCAATCACAGCAGATTTAACACGTGCAAATACGATTCGTAGTTATGCGTTGCCTGACTATTTAAGAAAAAGGGTCACAAGCAGAATAACGTTCAGCAAGAAAACAACCAATCAGAAGACGTTGCTTCTCCGCTGACAGTAATGTACATAAAAACCTATGAATATCTTTGTCATGAGCTGGCATTGGTTAGAGAACCATTGGTAAACCTGGGAATACGGGACAGCTGTTTCGTCCTAGTTTGGGACTCTTCAGCAGTACACGCCCACCGGGGTTCGAACCCAGGGTCTTCTGGTTAAAAGGTCCCAAATTAGGACGAAACAACTGTCCAGTACTCCCAGGTTTTCCAGTGGTTCTCTAACCAATGTCAGCTCATGATGAAATCCTGTAACCAATCAACTAAATCCCTACAAACCAGTACTTGACTACAAATATCTTTTGATTTGTTGCCTGGCCCTCGTGTGTATGTATACGCGATGTATTGTATTGCTGGAGGGTTTTGGTATCCCAAGTTTTAACCTGGCTTCCGAGTAGGTTAATGTGCAGTCTTATTAGCACTTGACTTCTATAAATAGTTTCGCTTGTCAAATCTTTGTCCGAATAATTCTACTTGTATAAATTATAATTTTTAATTAACATCTTTCAAGTGGTTTGATAAGAGCTGAAGCATTTCTATAATTTCTTTCTATAATTTTAGGAAATAAAAGAGCCTGTGTAAATGCCGCAGTCATTGTCTGAAATTTGCATCAGCATTTAATTTACCCTCGCTATTTTAGGCTTATTCTCTTGCATAATTCAACTTGAAATAAATCAGTCGACTGGAACTGTCCAATAGCGCTTCATAATTTCAATATAACACTCCCTCCTATTTCTAGGAAGAATATTTCAAGCTTTGAATGAATCCAGTGTACAGTATCTTTGTAATAAATCTATTGATGAGAAGATCTGCTTCTTTGATGTTTTATTGCATTTTTGGTGTCTGTTATTATCATTGTCAATATTCAATAGAAATTGTACAGCCGATAACTGCTACCTTGTCGTGGTGGTCGGGCTTGAATACCGTAATGTCGCAACATGCTAAACTGACTGGGACCTGCCCCTGCAGGTCTTACCATGTCAGGAAGGTTGTTTGGATATCGGTTAAACTAAAAGCAGTTACCATGAGGTACATGGGCTCCAGTATCCAATCGGATCAAATGGCGTATAAACCCATATGGGTCACCGTCAACCATGGGAATGCTGCTCCGCTGCCTTGCGGATTAGACTCTAAATCAAAGGCTCGGGGAGTGGTGCCTTAATAAAACCACCTTCTTCGGTTTGGGCGCCCGGGCAGTATCTCAGCCGTCACACAATGAATTGAATAAAGCAACAAACAATCAATGAAACTTATTGCGTGCCATTACACGTGTTGCAATTTCCTTTTTTCTTCCCTTCTCGATGATAGTTAACGAATACTGTTTGATCTTGTTAAGCATGACTGTTTTCCTTCCAGATGAAGTTCTTTATCTGTTCTCTACTTATATATATATATTTTTTTTCTTTTGATCTATGTTGTTTTATTACTATTGTGTGGCGCATCCTTCTTGGTGCCATATTGTACCAAGTTTTTATGCGTTTAAATAAATAAATAAATAAATAGCAAGAAGAGTTAATATATGCGTAAAATTTTGTCACTGTGGGAGTGTATGTAATTCCATATTAATTCGTTTATTAGGTGGACATATCACACACATAAATGGAAGTCGACGCCATAGAAGCATCGTTTAATACATTTAGATAAACAACTTTTAATTACTTAAGCACTAGTCTCATCTTTGAACATCAAATTCGTAAACAGTGTCTTTTTTGACAATATAATTTTGCTGGAGACAGTTGCTTGATGTTTCTGTCAATAAATCTTTGACAGTACACATTACTTAAGAAAGTTCGGCGAAGGTTTTCTAAAGATAACTCTGACATTCAACTGCAAATGTTAGACTGTTAATCTCAGTTTCCATTGTAAAAGAAATGCAAATAAAACTGTTGATTCCTAACACCGTTGCAAAATTGATGATAATGATGAAGTCAAGTCTGACGTTAAGTATCTTGGATTAATTATTTCTTCTGACCTATCCTGGCCTTTCCATGTCTTACCTATTTTTTAAAAAGAATGTTTTGTCTGACTTTTTACGTTAAGAAGTTAAGGCACTCAGGCATAACTCAACCACTCCTCTTACAGTTTGTCAACTCGTATATTTCACCTATTCTTCTTTACTTTTCACCCTTATTCTTCCCTGGATTGCTTAAAAAAGACTACGTCATACTTCGTAAAACTCTGAGAACTGTCACTAGGGCGAGTGACATCCCATTGGGCCATATCGTTGACATCGTCATTGATAGGCACTTGATTTAATGTAACAAATTTACCAAAGGAATTTTGTCAGACTGTGAAAATCCACTTTGAAAATGAAGCGCAGCCGAATCGGTCACAAAATGGATGTAATAAGAAACACATATATTCCATAATAACCATGTACGAGATCGTACATAACAGACGAACAATCATTGACTTAGGGTGGATAGTAAACAGAATACACCGACAGAAAAGAGAAACCATTTCAAAATTGAACGCCAACACACTATTATGCTTGTATTCTACACAGGCCCGGCTCCTCCAGTAATTACACAATGTAGCTTCAGTAATCTTTCTGTAGAAATTATCCAATCAGTTTTGCAAAGTATTTCGAAGCGGTCGTCACAAAGCGTTCGCATGGCTTAACGAACGCCGTCATATCTGACGAATTCAAATAGATAATTCACCTAGTTGGGTACCACAATTCTTGTTTCTTGCAGTTATAGCTATCCTATATAGTCTATAGATGGTTGTACACGTTTAACTGCATCTCATGCGATGTTGATTTCTTGATCAAAATGTTCTTCGGGCTTGACAGGGGAATTTTATTTTAGGTAATTAGGGAAGTTTGTCAATTTAGTTGTATCTCAGAAATTTCTCTTAACATTCAGTTTTTTACCTATGCTGATTGTGAACTGTTGGGTTTTCAAGGAACAAGAGCGCGGCTTCTACGTTATGGCGTGATTGTGTGTCTTTAAACTCTTTTCGTACCATCGTTATTAAATCCACCGGCTGTAAGTGTTATGTTCCTTCCTCACTAGTGTGGGCTGAATTAACGGCAACCCAGCCTACTCAAATAAAATATTTGTTTTTTTATTACAGCTTGATTCCACACTGTATTTTTGGTACAAGCATGGATATCGGTAGCCCAAATTTTGCAGGCCGACCATAGATATCAGGTGTTCGTCGGCAGGGGATCGAACGTCGGACCATGTGTATGGTAGGCGAGAGTCCTAATCACTGTGCCAGAAGAATTCTGAGTAGGGTAGGCTCTGACTGGCTGTATTCCTGCTCAGACTGGTTTGGTATCATCTGCGACCACCATAAGCCCTAAAAACTGGGGGAATCGTTTACGGAATTATCATCTTTGCAGTTTAATCATGTTGCAGAGTTCCTTTAGCTGTTAAGAACTTACATGTAGGTGCCTCGTTTCTCAGACTTCTGATGCACTTCCAACGAGCAACCCAGCTATATAAGCATGGAGACAAAATGCTCTATAAGCTAGCGAATTATTTGTGTCGCATACTTTAAATTTTAATCCCGCACAAGTGAATTCAAACAGCCTGAAAAGAGTAGTTGACTCCAGAAAAATATTATATTATGATCGGTCCTTGGCAAGTGGCTGAAAAATAATATTCTTTTTCGACTGGTCAAATCCGAATCACCGGTGTCATACATTTTGGTTGAGGATGGAAGGCTTGGAGCCTACTTTAATCCTTTCCTGATAACATTTAGTGCTTTTCCGAACCCTGGGAGTTGGTTCCAGGAGTTTATGACACTGCGAGTGTAGTACCCCTATACCAACAGCAAACATGCTTCTTGATCTAATTTGTATACTTGTATTGTATGTGTACACAGACCGATTTTATATATACTTCGCAAACATTTGTGAATTTACTGTTGAACATTACCTTGACACAATTTTAAAATTTGATTACGGCTATAATACACAATCGTACTCTCCGCAAGTGACGTTTGGTTTTATGTTGTGGGCGTCGAGTAGCCACAACGTCTGAGAACATTGATAAAATTGAAGGAGTACTAGGAAATAGGTGTACGCCGATTTAGTCAGATAACGCACGCAGCCAATTGGTGAATCCGACGATAACTTGTTCACCCCAAGGCATCAACACACTTGCTGGATTAATAACACTCTAAACTTATCGGATCTCTCTCTGTATTTATACATATATATGTATCTATATTATAGATATTTCAAACCCATTCTTGTGCTTTCTCATCACACATTCTGCAGTAATCTGTGGTAAGCATCTGCATTGCATGTTTTTCTGTTTTGCCATATTCTCAGTGTGCATAATTTTTGGTATTTTGTTACTCTTAAACCATTTTTCTACGAATTGTAACATGTCTTCCAATACCTCTTATAACTTAGAGCTGGGATCTGTTAATACTATTTCTCTTACTGTACCAGTTTTTAAGCCCATAAACCCCCATCTTTGGTTTGCACGACCGGAACGTTACTTCACTGTCAATAAGCTCACATCATAGACGGCTAAATTCAGCATTTTGAGTACAGTACTACCAGACGAAACCGCCAAGCAGGTTCGACAACACAAAGTTCAACGCAGCACAGACGCTCCGTACGACAAGTTGAAGTAAGAGGTACTTCGATGCACTTCGCTTTCAGACAGGCAAGCACTCGACCGTTTGTTAAGCAATGTAAAGCTAGGTGATAAAACCCCATCGCAACCCATGAAGCATATGCAAAGCCTAGTAGCAGGAAGAGAAATCGATAAACGTCTCTTTTACCAAATCTGGCTGCGACGACTGCCTGCACACATTCAGCAAGTTCTTGCTTTCGGAGACGAAAACATTGACATAAAGAAACTTGCTGAAGCGCAGATAGCATGTACGAGAGGTCAACACCTCAACTGTTGCTTCCACAAGCAGAATACCGGACACTTACGGCAGGATACAGACTCCAGAACACAAAGTCGACACCTTACTGAGTCAGTTAGCAACACTGACCACACGCACACGACCAAGCCGTTCTGGAAGTTCGTCTCGTCGACGTCTTTCTCGGTCACCTACCATGTCACAAAATCACAATAATATTTGCTGGTACCACCGTAGTTACGGAAGCAATGCACGACGGTGTCGTTCACCTTGCAACTTTCAGGCTAAACCAAAAGATGTATCGTCATGTATGAAAACTTCTACTGTCCGTATTCTACGATCTGGCAGTCGTTTGTTTTATGTAACAGATAGACACACCGGTACTACATTCTTAGTCGACACAGAAGCAGAGGTTAATGTTCTCCCTCCGTCTACGCAGGAATGTCAACATCCTGACCCTGCAGTTACGCTCCAAGCCGTTAATAAGTCTAATATTGTTACATATGGAAGTAAACGAATGACTTTAGACTTTGGTCTTCAGAATACCTACACTTGGTCGTTTCATCCCCAATCCTCAGTATCGATTTTCTACAGCAACACAAACTGCTAGTTGATCCAATAAGCCCTAAGTTAATAGACTCGCTCAATAAAAAGTACATCGCCGGTGCGATTAGCCGTGCATCATCGTTTAACTTGGTGGTCACACGCACACCAGCATCTCCATATACTGACTCGGTAAATCAGCTTCCTGACCTTCTACAATACTCTTTCCGAACAACAGAACTAAAGCATCACGTGGTTCATCACATTAAAGCCATTGGACCACCAGTTTTTGCACGTCACCGACGCCTTGACCCACATCGACTTAAAATCGCAAAAACAGAGTTCGATAAAATGTTAGAGCTCGGTATTATTCGACCATCCAACAGCTCTTGGTCTTCACCGTTGCACATGGTACCCCAGTAGTCTTCTGGTGAGATACGGCCGTGTGGGGATAATCGAGCTTTAAACAAGCAAACGGTACCTGATCGGTACCCCATACCGCATGTTCACGATTTCGCCAGCAACTTCCCAGAGGTTAAAATTTTCTCCAAACTCGACCTTATCAGAGCGTACCATCATATTCCCATCCACCCGGATGACGTTCTAAAAACTGCTATCACCACGCCGTTCGGCTTATACGAATTCGTACGCATGCCTTTCGGGCTGATGAACGCCGCTTAGACATTTCAACGTCCCAAGTACTCCGTGGCCTGCCTTTCGTCTACGCATACAGTGACGACCTACTAATTGCGAGTGCAGACGAAACCGAGCATGTGAAAACGGTGACTGAAAGACTTTGTAGCGGTAAATAATTCCCCAAAATTATTGACCACAGCAATCACTCACCATTGGATGCTGACCACAACTGTTTAAGTCGACTTGTTTGACTGAAGGCTTCCGGTCAAGCATCCCCGCCATTTGGTACCCCGTCGTGTCACGTGCACGATCACTAGCTAGCTAAGCGTTCGTCTGACGGCTTGTTTTGGTCCCGAAATACATCACGAGGTTTGGACGATCAATTATTGGCTTTTGCTTTGTTGTTGGCACGCGAAAACTAATAAGTTGGAGGCTGTGTAAGAGAATTCCGTCAACTTCCAAACTGGTGAGCCCAACCGCGAATTTCATCCACGATAAATCCGCAGACAACCCCGGTGAGTTCGTTCCATTTTGTATTTGTTCTTGTACCATATATTATTCGACATAATTTTCGTCATGAGTGATCTTAGTGCCAAGGTCATTCGTATCCGCTCAACTCCTAAAACCATTCAACTTTTATCATACTGGTCAGATAATGCTGAAACGTGGTTTCAGCTAGCTGAAACACATTTTTGTGAGCATGGGATAACCGATCACCGTTCACAGTTACTTGCAGTTATTCACGCCCTACCGCGGGAATTCAGCAAGTACGTAACGTCACAGATGTTCAGCCCCGAGGTAAGTAACTCGTACGAGTTGCTCAAAGCATCCCTCCTCAGGAGAAGAGTTCTCACGGACCGACAACGTCTGAACGAATTATTTCGTAACATCGAGTTAGGTGATCAGTCAGCCGTGAGCATGCTGACAAGAATGAGAGAAGTTGTTGGCCAAAGTCAGTTCGACGAAGGACTGTTTAGAGAACTCTTCTTATCCAAGCTGCCACAGTCTGTGCAGACCGTACTTGTGACACTTCAGGGTGTTGTAATAGATGACTTAGCTATTTCTGCAGATAGGATTCTAGAAATAACTAAACGGTCAGTCCCCGAAATATGCTCGATGACTAAGCAGACTTCGAGTAAGGATCCTGCAGTGATAGAGTTATGCAACTCCATCCAGCAGATGTTTCTGTCAAACATGCATTCTAACTCATCCGACCGTCGTCCTAAATCTCCTCAACACAGAAACTCACGTGGTCGATCTAAGTGCAAACCACGTTCTCTGAAAAACCCTGACTGGTGCTGGTGCCACAACACCCATGGCCAAGCAGCGAAGTGTTGCCGTAAGCCTTGTAACTTCGGAATTGTCTCAAAGTCTGTGGGAAACTATCCCGCCGCCACTTGTTAGCGGCAACCGCCGCCGGTGGCACTAACCGCCTGCTTTAAATCCATGAGGTGATAAGCCAGACTCGATACTTAGTCGACACAGGTGCCGAAATCAGCGTCCTTCCTGCTACAGCAGCAGATCGACAGAAGGAACCAATCGCAACCTTTGGTAGGAAATACGTCTATCTGAACGTAGGTTAACGCAAACCTATTCGGTGGATTTTCCTTCTCGCTGACGTCACAATGCCCATCATTGGCACGGACCTACTTAATCATCATGATTTACTCGTAGACGTCTGCCGAAAACGACTGATTGACAATACTACTAGTCTGTCTATCAAAGGCATCAGCTACATAGGCTCCAGCTTGTCACCCATTAAGATAAAGGCAATCCTTGATCCAACTTTTCAACCTATGGTTGACAAGTATCCGGAACTTAATTGCCCGTCGAACGACCTACCGTGCATAACCAGCAATGTTATGCACCACATCATTACCACACGACAACCTGTGACATCTAAAGCACGACGATTAGCTCCTGACGAACTGAGAATCGCCAGGAATGAATTTGACCATATGCTTACCCTTGTCATCATTCGACCTTCGAATAGCCCATGGGCATCCCCACTTCATATGGTTCCGAAAAAGGATAGCAATGATTGGCGACCCATCGGTGATTACCGGTGAGTGAATGCCAAAACAACCTCTGATTGCTACCCGTTGCCTCATATACACGACTTGACGGCAACCTTATCAGGCGCGACTATAATCTCTAAAATCGACTTGGTTAAAGCGTATAACCAAATCCCGATGGCAACAGAAGATATCCCGAAAACGGCTATCATTACGCCTTTCGGACTTTTTGAATTTCTGCCTATGCCATTCGGTCTCCGGAATGCAGCCCAAACATTCCAACGCTTCATTGACGAAGTATTTAGCGGTCTCGACTTTGTATACGCATACTTAGACGACTGCCTCATTGCCAGTCCGGACAAGGAAACTCACATTAGGCGCTTGGACTTGGCATTTGAAAGGTTACGGCAACATGGTGTTACCATCAATATCAAAAAGTGTCAAATCGGTGTTGACTCAATCGACTTCCTGGGTCACACGATTGACTGCAAGGGCATTCCCCCACTGGCTACTGAGGTCGAGGCTATACTGAACTTTCCAGAGTCACAGACGGTGAAAAGTCTCCGCACTTTTAACGGCTTAGTAAGTTATTATCGACGCTTTATTCCCAACTGTGCCTCTCTGATTCAGCCATTGACAGACCTCCTTCGAGGGAATAACAAGTCCATAGAACTTGACGCGTCTGCTCGAAATTCTTTCACTCAGATTAAAAAAGCTATTGCGAATGCCACACTTCTGATGTATCAGGATCCAACGGCACCGTTAAGTATCTCGGTTGATGCATCAAACACTGCAATCGGCGCAGTTCTGCAACAGCTAGATAACAAAGAGTGGCAACCACTTGCCTTTTTCTCGAGACGCCTTCAAATAGCTGAAACGAAATACAACACATTCGGCAGACAACTTCTGGCTATGTACTGTGCTATACGTTATTTTCGACATTCAGTAGAGGGTCGTGAATTCATAATTTTTGCTGATCACCAATCTCTGACGTACTCTCTGAACTCACCTTCAGATAAGTATTCACCCAGGGAATCACGACAACTGGATTACGTTTCACAGTTTACATCAGATATTCGCCATGTATCCGGAGTAAACAGCAATGTGGCAGATGCCTTGTCGCGCGTTTGTTCCCTCACCCAAATCGACGGCATAGACCTTGTAAAACTGGCTCGTCTTCAAAAAGAAGATACTGAGCTTCAACATGAGTTGTCAATCACGTCTCATAAACCGTTAATGCCCAGCTCTCGCTACGCTCGGGCCCACGCTGTTCCTTGAAGTTTTCAGAAACGCTTAGTTATAACGGACGAAAAAACCAAAACACCGATCTGCCGCTTGAGATTTCTTTATTGTTACACCAACATATAAAAAGAATAACTGAACTAAGGTCTGTGAACAAATATTACAATAATAAATCATAAGATTACTTCTGACGATGTTTCACTCTTCTTTCTGAACAGCGACCGATGAGACGATGACTGTCGTATTGATGCCTCCGCGAAAATTGGGGAAGTTGATTTTGAGCAAACAACCAAGAATTGATCGTTCAATCTTCAACTCCATTGACATGAGTTGTCGAAAACAACCCTACAATTAGCTGAGAAACCCTTAGGTATGGGAAGAGATACTATTCTATGTGACATTTCCACGAGTACTCCTCGCCCCATCGTGCCTAAAATTTGTCGCCGTAGCGTCTTAAATACGTTGCATGGCTTATCTCACCCAGGTATTCGAACTACCGTCAAGCTCGTAACTAGTCTGTTTTGTTGGCCTGGCATTAATAAAGAAGTAAGGGAATGGGCACACGCGTGCTTAGCTTGTCAAAAGTGCAAGGTAATAAGACACATCAAAAGCCCACTTGGCACCTTTCTTCTCCCTGACGCTCGTTTTGAACACATCCATATAGATTTGGTTGGACCCGTTCCTGAATCCCATGGATATACCTTTATTTTAACTTGCATCGATCGATTCGCACGATGGCCGGAAGCAGTACCCATCAAGGATGTATCTGCTGAAACAGTCGCACGCGTCTTCGTAGAAAGATGGATCGCTAACTTTGGATGCCCATCTTCCATAACAACTGATCGCGGGCGGCAATTCGAAAGTGGCTTATTCTTCGCCCTGACTAAAATCATAGGTTGAATGCGTTTTCGAACAACAGCCTACCATCCTCAAGCTAATGGTATGGTAGAACGTCTACACAGACAGCTGAAAGCTGGTCTGTCACCTGCAAACAACACCCACTGGACTGAATCCCTTCCGTTAGTTCTAGGGATACGAAACGCCTTGAAAACCGATGCTGGTTGTACTAGCACCGAGCTAGTATATGGCACGACACTACGACTGCCTGGTGAATTTGTTTTTCCCTCGAGCTTCCCACCAGCAATAGATCACGCTTCATACGTCAGCAGGCTTACAAACGCAATGCGTTCAGTTAAATCTGCTCCCCTTCGTCCACTGTCCATTGATGTTTTTGTTCACCCGAGTTTAAAAACTTCTTCACGCGTATTTGTTCGTCGCGACTCTGTGTGCAGACCTCTGGAACATCCATACGTTGGACCTTATAAGGGAATTAAACGTTCAGATGAATTCTTTGTCTTGGACAAAAAAGGCCGCGAGGACACTGTCAGCATTGACCGTCTGAAACCGGCTTACTTGGAGGGTAATCCTATTAGCATAGAGCTCAACGTACCCCATAATCCACAAGCAACCGAAGATCGTTTAGACCTCGATGAAGTCACTAGCACAGCGACAGCTACCGAATCTTCTGTTGAGCCTCCTAAGAAAACCCGTTCTGGACGTACCGTAAGCTTCCCAGAATATCTGCACACTTATATGACATAACGAAGTCGTGTGATTCACGCAACTCATCCGTTTGTGGTACTAACTATTTTTTTTAGACGTATGAATTTTTTTATGCAGTATCACTAAACGCAACTAAATTTTTTCAACAGTACATGTAACATGCACAAAAAAATTAATTAGATGTATTTGTTCAGTGTTCTGAACTTAGCATTATTTTACTGCACAGTAAATGCACATCATTTCTTTTTAAAACAAAAAAAGCTGATTTGGTACATTTTCCTCGACATGGTTCTTAGCGTTGTTGTTTTCTTTTCCAGGTGCGACGGGCACTGGACAGGAAACAAACGAAGCACGGAATACAACGAACAACTTCAAGGAAGCTATGTACAAACATCCTATTAGCATAGGCAGACAAACCAGTAGACATGCCACCAAGCTGCTCGGAAGATGTTTTCACCCGAAAGGGAACCATCGAGATTTTTTTACTTCCGGCTGGCTCTGTCTTAGGGTCCTCACGACCCCACTATGGGGGAAGTGAGCTGTAGCGGTAAATAATTCCCCAAAATTATTGACCACAGCAATCACTCACCATTGGATGCTGACCACCACTGTTTAAGTCGACTTGTTTGACTGAAGGCTTCCGGTCAAGCATCCCCGCCATTTGTTTTATTTTTTATTTTTTTTGTATTTTTGATTACAGCTTGATTCCACACTGTATTTTTGGTACAAGTATGGAATTTTCAGCATGGATATCGGTAGCCCAAATTTTGCAGGCCGACCAAAGATATCAGGTGTGCGTCGGCGAGGGCTCGAACCCCGGACCATGTGCATGGTCGGCGAGAATCCTAACCACTGTGCCACCACTGTGCCCCGTCGTGTCACGTGCACGATCACTAGCTAGCTAAGCGTTCGTCTGACGGCTTGTTTTGGTCCCGAAATATATCACGAGGTTTGGACGATCAATTATTGGCTTTTGCTTTGTTGTTGGCACGCGAAAACTAATAAGTTGGAGGCTGTGTAAGAGAATTCCGTCAACCTCTAAAACTTCATCAATACGGCATGACTATCAATTTAGATGAATGCAAATTCGGTAAGAAATCACTGAAATTCCTTGGTCACTTGATTGACAATCAAGGAATCAGAGCTGTCCCCGATGATGTACAAGCTATCAAAGACTATCCATTGCCAGATTCTTAAGAAATTACAGTGGTTTTTGCGTCCCATCAATTTTTACCTGCGTTTTATCGCGGACTGTGATAGAGTTTTGCAACTGTTAACCGACTGCTTACTTGGACATAGTCGCTCATTCCATTTGTCCTCAGAAGCTGTTAAAGCATTCGAAGCTGTTAAACAATTGATAAATGACAAGACGCTCTTAGTCAGACGCCAAAATGACACCCCTGTCTCTCATGACAGATGCTTCAGATGTTGCAATTGGGGGAGTTTTACAACAGCAGGTACACGGCGAAT
This sequence comes from Trichobilharzia regenti, assembly GCA_944472135.2. NCBI lineage: Eukaryota > Metazoa > Platyhelminthes > Trematoda > Strigeidida > Schistosomatidae > Trichobilharzia > Trichobilharzia regenti. The sequence continues at coordinate 10,138,909 of OX235262.1, forward strand.
GGTGACCCCCTGCATTCTTTTCGAAACGACTAAATCCTACTCAGTGTCGCTATAGCACCTTTGGTAGAGAATTATAAGCTGTTTATTTAATAATCAAGCACTTTCGACATGTGCTGGAAGGTACACCTGCAGTATGAAATGTTTTTGTTAACGCAACCACGGGGCATCGGAGATTTTAGTGCAAGTTTTCCATCACTTGTGATTTCCATATATACTGATGTCAGGCGGGGTAAAATCATATTTTAGTATTTGTTCGAGTTGTAAGTGTTAATATAATTCTTAGATCCAAGGCATTTTCCCTTAAGTAGTCAGTGAAAATTGAGCAACTGAAGCGGTTTTTCAAAATTAGCCGTACATTGCAGACTAGTGGTGAGTTGGTATTCCCCAACATATTTTCATTGATTCCCCTCATCATAACTTTTTACTAATGTCAGATTGTGTTTATATCAAGGGAAAAATCTGATCAGCGATTCCTGGTTCCGTCTTGATGTGTTTAATGTTATTTTAAGTTAGTGTCATCTAGTCCAAAATGCATTGCATTGTCTAGTAGGGCAACATTGACAAACGTCTATCAGTAGTCCATGGTGTTTTTCAGATTCCAATTGGTTATGTCAAAATATTACAGCTAATAAATGACACTGACCAACCTGCCTGGATGAAAGTTTGTGTCTTGTGGTTTGATAAGTTGTTAATCTAAATATGGTAACTCTGAGCTCTAGCTACCTGGATGAATGACTCAGATAGACGAACGTAATAAACTGAGTTGAGTAGTCAGATGAGACCTTGGTAAGAGCGAATTGGGTCTCGAATTCCATCAAGAGATAGTATATGAGTACTATCGGGATAATAGGCTGATACGAAGCTTGGATACGTGGAGGAGTCTTTACAGAAGTGTGTAGGCTCTGTCGACGGATTTTTCAACAAATTCGCAGACTGTTACAGAAAATCTTCCCGAGACCTATGTCATACCTTTTTTAAAGTTCACAGGTGTTATAGAGCATTGAATGAGTCACGAAACAGCATGATTTAGAGTTATCTGAATAAATTTATGTACAGAAATAGGCTTAGACTATAGCTGGAGACTCTAATGAGGAGTCAGGAGGTTCTCTTCGGAAGCTTACGAGAAAGTATAACTATTTCTTAGCACTTTGATGTTTATAAAAGTCTTCTGAATTACGCGTGCTTCCCATGGGCTCATACGATTGGCTGATCGAGGTCATTAAGTCCTTTTATTTGAGTAGTTCTTTTGGGTACCTATGCTTTATAGTTACCTTAAATGTTTAGACTACTTAGTCTGATAATTCTACGATTACCGTAATCCATGATCCCATTGTAAATTTATCCTTTAATTGCTTTTCTGGTGCTCACTGTTATACCTTTCTCCCAGCACTTGGAAGATGCTGTATAAGTATTTGTTGGTTTTACCTTGTTGGAGATGCAAGAACCTGGTTTAATTATTTTTACAGAATTCCGGTATGTTCAGGTTATTAATGGTTTAAGTCCGTGTATGTGTGTGTGTGTGGTTGCAAAAGTAATCAGGCCACCAGTCTTGGGTTCCAAATCCTACCTTTTTTTCAGGGCCATGGACATTTTGGCTCATGCATAGAACGGACAGTGATAGTAACAGCGTCTTTCTTCTCTACACCACTTTTTACCCTAATCGCCATTCGTTTGTTTGTTTAGTTTAATTAGCTAGCGAATCAAATGTCCTGTGCATTCCAGTCATTCCCACTATTATTCCATCTTATTAAAATTCGGGGCCTCTCGGTATATCAACCTAACACCACCTTAGGCCGTTCCACTTGATTTTAGGGAGTCAGAGTAGTGTCAAAAGTGGTATTGGCTTCAAAGGTGGCAACCGTTCAGAGATATTCTACTTGTGAATTGAGGGAGAGTATCATAAATAATCAACGGCTAACTGGTATACAATTGAAACATTTAACATGCACAAGATAAATACAATCTCAAGGGTAAGGTAGTCAGTCATATACATGTTGGTGTTAAATGGGGATATTTCCAACTCAGTGTTCCTGTTAGCTTCCAGTCTATTGTATCTCTTCGTTGACTTCTGTGAGAAGGTACGATTTTGACATCTGTTTTATAGCACCATCTGTCAGCATCTTATTTCTTAAATGTTATTTTGGTACACATATGAGGATGAGCTTTCTTTATACTCCCTTATGCACTGTAGATACGGTGCATTACGAAGGCTACCTTTAAAGCTGCTTGTTATCTAGACGAGCGTACTGCTCCTCCAGTAGGTTTGGATAATGTGACGTAGTACACTGTCTTCATTTTAATGGCTTCTTAAGCTCTGAACTGAATTTTAAACATAGAACTTCTTACGAAAGTACAGAAGTGCAAGTTACCATACTTCATAATAACACGCATAGAGATTAAGAGAAAAATCGCAAAAGTAACTATTATTGGAAATGTGATGAAGGGAATAATTACTCGGGGAATAATAGGAATTTAATGAGCACGGGAGATCACAAATTGTAGATGCATCGGGATTGCTCAGTAAAGTTTTCATCCATGTCACCAGTTGTCTCTAACCGTTGATCCTTATCATCTTAAAGACCTCAGCCAAGCACTGCCTGCCTATGTGGCTTAAACCAATAGTGAGACTGTGGATTAATACCACATTGTATCTGACCTTCCTAATTCTCCTTACCTAGTAATATAGCAGCTTATATAGCTGGTAAGTGGTGTCTTGACACGTATAATTCATGGCCAAACCATCCAAACCAATATAACGACGTCGTCGTCGACTGATTCCCTCTTGTTACCTAACACTGTACCATTTTGCTTACGACATTAGTCTTTCATCGATGCGAATGACAACTCTCTATAGATTTTCACATGCCTGCATACATTCGAGCAGTATCTTGACTATTGTAGTGCGCTTTCTTGGCACACCTTTCCCCACCAGATATTGCTATAGTACCTCGATCGATGGAGTCAGATATCACCTTCATATGAAGAAAAGTGGGAATTGTTGGACGCTGGTAATTGTGGGCATGTCTCAGAACCTTTCGAAGGCGGAGTATACAATCAGCACACCCAGGTTCGGGAATATAATATTGTAACAATAGAAGACAGGGCCCAGGAAACAAATCGTTTATTTAGGAAATCAACAGATATTTATAGATTTTCATTTACATTATTATAGATTATTGTAAGCAAACAGTCTTCTGATTCGTGATTTCTCGTTGAACGTTAATCTTTCATCTCTTTGTGGCCGTTTCTTGAACTTCAGATTATCTACCTGCAAATTGTATCCGCCTACGCAGTCTACTGTGATTGGTTGTTTACTTTACTTACTTTACTTCGGCTATCTCCTACGGGAGGATGAGCCGGCTTCATGAACTCATGAAGTTTCATGGGAATTAGGTACAAGTGACGTCCCCAGCATCGCTCGGCCTTTTGTTTGGGAGTGCAGCTCTGGCCTTTACACAACCAACCAAGTGTGACCTACAAGACAGTAAGAGTGGAGTAGGGGGTCCACTATCCATTGGAAGCCGGTGACCGGAGTCCGGCTCATGTCTTTTTGAATGGGCCAGACACCCAGGACATCCAATAAGCCCTTTGTCCATACGTCTGCCGGTGAGCTCCAGTGAGCTTCATACGCCAGTCGTTGGAGGTTTGGAATCAGGGTTTAGCCATCTCCCCTAGACTGTCATCCAATAGACAGTCAACCCGGTGAAGAGCGCCGAGCATCCGCTTTTGCCCTCTCACTTCGGTGAAATAAACACCTCCGCCACGTGAGGGCAGTGAGTAGGATTTCCTCAGGAGAGGCTATGTAAGACGCCCGGTCATATGGGAGCATTTCAAGAGGTGTACAGAGGGGTGGCCAACCCGCAGCGCAAGGCACCCACCCGCGACCATCCTGAGGCTTTGGAGGCTTTGGTTGTTGAGTCAGTCTTTGTTCTTATTTTTCTCATGACCAATATTGGGGACGGAAACATTGACGCAAATTACTGTCTGCCAATTTGGCTAGCAGCCAGCTCTCACCACAGTATGAATGATGTTTTTCTTGAGCGCCTCATAGAATTATGAAATCTAAAAGTTAAGGTACTGTATTGTTCAATCTTTTCCTGTGTTTATCACTAGAAGAAATGTCTCCCCTCGTATAAGCTGGGATAATCTCCACCAGTCCAATAAAGCCATCTTAGATTCTCACACACGACTTGATATATTATTTAACCTACTCAGTTATTCATTACCATCATTCTTAAAAACATAGAGCTACACTATTAGGTCCCGTCGCTTTTCATCGATTTAGATTAGTGACAGCTTTTCTAGCAACGGCTACAGTAGGAAGATAAGGGTTTGAATCACATCCACTGATGTGTTGTGTGGTGGTATTTTCTGTGGTTTAGCTGTTGTGCAGTCAAATCGCTCCTCAAAATTTTCTCTCCAATGCTGTAGTCGTCTCTTTTGAGAGGTAATTGGTGTCCTGTTCTCTGAAATGAGTTCACTTGTCGAATTTTTATGATGTTTTTTTTCTAGTGAACTTGAGTAATTGTCGAGTATTACTTTCTGCTGATGCATTTTCCATCTTCACTTTTCGTAACTCATCACTTTTCCTGGTTTTTGTAAAAAGCTCTATTCGGCCTGTTTCAATAGCTTTCGCTCCTCACCATATTTACAGCCCATTGGTATCAGTCTCTTCTCGCGTTAGGTCAAATAAGGTTACATAGGTCTCTTGGCTTTTACTGACTTAGTTTCAGGCTATGGACAGCTTACACCACAATTTCGAAGCTGGCTGATATGATGTTGTGTTTCTTTAATATGGTCATTGCTGTTATTTTGAGTTTTGTTTAGTCATTTTCATAAACGAAGAATTTATTCGCTGTACGCAAGTTGGACGCGTAACGGTTCTGTTACATCTTGTTTCCTGTGTCTTTTCAGTCATAAGTATGCGCGTGTGCGAACCAGTGCCTGATGGGAACGCATACGGCTGCTCCAGAATAAGTGAAGAGTTTCTACGACCCTGTCCACCGATAAGTTATAGCTAGATGATATGTGTCTACCGTTGACTCTATGATGCCTGTTACTTAGGTGAGAAAGTGTCTCTCATCAAATTAGTGTTGGCTAGAAACAGGTCATCTGAACAAAATTGTAAAAGATGTTCACTGTAGTCGGTTCGTCTGCTCCATAAATGCCTCTACACTGTCTCAGCTTTCCCACTTTTGCCTTGGAATCCTTTACTAGGACGATTATGCTTGACCATCTTGCGTTTAGACGGAAACTAGACAGCTTTTGGTAGGACTCATTCTTTAATTCGTCCAAACTAGAGTCAGCTGTTGCGCAAGCAAAGATTATGAAAAGACATCGACCAGTATCACAATCTTTCCTTCTTCTGAAGGACCTACTCAGCCGTACAGCATACGCACAGAACTCTCCATTGGAATTCAGTCGAACAGCGAATTTTCCGTTCTAACACTTAGTGTTGTTGCTATAGCAAAATGTCCACACGAACCAGTCCAGAGTTCTCACTATGATGCCTGTTGTCTTTTTCAGCATAAGGTCCGGAATTTGGAATCTTCAGTAAGTAGTTGGGATGACACAGAAAGATGAAGTTGGGTGGTGTTTGGGCAAGTTCTGTGTGTGCTTTCAAGAGTGTGTAGATGGTTATTGTTACGAAGGTGATTGAGTCTTAGAACGATGAGTGATGCTTGAATCTTGAAAAGACGAATGAACCAAGAATTTAGGCTTTATTCATTTTACAATGAAGCCGGAATGGCTTAAACATATAAAGGAAAAAAAGAGTGTTAATAGCGGTAGAGATATGAATATGACTAGATACGTATTATAAGAAAAGTTCACAACATTCACTGCGGCTTGAAAAGGAATGAGCCATTATGTCACGCTTCTCTGGTACGCAAATTGTAAGGCCGTACACGTTGTTGTTTTTCCAAAAGAATACGCCCGTTGTTCGTTTCAGTTGTATTTTCTTCACGAAGAATATTAGGATCAGTGGTCGCATCCCCATTTACTTGTTGCTCAGGAATTGCGTCGCCCTCCGGTATTGAATTTTCAACTTGATCTATATCTTCGCCTTTGGGTGCCAGATGATGAAGAGCAACTGTATCTTCACGTCCATTACCGAAGCGAACGTGAGCGAATTGCGGGTTACAATTCAATAGCTCCACCTCTTCAACCAGGGGATCGAATTTGGACTGACGAACACTCCGCCGGAGAAGTACTGGTCCTGGTACAGTGAGCCAAGTAGGAAGAGTTGTCCCAGATGTCGATCTTCGGTTATAGGTAAACAGTCGTTCGTGTGGCGTGGCGTTCGTTGCAGTACAGAGCAAAGATCTGATGGAATGCAAGGCGTCGAGTAGAACAGACTCCCATTGTGCCGTTGGTAGGCCCCGTGATCTTAATGCTAGAGTGATGGCACGCCAAAGTGTTCCATTGAGGCGCTCGACCTGCCCATTGGCTTGAGGATTGTATGAGGTAGTACGACTGGTTGCTACGCCTTTCTCCAGAAGAAATGCCCGTAATTCGGTAGACATGAAAGCAGCGCCTCTGTCGGTATGTATGTAAGAAGGCATACCGAAAATCGAAAACAGTTGGCAAAGGCAATTCATTACCGTTTGAGACGACATGTCGGGGCAGGCGAATGCAAAGGGGAATCGAGAATATTCATCGATCAGCGTGAGCAGATAGTGATTGCGGCTAGCTGACGGTAGAGGTCCTTTAAAGTCGATGCTTAACCTTTCAAAAGGTTGGGTTGCTTTTATGAGTTTGAAATTAGAGGGATTGTAAAATTGAGGCTTTAACTCACAGCATGTCACGCATTTACTGGTTACATTGCGCACCTCGTCAAGGGAGAATGGAAGGTTTCTCGAGCGTACAAAATGCATCATTCGGACAACTCCAGGATGGCACATAGAGTCATGGAGAAATTTCAAGTCGCACACTGACTGCAAGGAACCGCAGAAACTACGGGAAAATGTATCAGCAGCTTGATTATCCCTTCCAGGACGATAAATGATGTCATATTGATAAGGGGATAGCTCAATTCTCCAACGCATTATTTTATCGTTCTTGATTTTGCCTTTATGAATCTTGTCAAACATGAATGCTACTGAACGTTGATCAGTGACAAGTTTGAAGTGATTTCCGAGAAGGTAATGCTTCCACTTACGAATTGCTTCAACCACGGCATAGGCTTCTTTCTCAACCGATGAATGATGTTTCTCACTTCGAGAGAGGCTTCGAGAAAAGAAGGCGACAGGTTTACCATTCTGGTTTAATGTAGCTGCAATTGAGACATCTGAAGCATCTGTTTCAACAACAAGGGGTGCTTTCGGATCAACTACCACAACGACTGCACGTTCTAAGTCGTCTTTCAGTTTGTCAAAAGCATTTCGAGTTTCGATATCAAGAGGGAAAATCCGATTATTTACCAATGGGTGGATTTTATCTGAGAAGCGAGGGATCCACTGTGAATAATAAGCAAATAATCCAACGGCCCGTTGTTGAGATTTGATATCTGTGGGTGGTTCTAGATCACGAAGAGGTTTTAGCCGATCGGGATCTGGTTTAATAACCCCCTTTGAAACTTCATAACCGAGTAATTGTATGCTTCTGCTTGAGATCACACTTTTGGAATCATTAAGGGTTATTCCATAATTGCGTGCTGCTACCATAAACTTGTTTAGATTTTTGTCGTGTTCCTCCTGAGTTTTGCCGCAGATAGTGACATTGTCAATGTAGGCAAACGTGCTTGTGAGTTGTTCTTTACTGATCAATTCATCGATAATGCGTTGAAAACAAGCTACGCCATTGGTAACACCAAAAGGAATTCGGCAAAATTGGTAAAGTTTCCCACAAGCCTCGAAAGCAGTATATGGTTTATCTTCGTTCCTTAGGGCAATTTGATGATAAGCATTCTTCAGATCAAGAGTGCTGAATATGTCATATTGTGCGATTTTTTCTATCATTTCGTCAATCCTAGGTAATGGGTAAGCATCCAGAAAAGTGAATCGATTGATTGTCTGACTATAATCAACTACCATCCTCTTTTTATGGCGTTCGTTTGACGTAACAAGAACTTGAGCTCGCCAAGGAGAATTAGAAGGTTCAATAACACCTTCTTGCAGTAACCGGTTGACTTCGGTGGAAATAAAACTTTCATCTTCACGAGAATAACGCCGGGATTTTATCGCGATCGGTTTACAGTCTTTTGAAAGATTTTCAAACAGGTAGGCAGGTCGACGCGAACACAAGGTAGACCACAGAGAGAAAAAGGCGGCTTTGATCCCCCAAAAGGAATCTCAATGTGTTTGTGAAGTTTTAAAAAATCATGTCCAAGAAGGACGTCTGCACATAAATTATGAAGAATGGAAAATTTGAATAGATCATAAGTGTGGTTTTTATAGCAGATGGATAGAAAACAATGTCCTTCAGTATGACTAGTAAGATTCGTACTCGCCATTGTGATTCTGTTTCGAGACTTATGGACTTTCCAGTTATACTTACGAACAACTGAGGAAGAGATGTAGCTCTCACTGCTTCCGGTATCCACTAGAGCTTGCATTGATTTCCCATTGACAGTAAGCTGCGTAACAGCATCAGTGAGACTTTGAGGTGCTGAAGCCACAACGAGAGATGAAATTATAGAGTTAACTGAAGATGGACCTTTTTTCGTAGATGGCGCAGACCTGCAAACCTTCTGAAAATGTCCTTGCTTGCCACAAGCTTTGCAAACTGCATCACGGGCGGGGCATTTGGAACGAGGATGTCTACGATTACCACAGAAAAAGCATTTGGATTCAACGGCAGCAATGGTTGTTTCATTGACGGAGGGTGTGGAATCTGATGAATGAGGTACATCATGTAAAGAAATGGACGCGCAAGGTGTAACAGGATTGTTGTATGACTGCGATTGTTGATGTGCCATCTCTAGAGCTCGTGCTTGATCGTATGCCGCTTGAAAAGTTAAAGTACGCTGTTCTAATAGCCTCTGGCGTATCATCGAAGACTGTATACCTGAGATGAATGAATCACGTAGAGATTCGTTACGATGTTCTTCGGCTGTAACTGCCCTGAATGAACAATCTGTAGTCAGCGACTTGAGTCGACGAACAAACTGATCCAGATTTTCGCCAGATTCTTGTTTACACGTTGCTAACAAGTGTCGAGCAAACACTTCGTTGCAAGGCTGCATGTAGAGACTCTTGAGAGTGTCGATAGCTTCTTCGTATGTTTTGCATTCAGAAATGCATTCGTATACAGAAGTAGAAATATGATTGAAGAGAATATGTAGTTTCGAAGGATTTTCGGATCCCATTGATTCAATGAAGTAGGAAAAAGTCGCAAACCAGTGATCCCACTTCTTGGCAGCTCCAACTGCGTTAGGTTCTACGTCGAACCGATCAGGTCGGAAAAATCGTTCCATGAATATTGTAAAATGAATAAATTGTTACGAAGGTGATTGAGTCTTAGAACGATGAGTGATGCTTGAATCTTGAAAAGACGAATGAACCAAGAATTTAGGCTTTATTCATTTTACAATGAAGCCGGAATGGCTTAAACATATAAAGGAAAAAAAGAGTGTTAATAGCGGTAGAGATATGAATATGACTAGATACGTATTATAAGAAAAGTTCACAACAGTTATTACTTTCCGGTTGTTCACACACTGGAAGTAGATTTCTTCTCGAAGTACTTGAAAGCAAAAGAGCATTAGAGCTGTGTGGTCTCAGGGCCCATCTAAAAATTACTTTAGTCTCACCACACTACCTGTTTAGAGTGGTTTTTTGAGTTGTCATCGTACTAAGATCTTACCACCAGCTATGTATCTTCATGAGGTAACTTAGGGTGTGCAGTTTTTGTGTGTTTAAGCCATAGTTCTCTTGAAAGATGAAAAAGTTCTCATTCATCTTATCGTAAAGTTATGTTTTAGGTTCACTGACATAACCTAACCATAATCGACTTGGGGTCTTAGAAGTAGATTTTCTTTCCCAAACTATTTTTACTCAGAGCTTCTAAAGCACAGTTTCTTGGTTTTAACAACCGTTTGGGGTTTTTCATACCGTGATGATACATCTAAAACATCTACACCTCTCCCTCAAAAGAGTTTGCGAAGGTATTCAATTTGATAATTTTGTCTTTGAGTCTCAGTTGCCACTTTTCTTTTGTAGAGATACTTTTGGTCAAAAAACTTCAACTGGATACAAAATAATTCCACAAATTACATAGTGAATAACGAATCTAGTAAATTATTTCAAAAAGATTCGTATTCTCTATGGATCGTGGCGCTAAACGGGCCAGATATAGTTCAGAAGAGGAGGACAATGGTAACAAGCATGAAAATTCTAGAAAGGATGACTCGTCGAAAAATCCGGATAAAATTGCCAACATATTTGGCAGAACTGGTGGTGCATATATTCCTCCAGCTCGACTTCGCCAAATGCAGGCCCAGATTACAGACAAATCCTCTGAGGCATATCAACGAATTGCTTGGGAAGCCCTCAAAAAGTCTATTCATGGTTTCATCAATAAAGTGAATGTGTCCAATATATCAGAAGTTGTTAAACAGCTTCTCATGGAAAATATTGTTAGAGGTAGAGGTTTATTTGCCAAATCTCTTCTTACTGCACAGTCTGCATCGCCCACTTTTACTCATGTTTTCTCTGCTCTTGTTGCTGTTGTAAACTCGAAGTTTCCCAAGGTGAGTAATACACAACTTATCGACTTATAAGTTTATTTATTTAGCATCTAAACCCAGTTAGTTACTTTATGCCGACTGTCTAGTCAAGTAACTGATTATAGTTTCAAGTGTTGTAACTGACTGCTATTATTTTAGGTATATGTCTTTTGATGCAAGCCATATTCTCTAGATACCTAGATTCAGGCAACCCCCATTAAGTAGGTAAACTTCACTAAGAAATGTATTTGATTTCTTAGTTGCATTTTGTACTACTGTGGATGAAGGAGAATGATGCTGGGGGAGGCTTCTTGTGCTCTTGGAAGTGTGTGAGCGGTTGTTACTTCCCGGCTACCCACACCGTGGAAGTTGTTTGATTCTTCGGGTGCCTGAGACAGAAAGAGGGTTAGTGTTGCGTGACCGTAGAGCCCAGGGGACAACTGCTTGAGGCTGGTCACACACGGCCTGTATGAACTGGTTTCTTGGTTTGGTTCCGTATTAGTGAACTTATCGCCGGTTACGAACCACCGTAGGGTAAGTCAGGGTGTACAATTTTCGGGGTCGACCTTTTCTGACCCCACCTCTCCAGAGTCTTTTGTCTTTTGTACTTTTGCTGTTAACTTTCTGATTGTTGAACTTCAGTTACATTGGTGTCTCCGCTTGTTTTGAAGACTTTCACCTTGTTGTTGAAGGTTCCTTGGACCCACATCTGCTCCACTTCTCGACTTTGTGTGCAGCAGACTGCGTCTTCACTTCCTTGAAGTTGAAACGAAGTCTCTCCGAATTTCGGTGTATCTGTCGGATGAATAGCATGTCGTCTTGTGTATATCCACATGCTTGTAATCACTGCCTCCAATCAACAAATCATTAAAGGAGCAGAAGTCTGCGAAGAGTTCTGCGTTTTCACTGATTTCTCCGAAAGTCTCTCTACCCATGTCGAATTTTCTGCCTCTATTGTCGAATTCCAGTTTGTTTGGCATTCATATATAACCCATTAGGATTTTGATGTCGCCATTTGGGATGTTATCCATTATTGTTTGTAATTGTTTATAGAAATCTTCCCTCTTCTGCACCTGGTCTGAGTTGTTTTTGTCATTGCGTATAGTATTTGATAGGTGTGTGCTACCAACCTTCCTTTCGAACAGAGTGTCACTGTCTTCACTACAGAGAGATTTGGCTGCCGCTGGTGTTACCATGAGATCCATTCCCTCAGTATGCTCGTGGTTGTCATCTGGGTGATCGGAGTAGATTGTTCACTCTCCAGTTAATAATTTTGACAATCCACACCGAATCCATCTGCTCTCACAGATTACGAGCAATTCTATACTATATCATCTTATTTCTGTAACAAATTGGGCAACCTTGCCAGCTTCGTACATTGTGTGAAGATAGATATAGAGGGCTAGTTTCGCATATGCCAGTTTACGCTGTCTCTTGCGTAGACGTGATATCCAGCTATCGACCAAAGGGCGGGTGTACTGCTCACCAGTTCGCTCCGTCCTCCTTTATGGCTGCAAATGAGACCTGGCCATTGGGAGTGGAAGACACGAAAAGATTAGCTGTCTTCGACCATAGGTGCCTGCGTTCTATCTCCCGTGCGAAGTGGTATAATAAGGTGAGCGATATTGAGGTTAGGCGTCGAGTGCTAGGTAAGGTGGGAGGAGAAATCAATCGATGAGGCTGTGAAGTTACATCGATTGAGATGGTTAGGACATGTGTTTCGTATGCCTGGTCATCGCCTTCCTCGACGAGCAATGTTAGGTGACATAGGATTGATCAGGCTGGTAAAGAGCTAGCGGCGGTCAAACCAAAACATGGCACCAGTCAATGAAATCTATAACAGTTAATTTAAACCGGCCACGTAGGAAAGTGTAGACTTCCTGACTGGTTGGGATCCTCGAGACGGTAAAAACCAATGGTTGGAAACAATTGGTGATATGGCTCAAAATCTTCGTTCTCAATGGCTCAGATGCATCCACTCCTTGTGACTTTTGATTTCCAATGAAACTGTATTGTTCTTCGTTATTATTATTCCTTTGTCTCACACCTCTGTTTACTGTCTCTAATATGCATTTCTTCTACTTTCTTCTGTTGCTTTTTGTGATACAAGGAGGGAGTGTGGCGACTTGAACTGGTGCACATATGTGCAAAGTTGTATGTCGAAAATAGACAGACAGACATCTCATATCTCCAATCCCAGCGAAGAATAAGTTTGCTTTTTTGTATTTTTGTTGGGCTTTGGGGTTTCTGTAGAGATGAGATTAACTCTCCGGGGTAGGGGAACTAGTTCCAACTTCTAACATTCCTTTTTTTATGGCATGTCAGCTGTCTAGTATCATTTTATCAGTGATGTGCACTGATATTTCATCTCTACATCAATAAATTATCTACCAAGATTACTTGATTGTAAACATGTTATCTGTTCTTTATGAAGATAGCTTGTTTCTTTTCATGCAGCTACCTAAGAACTATTGAAGTAATTTGCTAAGTTCTTTGTTTTACTATGCTTGTCTGTCACAGTGGAAAAGACAATCAATGTTCGGAATGCATCAGGATTTATATTTCACAATTTTACTCGGTGTTGGAGTGACTACTTACAAATACTTAGGAGTAGTCTGTTGTATCCGACATAATTAATTAATATTTTTTGTGAATAGTTTTTATTTTCATGGAGAAATCATCATACGTCACTTTTCTTCCTCTTCATGGATATGAATATCATTCAATTTAATATGTCATGGGTTCTGATTTAGAATAAGTGTGCTGTTTTTTGTCTGCCGAACAATAAAGCTTTTAAGTGTTAGTTTTCAGGGATATGATTGGTTACAGAATTTCATCATGATCTGATGTCGGTCAGAGCGCGAACCATTGGAAAAGCAGAACCAGAGTACTGGACAGCATTTTCGTCCCACTAGTTTGGGACTCTACTCCAGCAGTAGATACCCACCTACCAACCGGGTTTGAATCTCAGTACGTTCCAGTTACAAAGCGGCGAGCTCGTAGACCAATTCAGTTATTGGGACTAGACCCGATTCAATGACCAGTTCATAAATTCCAACTTCTGCCAATAATTCACGATATAACGTGACTGCTACTAGCCAGTGTCATGCTTGGCGTCCAGTATTTGCTCTCATACTCGTCGACTTACTGTACCCCACTGATCACAGAGTAGAATTTTTTTTATTTTATTTTCTTTATAGCTTGATTCCACACTGTATTTTTGGTACAGGTATGGAATTTTCAGCATTTGATAACGGTAGCCCATATTTTACAGGCTGACCATAGATATCAGGTGTGCGTCGGCGGAGGATCGAACCTTGGACCATGTGCATGGTCGGCGAGAGTCCTAACCACTGTGCCACCGACGCACTGAACAGTATCCTAACAAGTGTGTCTGTCTACAAAGAAACGTAAATTCTACTGATTGATTAGTTGTTTTCTATAGGCAGATTGTCTTTGTCTTCAGTCAGTGTGTGTCACAGTTATGTTAAACTGAAATGCGTTAATTCATACGTCATGTAATGGGCAGAAATGCTGTTCAAATATTTCACGTTAAAGTGAGTGTTATCGTAACAGTAACTTGTAATCTGATTCAGTGAAAACGCTAGCTGTCTTTGATCATAGATGTATGCGTTGCATCTCTCGCGTGTTAGGTGATCATTATTGAGGCTAGGCTTTGGTTGAGCGTCAGATAAGGAAGGGCAAACAAACGACGACGTTGTGAAGTTACATCGATTGATTGAGATGGCTAGGACATATGTAGTACATGCATGCCTACCCATCGCCTTCCTCTGTGGCTGGCAATGTTAGCTGACTGATATAAGATGGATCAGGTAGGAAAAGAGCTAGTTAGTGGTGGTCAGGCGATAACATAGCTTCATCATATATATATATATATATATATATATGGTAAGAGCAGGCTGCTAGCCAATTGGTGGACATTAATCTGCGTCAATGTCTAGGTCACTAATATTGGCCGTGAGAAAATATGAACAAGGCTGACAGTACAAACAGTAGGCGGGCATGTGTTGCGTATCACAGGTAGATCGAAGTGTACGGTCGTTGTTGGCGACATATGACAGCATAGACAGGTCAAATGGCACAGCGTCTTGGAAGAAATCGGTTGAACGATTGGTGTCGGAGTTTGACAGCACAACAGACAGACAGCTAGCAATGCAGCAGTTCCGTTCAACGAAACTGGGACCTGATGGAAACCCGTTAGTGTTGGCGGTGAAATTGAAGATTTCACTTCGACGTGCGCTCCCCGCTTTGGATGAAGAATCAGAAGCGCAGTTACTGTCTTCCCAATTCATCGACAGTGTCCCAGACCACATTTCTCAGCGATTACAACTGGTTAACACAATGCAGCCGATGGATATTAGTGAGCTGTCGAAGGTGACCAGACAGCTGCTGAGCACAACTGTAGCCGCTATAAAGCAACCAAAACCAAACGAATACGAGCAGAAAATTGAAGCGTTACAGCGGGAAGTGGCGGCGTTAAAGTTGGGCGATAGAAAAGACCGATGTTTTGAATGCTGTAAGCCGAGACCCTGGAGGAGATACTGCTCAGAAAGGCGAAAAAGAAAAAGTTTCAGACGGTATAATACGTGTCCTTTCTCTCGTATGAAACTAGATTTAGTGGGGGCTATTGAGAAAGGGGCTGTATATTCGAAGTTGCGAGTGAATGAATGAGAAGTAGTATGTTTAGCAGATACAGGGTCGGCCGTGTCTTTAATACATAAGAACTTATTTAAGAATGTTAGTCCTTGTTCTTATTTTCTCACAGCCAGTATTAGTGACCTAGACATTGACGTAGATTAATGTCTACCAATTGGCTAGCTGCCTGCTCTCACCATATATATATATATATATATATATATATATATGTTTTTACTCATGTCATTATGTTTAACATCTTATGAATATAGATATTTTTCTTCGCATTATATTTACTGACAGATTGGTGAACTGGTTCTCAAAAGGCTAATCAATGAATTTCGTAAAGCATTTCGTCGTAATCAGAAAGATCGTTGTCTATCGACAGCACGATTTTTAGCTCATTTAGTTAATCAAAAAGTTGTTCATGAATTAATCATACTGGAATTACTGACTCTTCTTCTGGAACAAACCACTGATGACAGTGTTGAAGTCGCTGTGTCTGTATTGAAAGAATGCGGTGCTATGCTATCACGTCTTGTACCTAAAGGTATACATGGAATATTTGAACATCTACGACGTATTCTAAATGAAGGTCAATGTGACAAACGTATTTCTTATATGCTGGAAGTTATGTTTCAGGTAAAGTTGAAATCTTTTGTTTTGTTTTTTTCTTTGTGGTATTTACTTTTGTGATATGGTGTTGTTATTATGTAATATTGATTGGAGAGATTACTTTGTCAGACTTGACTTCCATTAGATATCATAGAGAAGATTTGTAACTCAGGTGGATGATTTTGATGTGGTTTTGTTCTCTGAGCTGGATGGTTAGTTTGCGAAGCTTTCATCACCTCTACTGGGTGACATCTTCAACGCATACTTCAATTTGAAGTGAGCTTTTAGATTTCTCCACGAGCTTATTATTCATCTCTCCTGGTGACCTTAGACCTGATTGGTTTTTTTTGTGTTTTCACATCTTCTAGGCTACTTGTAGTATTGGAAGTGATTGTTTCTTTAATTTGAACTTTGACCCTTTGCGTGTGAGGTTTCTTTCTTATCGGTTGATAAATTTTGTCTATCTCGATGTGTCTATTGATTGATGATTCAGTGGAATGCCAGCGAGCTTCTAAAAATTCTCTAGCATTCTTGTTGTTCCCTCTGTCTAGTATTTGGGCGTTGTCCCAGTCGAATTGATGTCCGTGGTTGTCTGTATGTAGTGATATGAGCTAGGGAGTGGATGTCATGTCTTTTGACGGCTAGCTTATGTTCGTGGATACGAAGACGAAGGGGACATCCACTTTGGTCAGTGTAGTGTTTTTCTTCGCAGTTGTTGCAATTTATTTTGTAGATGATGTTGCTTTTATCTTCTTTCGTTGTTGAGTCTTTTGGTTGACATAGGATTGAGTGAAGTGACTTTGTTGGTTTGTGTACGATGTCAATTCCTAAAGGTTTGAAGAGTCTTGTAGTGATTTCTGAGATGTCGTTTACATATGGTAGGGCGATTTTCTTTGTGCTTTCCTTCGGGGATTTTGGTTTGATAGGTTGGCTTTTGACATTTAGCCTATATCCTTATAAATGAATCTTTTTGACTAAGGCTTAGTAATAGTCTTATCCTGATTTAGTTGATAAAATTCACTACGCATACAGAAGGCTTGCTTGACATATGCCAACTTACGCCATCTTTGACGTAGTAGGCGTGATATCCAGGCTGGTTGTCGCTCTCTGTCCTAGTCTATGGATTGCTGTGAATAAGACATGACCCTTTGAAAGTGGGAAACATGAAAAGACCGGCTAGCTGTCTTTGATCATAGTTACCTGCATTCTATCTCCCGTGCTAGGCGGTAAGTGTAATAGGGTGGGTAATATTTAGGCTAGGCTTCAGTCGACGGCTAGGTAAGAAGGGAGATCCATTTACGAGGTTTCGCAGATTGAGAGAGATGGTTAGGACATGTGTAGTGCATGAATGTCTAGTCATCACCTTCCTCGATGACGGGCAATATTAGTTGACTGACATAAGGATGGATCAGGTTGGTGATGAGCCAGTTATTGGTGGTCAAATGTTGACATGGCTTCATCAGTCAATGAAATGCATAATAGTTAGTTTGAGCTAGGCAGCCAGCCAGCCAGTGAATCAAGTAGGGAGGTGTAGACTTGTTGGCTGGTTGGGCTCTGTGGAATAGTAGTAACCAATGGGTGGAGAGTGTGCGTCGGTGGCACAGCGGTTAAGACGCTCGCCGATCATACACATGGTCCGGGGTTCGATCACCGGCCGACTCTCTTCTTTACCTCGCTAAGCCAGAAATAATACTGATAAAGAGGAAGGGTTGGGCATGAGGCTAGCAACCCCATCCTGTAAAAATAAACACTGATACAGAAACTTCAAGCCACTAGTATTCACTAACATTGATCGTCTGTGAATTTACTGAGGAAATCGACTTTACGCATACAGGAAAATTGTACTGTGTAACAGTGTTCTTCCTTCCTTCCTTCTACTATGTGGATGTAAAGATCTATTGTAGAAATGCTGCATGTCAAGTAATCCACAACGGGAAACTTACGGAATCCTTCGAAGTGAGGACGGGAGTGAGGTAAGGCTGTTTATTATCGCCAATGATTTTCCCGATTGCAGTAGATTGGATAATGCGACAGACAACGGGCAATGAGGAAACAGGCATAAAATGGACTCACACAAAAACTTGGAGGATCTGGACTTCGCCGATGATATATGTCTTATTTCCCACAAACTGGAAGATATGCAAATGAAAACCAACAAGTTGAAAGAAGAAACATCCAGAGGAGATAGGACTTTACTTCAGGTGAACATAGAGAAAACAGGGGTGATGAAGATTTCTGGCCAACACCAACAGCAGCAACAACAACAGACAACAATCAGCATAAATGGGAGGAACCTGAAAGAAACAACCTCTTTTACCTACCTGGGAAGCATCGTTTCAACTACAGGCGGGACTGACGAGGATATCAAAACATCGAGGATCGGGAAAGCAAGACTAGCTTTCATCACTCTCAAGTCTGTGTGGAGGTGAGCACCACTCAGCTTCAAAAATTACATCCGGATTTTCAACTCCAATGTGAAGTCAGTGCCAGTCACTATACGAATCAGAGACTTGGCACGTCATAAAGAGCATCTCAAACAAACTACAGACGTTCATCAACAGCTACCTGTCTTCGCTCAATAATAAGATCAGATGGCCTGCCAGAAAAGATCAGCAACAGGGATCTCTAGCAATGAGGAAACCAACCAGGAACCGATTGTGAAACAAATAGGCAGGAAGAAATGGAGATGGATTGGCTGGGCATACTCTGAGGAAACCATCAAGTGACATCACTAGAGAAGCCATTGCTAGAGTAGAACCCGAAAGGGAAGTCGCGAGTTGGTCGTCAGTGCAAGGGTGACTGGGAGGAGGTCATGTGAAGAGGAGATGAAAGCATGTGGGCAGACTTGGAGTGGAGTGAAAACGTTGGTAGAAAACCGAAGGCAATGGAGACGCGTGGCTGAAGCCCTATGTTCCTCTAGGAATTGAAAGAAATAATAATAATTGTGGAAATCAAAATTCAGTAAGCTTTGATTGCTCAACAAATCTTCGTTTATTCGGGTGCTTCTTGACGTGATACACACCAGTATACACACCTTGTAATTCGCCACTGTAGTTATTATGGGAGTAGAACCAGATTGGAAGAAGTGTACAAGTTTATAAAGTCATTGACATTTGGTAAGAGCTATGTGTGACAGACCGCCGGAATACCTGTGCAGGGAGAATGTTAAACTGAATATCTAAATGTCCCCGGTTCGATCCCGGGTTCTAGCAAGTGTATACATATTGTGCGTCGATGGTTCAGTGAAATGACACTGGCCAACCAAGCAATCAGTTTGGACTTCAATCTCCAGCCAACGTACTTCTTTCCCTCACCTTGCCGGTAGTAAACTAGGTAAGGAGATATGGTTATGTATGAGGCTAGCAAACCCATCCCTTAAAAAACATCACTCCTACTCGAACTTCAAAGCTCTGCCTATCACTTCTGAGTATGACTGCTCCAAACTTGATAGCTTTCTGTTAGACATCAGCAAGTGGTCTAAGTCAAATGGTCTTATGTTAAATCCTTCCAAATGTCAGGCAGTTAACTTTACTTTCAAGCATCCACGTGACTTACTTGAACTAGTTAGTTCCCATGAAACCTGGTTGTAGCATAGATAGCACTGAAATTGAAACCAAGTCAAGCATTAAATACCTTGGATTAGTTCTTTCCTCTGACTTTTCATGGTCATCCCACATCTTATCAATCTCTAAGAAAATATTTCGTCTTACCTTCTACATTAAAAAGTTAAGACAATCAGGTATCAGCTAACCTTTAGTTTTGAAATTTTTAAACTCCTGTATTTTACCTATTGTACTCTATTGCTCTCCATTAATCCTTCCTGGGCTTCTCAAAAAAGACTATATCATATTAGGAAGGGTATTAAATGCTGTGATTAGGGCTTGTGGTCTGCCACTGCGTGAGCTCGCCAATATTATAGTCAAGAGATACATAAATTCCTGTACAAAATGGGCAAAGGCTATACTGTCAGACCCCCTGTACCACCTTTATTCACAACCATCCCCTTGTATCATCAGGTAGGACGAGAAGTCAATATAAGAAGTTATATGCTCGTACCACTAGGTACAAAAATTCTACAGTACCCTATTTAGCCCGTATTTTATGTGATGAAGACTCTGTTAGACGTGAAACGTATAAGTTACTATGTAATTAGCATAGTGAATCGACCCTTTCATAGTTCATCTTTCTGTAATTTTATGGTATCACCCTTTCTATCGTTTAATTATAACTTAGCTGTTTTATTTTAGTTGTTATTACTATTAGTACTGCAAGTTTATACTCTATGCATATTTTTCTCCTTATCGCATACAGTAATTTGCTACATAGCTGCTATAACAGCGTTTTGTTATTTTTATTATGTAATGTTTTTTTGTCGTTTTGAGTAAATTAGATGCAATATTGTACTGAATGGAGAAAATTCCTTGTTGTATCATTAGTACTGTTTTTGGAATAAAGCAAAATTTATTATTATTATTATTATTAACTTGAAGTCCACTGGCAACTCAAGGGAATGGAATAAAGTGTATAGCAGTAGTCATTTTGCAGATTTATTCAAGCACTTATTATTCAAAATAGGGGAATCCGTATCTTGTTGTTAGTTTAGCCCAACGTCGCTTCACACCGATGTAATTTTCTGACGCTGTAATCTTCGTTTTCTTTTGGTCTTCAACTTCAAACTACTTAATACACTAATGAGTAGTATAGGTTTCTGTTTTTAATTGACAGTTTTCTTGCTGACACGCGCTTATTTGTTTCTTTTCAATTAACTACATCTCAATTTATTATGCTGATATGCCGTTTTGCCTGAACTTCTGAACACACAGGTTTGGCTCCTTCAGCTGCATGTAGAAGACGAACTCGTCAAGCAAAATTAAGATTAGCAGTCATGCGATAAATAATTTTAAAGGCTGTATTAACGTCAACCTTATGCTCACTATCTACAAGGTGTGCTAAAATAGAGCTATGAAAAGATCTTGTTTGTCCCTTGCCTAACCATGCTGAATGATGTTCGGAAATACGATGATGAACGGGCCTAATTGTAGGCTCAATGTTGCTGACTCCGCAGCTGCAGTCAAACTGGTAGATACACATATAGGAGGCAAATGTAGGTAGTTTATGCGTATTTCTCGAACGTAGAATAGGGGTGGTTTTGAAGAGACTAAGTACCTCTGCTGCATGGTAAGCTCTTTTAACTGCATTCTTCAGGGTCTGTGTTATTATTTCGCTGATTTCGCCGAGGAACTTCGCTGATAATAACAGTGGTTTTTCTCAGAACTGTTGCCATGCTGACTCCCCTAGGTGCTGAAACCTTATTTTTCTCAGTAGACGTTCATGGATAACCATTTTTTTCTAAGTAATCCCCTAATAATCTCAAGCTTCCCATTGAGATGGTCGTCTGAACAGATTAGCCCAGCTATTTGAACCAGACACTTTACCAGGTTACGTTTATATTTCAAAGGTACAAAACTAAAAGAAATGAGTGTACCGACCTGTTGTTGTAGGTTTCCTATACACACTCCTTCTTAGTGTACCATCTTCTCTCCTCGCCACGAAGACATCTAGGAATGGGATACTGTCATTACTTTCTTTGTCTATGGTAAAGTTTATTACTGAATGGGCATCATTAAACTTGTCAAGGATGTTCATTGCATTATTCTCGTTTTTGATAACCAGAAATGTATCATCCATGTATCGACAGTAGAAATCAAAGTCGTTAATCACTCCTTTCATTGGTTTGTTCTCTAACTTAGCAAGGAAAAAATCAGCTAGAATTACACCTAAAGGGGAACCCATAACTAGGATCTAATTGAAAAGTAAATATTTCTTCTATCGATCCTTCTGCTTTCTAAATGTCTTAATGGGGATTTTTCCTATATAGTATATTCAACAAAACATTCATAAGGCCAATCAGATACTGGTGAAATGTATCCTCAAAAACGGCTATACATAATATAAGGTGTAAGGAGATGATTAATTGGAAATTAGAAATAATAGAAAGAAGAGAGCAGAAGTTGGGATGATGTGTGTAATAAAAGTGCGCAAAAACGACTAACTGACAAACGAACACTCTAAAATTAGTTTAGTAGTTAGTCTTTTGCACTCCACCTCCAGTCAGCATAAACAACAAGATACGGATTCCCAATACCAACGCTAAGTCAGTCAGTCAGTCAATTCTTCTATATACCTCGGAAACTTGGCTAGTGTGTCACGAAAAGCACTTTGAACAGGTTGGAGACTTTTATCAACATCTGTACACTTCACTGGATCCATATTGAAGATCAAATGGCCGGCTGGCCGGTAGGCCAGAAAGCATTAGCGACAAGAGACTCCGATAACAAACCGACCAAGAATCTATTGTTCAACAAATATGCTAAGGAGAGAATGGATATGGACTGGGCGCATGGTGAGGAGACGGTCGAATGATATTGCATTCCAATGGAGGCTATTGGTCAAGTGGAATCCGAATGGGAGACGACTAGTTGGGCATTATTTCGAGGGTAAAATGGAGGCGATGAGGGCTTATGTACAATCGTGGGCTTAAGTGAAGAAGAGAGCAGAGAATAGGGCAAATCAGAACAATAATTTTACGTAATAGAATGAAGCAAACTTATAGTAAGAACGATACTATGGCTCGGGGAAGTGAATGAATGTATGTAGTGCTTTCAGACTCAGAGGTTTAGCTTGACTATAAGTCTTCTTACTTTGTTCTTTTTTTAGACGCTAGTCAGTAACTAGTATGACTTGTCTAGTCCATTCTTTGGTACACACTGAATTCTATCAGTCAGTCAGTCAGTCAGCCAGTCACGTTTGCAATGAAGCTACCATTCTAGGTAGCTCACTATCGCGTTGCTCATCAATTTCATGATATTAGATAGTTGGAGGCAATCGGTCATAGGAAGCCTTGCCTGACCTAGGTCTCGTGCTAGTTGGCACTCTCCAGTCAGCAAGGCGTATCTGTAGTCACCTTTAAGGAACTCATGTCCCTTTTGAGATCCCTTCTGACGAGTGCTAACTAGCGCGAAACCAACGTCCAACTATCTAATATCACCAAATCGATGTGCATCGTGATGGCGAGCCACCTAGAATGGTGGCCACATTGCAAATCTGACTGACTGACTGAGAGAATTCAGCCTGCACTAAATGAAGGACTACACACACACACACACACCACATCACACTAGCTACTGACTAGTGTCCAATCAAAAATACCCACTACAGTCCTACAGAAGGTCAATCGCGAGCCCGAATAGCTAGCTAGCTCACTGGTAACGTCTCTGACTGCAGTAATCACTGGGTGATGTGGGACATGAGTTCCTTCGAGGCGGTTGCAGATAGGCCTTGGTGACTGGTTGGGCTTCAACTATCACGAAACCGTTTTCGAGCAAGTCTTCCTGTGGCCGATTGCCTACAACCATCTAATATTACTGTTTCTCTTATTGTGACTCATTCTCTAGCGGTGTTTTCGACGTCAATACTCCTAGCTAGGCAAATCACGACTGGAAGTTCATATTTTATTATTCATTAGTAATCGTAATAGTTCGATTTGTATAATTCGAAGGTTGGCTAATCACATTTCTCTTAGGGTTCCACGTAAACTGAAAGTCTATTTATCTAAATAGTTATTGATATTATTAATTATGACAAAATATACATGTAAATGTAAAATTGAAACGTATAATTTGTATTGATTTGTGAGCCAAAACGACACTAAATACTTTGGCAGATTAAAATACAATGTAAGTGAAAATCTGGGTGATTTCTTTCTTCCTACTCCTTCACTTTCTGAGTAGAACGATGAGGCTTTAAGCTACAGCTTTGTACTTTCAATAACAGTGGGGTTTATTTCCACAGGTTGGGATTGCTAGTCCCAACTTCAACCTTCTCATTTTACCACTGAGGCAACTACCACTTTGGGAAGGTTTAAAAATGCATCAACCGAAAATCGATCGCTGAACCACCACATGTGTATGCATGGTTGACGTTTGCGTTCATCCATGGAACCATAGGCCGTCCTCTTCAACGTGGGTCCACGATTGGCCAAACTCTCTCCTTTCTTCTCCACACTATCTCCTCCATGTCACTGTTAAAGCGACGAACCACTCGTCGCTTCCCACTCCCATTCTAGTCGAGCATTGGCCCGGCGAGCTATGCCATTTGACGGTCTCCTCAATGTATGCCGGATCCCCATATCCATTATCTCCTACATATTTGATAAGCGATCGGCTCATATTTGGTTTGTTCCACTATAGAGCTTCTTGTTGCTTATTCTTTCTGGCCCATCATTTGATCTTCAGTATGCAGCCGGGGAGGGTGTCAGATGTTGATGAAAGTCTTCAACTTGTTAGAAATCCTTTTCATGACGCACTGGTCAAGATTCTGACCTACATAGAAGAACTGACTAACTGACTGGCTTCACATTGGTGTTGAAAAGCCGAATATTGCTTTTTATGCTGAAGCTGAATGTGGCAGAAGATTTCCTAACGGGTTTCAGGTTGATGAAGGCGTATCTTGCCTTGTCTTTCCGATTCTGACTATAACATCTTCGTCCGTTCCTTATGTCGGTCATTGAAACGATACTTCCTAGTCGGATAAGTGAAGGAGGGAACCTCTGTTAAGTCCCTCCCGTTGATAGTGATTGGTGGTGATTTTTGTTGCTGTTGATTGGTTATTTTCATAACCTCCATCTTCTCTGTGTTCACCTACAGTCCTGTTTTCGCTGACTGCCACCCAGCCAGTCTCTTCAGCCAGTTTGTTGGTTTTCGCCAGCAAGTCTTCGAGTTTGTGTGTCATTAGACATATATCATCCACTCGCGAAGTCCATATCTTTTTGAGTCTTCTTCTTGGTCATCCAGCGTATTCCTGACTCCTCGCTGTTTGTGCACAGTATGATGCATAGTCTAGTCCACTACAATTAGGGATATCATCCTTGGTGATAATGGGCACTGTGTGCCTATAAAACAATCCTGCCCATAAGTTGTACTTCTCTTCTTAAATAAGCATATACATGTTACAACACAAAACAATGAAATAGAAGCTAGTGTACTGCACAGATCTTCCGTACTGTATTCTACTTCTATCATTCTCATTGTACTTATTTATCTTCATCTCACGTCTCCAATGTTTTGACGCAACACATTGAATCGTTTGATCTCTTTGACGTCAAATCTATCTCTCTGATATTCCACATTTACTTTGCATACTACTGATAAATCTTATATCACTAGCATACGTCACAAAAATAAAATATTCTAAAACATTCTACTTTCTGTACACAAATCCTTATCCCATTTAAGTGTGAATGTTTCTCTACCAGGCCGCATCAAAATTTATTCAGCATAATAATCATTTCAATTAATTGCCTTTGAATTTCGTCAGTTAAACCTTTATCAAGCTTATATATCTAACCAGTCAAATGGACTACACCTTGGTAACTTAACAATCCCCATTTCTATTCAATTTCATCAGAGATTTACTCATGGACTTATACCCTGAGTGACTTCAACGACTCATGGATCGACTTGTTACCAGGGAGTAATCTCGTAGGCTTATTATATGTGGATAATATAGTCCTCTTCGTAGGTGAAGAGGCTAACAAAATACAGCCTTCTCAACACCTTGAAGAGCAGCAATTTTCAAATATTCGGCATGCGATTCCTCCACACCGGTCAAATGTAAGATGACGTTTCAATACTGGATTTCATTGACTCCTGGCTTTGAATTAGAGAGTGAAGTGGTATAGCACCTTGACCACTTCACTTATTTGGGAAGTTGCATCAACCAACGCCAACGGGTTGATCTCTGACGAAATCTCAACGGATACAGAAGGCTCGTTTCGCTTGAGCTTGTTTACGCCGTCTCTGACTTAGTGGATGTGATATCCGGATGGCTATTAATGAGAGGACGGGTGTATTGCTCGGAATCACTTTTCTCCGTCCTCCTTTACAACTGGCTGGCTGTGAGCGAGACCTGGCGATTGAGAGTGGAGAATATGAAAAGGCTGGCTGGTTGGCTAGCTGTCTTTGATCATAGGTGTCTGCTTTTTGTCTCTAGTGTGAACACGTGTGATAAGGTTAGAAATATTGAGGTTAGGCGTGGGAGGAGTGGTAGCTGAGAAGGGAGGTGAAATCAATGCACGAGACTGTGAAGTCACATCGACTGAGTGAGATGGTTAGGACATGTGTAATGCATGGATGCCTATCCATCGCCTTCCTCGACGACGGGAAATGTTAACTGGCTGACATAAGATGGGTCAGGTTGTAAAAGAGCTACTTATTGGTGGTCAAAGGATAACATGGCTTCATTAGTCAGTGAAATACACAACAGTTAGTTTAAGCCAGCCAGCCAGCCACGTAGAAAGGTGTAGACTGGCCGACTGACTACTGGTTAGGGTCCTCGGGATTGTAAACACCAATGGTTATAGACACTTGATAATATGGCTCAGAATCCTCGTTCTGAATGGCTGGCTCAGATACACCGGCTTTTTGTGACTTATAATACACAAGGGAACTATATCGTTCTTAGATTTTGCCATTCTTTTTACCTCATAGCTCTGTATACAGTCTTCATTTTGCATTTCCTTTTACTTTCTTCTCTTGCTTTATGTGTTACACGGAGGGAGTGTGGTGACTTGAATTGCTGCACATCGATGCAAAGTTCTATGTTGAAACTAAATAATCAGTTAGTTATTCAGTCAGTTGAACTTAAAAGAGATGAGATGGTAGTCTTCCTGATTGATTGATTGATTGATTGTTATCTATTTGTTCATATTCTTTCTTTTTTTCTCTCTTACAGATCCGTCGAGATGGATGGAAAGATCATCCGATTGTTCTACCAGAACTTGATTTAATTCAAGAAAGTGATCAAATCACGCATACAACTTCCCTACTTGATCAAGTTGATCCAGAGGAATATTTAAATGTTTTTAAATTTGATCCAGATTTTTTAGCTAATGAAGCGAAATATGCGGAAATCAAAGCAGCATTGTTTGAATCGAATGAAGACTCTGACGGTGGGGACTCGAATGATGACAATGAAGGTAGTGATTCTGATGGATCAGATGGTGATGATGATGACGATGAAGAGAATGAGGAACGTCTTCGTGGTGCTGCTGCAACAGCAGAAAATCAGCAGACTATAATTGATCAAACAGAGACAAATCTAGTTCATCTTCGTCGTACTATCTATCTTATGCTACAGAGTAGTTTGAGTGCAGATGAAGCTGGTCATCGTTTATTACAATTGAAAATTAAACCTGGAGAAGAATATGAAGTAGCCTCTATGGTTTTAGATTGTTGTGCACAAACACGTAGTTATGAAAGTAGATATGGTCGATTAGCTCAAAGACTTTGTCGAGTTGTTTTCCCGTCTAGTGCACCAGCACCCAGTTCTGGTAGTACTAGTGTTTCTGTCAACTCTGATCTTGGTCCTGGTAGTCGATATAGAAGTAAAGCTGAAGTTGTTAAACCTACTTCTAAAGAAGAAGCTTCAACGCCTGCTGTAGTAGTAGAAGAATCCGGTCCACCACGGAGTTATGTTGCTCAATTTGAAAAAATATTCGCTGAACAATATGCAATAATTCATCGATTGGAGACAGCTAAATTACGTAATGTAGCCTTTTTATTTGCACATCTCTTATACTCCGATTCTATATCCTGGGGAGTATTTGAATGTGTACGTTTAAATGAACGTGATACTACATCATCGGGACGTATATTTTTAAAACATCTTTTTCTTGAACTATGTTCATTTATGGGTTTATCAAAATTACAGACAAGACTACGTGATGAAACATTACAACCATTTTTTGCTGGCTTGTTGCCACGTGATAATCCTAAGGATACACGATTTGCAATCAACTTTTTAACAACTATTGGTTTAGGCGGTTTAACATTAGATCTTCGTGAACACTTACAAGCGTCAAGAGATACAGCTTTAGCTAAAAAAGATACTGATGAAGTCAATAGTAGAATTCCTTCGTCTATATTAGGCGAGATATCTATTTCGTCGTCGTCGTCGTCGTCCTCCTCCTCCTCCTCGTCATCATCATCATCGTCTTCGGATTCATCGTCGGACAGTGAATCACAATCCAACGATTCAGATCACCATCACCATCATCATAATAATAGTAATACTAAGCATAGAAAAAAGAATAGTCAACCGTCTAAAGACAAACATGGATTGTCTAAAAAGAAATCACATCGTCATCATGACCATCATGATCGCAATCATCATGATCGCGATCATGACGATCATGATCATGATCGCCATTATCATCATCAACATCGTAAATCTCATAAACACACATCATCAAAACAGTCTAAAGTACAAGTATCACCAGTGAGAAAGCCAACAAAATCTTCAGATTCAAGACATACGTATAAAAAAGATGAGAATAAGTCACGCTTGAAACCTCGTCCTGTTGATACACCATTTTTCAATGATACACCCCAGTCACCGGCTTCTTCAAGTCATTTAAAAATGAAAGTTAAGTAGGATGAGATGTGTAAAGAATACGCCTTACAGAGAAAAACTATGAAATTTGTATAAAATAGAATTGTGTGAATAATAATAATAATAATAATTGTAATATTAGTTGTTTTATTTTTTTTATTATTTATTTCTTCATTTGTGTTCATTATTACTGAGAAGGGGAATCACTGTTTTATAATAATAATAATGATAATAATTATTTCCTTTATTCCAAAACAGCACTTGTGATACAGAATGGAATTCTCAGCATTTTACTACAGACAGTATTGCATCCAGTTAGTAAATTAACAATAAAATAAAATTCTACATAGATTAAGGGTAATCTCAGTTCATTATGACAACAACATATGGGCATGTCGGTAGCAAAGTCAAAATTAAACAGAGTGTTTTTGAAGGTGTTAGAAAATTAGGTGCTAGCATATTTACTGGTGTAAGCGGTAACACAAAGGTCGAGATATACAGAGTGTGAAAGAACGAACAAGAATGTTTTAAGTAGAGTTTGCAAGGAAGAGAGAAACACAACAGCACATAAGAAAAAAAAGAAAGAAATAAAACGTACCTGTAAATGATATGAGTTGGAAAGACGAGATCCAGTTGTTCTAATGACTATTTAATAAGTTATGGCTTTTACGCCTAATGCTTTCTTTATCGCACAGAACACGAGCTAAGTAGGGTATGGTTGAGTTTTTGTACTTGTTAGTGCCAGCGTATAGTTTTCTATATAGGCTTCTGGTTTTGCCTGATGAGATAGATACAAGGGGAGAGTTGTGAATGAAGAGGGTGGTGTGAGTTAGATAGATAAAATGGATTTAGCCCATTTTTCACATGAGTCCATGTGCCTGTCAACCAGAATATTAAAAAGCTGGTTAAGTGGCACGTTGCTTACCCTGATGACAACCTCTGACATCCTGTATAATAAGGTGTAGTCTTTCTTCAGCAGCCCAGAGAAAACTAAGGGGAACAATAGAGAATAATAGGCAGAATGCGAGAGTTAAGGAATTTTTAGGAGTAAGGGTTGGGTTATACCAGAATGTCTTTACTTTGTGGATTAGTTATATACAGTCGTCTTTTCTTATTTTTCTCTATTCATTTATTTGAGGGCGGAAAAAAAGCAAACAAACAAACAAGAAGTTCAACAGCTGAGATAGTGTGTTGATCTTTTTTCGTCGATTTCATTCTCAAAAGCGCAGTTGTACTATAGCGCCATTTAAGTTGTGTAGGCTCAATAATAATGCGTAGACTAAGCGGTCCACGGGAGGGACAAACACGAGGAACTAGGCGGGCTTAAGACCAGGAAGAGGGTGTATTGATCATATCTTCACCCTTCGATAGATTCTGGAACATAGGCATACTTACCGTCGGCGTCCAACAAGCTTCACATTTCTTGACCTGAAATTGGTATTCGATTCTGTCGACCGAGAGGTACTCTGGCGATGTTTGGCTGTGAAGGGAATGCCGAGAAAATACATTGAACTAATCAAGGCACTCACTCTACTCGAACTCATGCAGTTAGCCAGGCAAGAGCCTACGGAGGGAGAGTTGTCATCCAAAGTGGTGACGATTAGTGGTGTCCTTCAGGGATGCCCATTATCCCCATTTCTATTCAGTCTCATCATAGATGTACTAATGAACTTAACCCTGACTCACTTCAGAGACTCAGGGATTGACTTGTTACGAGGGACTAATCTCGTGAAGTTAGAATATGCATGGGTATGATATAGTCCTTCCTCCTAGGTGAAGACGCTAACAAAATACCGAGTCTTCTGAAGCTGCCATCTACGAAAGTATGGCATGTGATTCGCTACCGTTAAATGTAAGATGATGTTTCAATACTGGATTACATTGACTCCTGGCTTAGAAATAAGGAGTGAAGTGATAGAGTGTGTTGATCGCTTCACTTATTTGGGAAGTTGCATCAGCCAACGCCAATTGGTTGATCTCTGACGATATCTGAGAACGGATACAGAAGGCTAGTTTCGCTTGAACCAGTTTTCTCCGTCTCTGGCATAGTGGATATGATATCTGGCTGGCTATCAATGAAAGGACGTGTGTAATGCTCAGAATCAATTTCCTCCGTCCTCCTTTACAGCGAAACAGCTGTCCAGTATTCCCTGCTGGTTTTCCAATGGTTCTCTAAACAATGTCAGCTCATGATGAAATCCTGTAACAAATATTGACTGACTGACTGATTGGTTTCAACATAGAACTTTGCATTGATGTGCAGCAGTTCGCTCCGTCCTTGTCTATGGCTCTGAAACATGGCCAATACGCGTTGAAGACATGAAAAGGTTGACTGCTTTCAATCATAGATGTCTGCGATCTTTGTCTCACGTTAGGTGGTTTAATAAGGTAAGTAATGTTGACGTTAGGCGTCGAGTGTTGGGCAAAGAGGGAAAATCAATCGACGAGGCTATAAAGTTACATAGACTAAGATGGCTAGGTCACGTGCTGCGCATGCCTAACCACCGCCTCCCCCGACGGGCATTGCTAGCTGATATAGGTGCAGGTTGGAAAAGAGCCAGTGGTGGCCAAACAAAAACATGGCCTCATCAATCCATAAAATCCTTGACAGTTAAACTGAGTCAGGTAGGGAGATGCAGACTCCCGGGTTGGGGGCCTCGGGACTCTAGGAATCAATGGCTGGAGACAATAGGTGACATGGCTCAAAATCGTTGTCAATGGCGCAGATGTATTCAGTCTCTGTAATCTTTCATATTCCTTTCTACCATTACCCATTCTGTTTTACTCCTATATTTGTCAAACTCTATTAATTCTCTCCACTCATCTTCTTGTCTACCTCTGTGTGCTATTTGGAAGGTGGCAACTCGAACTGGTGCACTTCGGTGCCAGGTTCTATGTTGAATCCAGACAGACAGAGACAGCAGCAATTCAAGTCACGACACTCCCTCCGTGTAACACATAAAGCAAGAGAAGAAAGTAAAAGGAAATGCAAAATGAAGACTGTATACAGAGCTATGAGGTAAAAAGAATGGCAAAATCTAAGAACGATATAGTTCCCTTGTGTATTATAAGTCACAAAAAGCCGGTGTATCTGAGCCAGCCATTCAGAACGAGGATTCTGAGCCATATTATCAAGTGTCTATAACCATTGGTGTTTACAATCCCGAGGACCCTAACCAGTAGTCAGTCGGCCAGTCTACACCTTTCTACGTGGCTGGCTGGTTGGCTTAAACTAACTGTTGTGTATTTCACTGACTAATGAAGCCATGTTATCCTTTGACCACCAATAAGTAGCTCTTTTACAACCTGACCCATCTTATGTCAGTCAGTTAACATTTCCCGTCGTCGAGGAAGGCGATGGATAGGCATCCATGCATTACACATGTCCTAACCATCTCACTCAGTCGATGTGACTTCACAGCCTCGTGTATTGATTTCACCTCCCTTCTCAGCTACCACTCCACCCACGCCTAATTTCAATATTTCTCACCTTATCATACGTCTTCACACTAGAGACAAAAAGCAGACACCTATGATCAAAGACAGCTAGCCAACCAGCCAGCCTTTTCATATCCTCCACTCTCAATCGCCAGGTCTTGCTCACAGCCAGCCAGTTGTAAAGGAGGACGGAGAAAAGTGATTCCGAGCAATACACCCGTCCTCTCATTAATAGCCATCCGGATATCACATCCACTAAGTCAGAGACGGCGTAAACAAGCTCAAGCGAAACGAGCCTTCTGTATCCGTTGAGATTTCGTCAGAGATCAACCCGTTGGCGTTGGTTGATGCAACTTCCCAAATAAGTGAAGTGGTCAAGGTGCTATACCACTTCACTCTCTAATTCAAAGCCAGGAGTCAATGAAATCCAGTATTGAAACATCATCTTACATTTGACCAGTGTGGAGGTACCGCATGCCGAATATTTGAAAATTACTGCTCTTCAAGGTGTTGAGAAAACTGCCTTTTGTCAGTGTCTTCACCTACGATGAGGACTATATCATAGGCATATAATAAGTCCACGAGATTACTCCCTGGTAAAAAGTCGATCCATGAGTCGTTGAAGTCACTCAGGGTATAAGTCCATGAGTAAATCTCTGGTGAAATTGAATAGAAATGGGGATTGTTAAATCACCAGGCTGTAGTCCATTTGACTGGTTAGATATATAAGCTGGATAAAGGTTTAACTGACGAAATTCAAAGACAATTAATTGAAATGATTATTATGCTGAATAAATTTTGATGCAGCCTGGTAGAGAAACATTCACACTTAAATGGGATAAGGATTTGTGTACAGAAAGTAGAATGTTTTAGAATATTTTATTTTTGTGACGTATGCTAGTGATATAAGATTTATCAGTAGTATGCAAAGTAAATGTGGAATATCAGAGAGATAGATTGGACGTCAAAGAGATCAAACGATTCAATGTGTTGCGTCAAAACACTGGAGACGTGAGATGAAGATAAATAAGTAGAATAAGAATGATAGAAGTATAATACAGTACGGAAGATCTGTGCAAAGGATGATTTGCAGTACACTAGCTTCTATTTCATTGTTTTGTGTTGTAACATGTATATGCTTATTTAAGAAGAGAAGTACAACTTATGGGCAGGATTGTTTTATAGGCACACAGTGCCCATTATCACCAAGGATGATATCCCTAATTGTAGTGGACTAGACTATGCGTCATACTGTGCACAAACAGCGAGGAGTCAGGAATACGCTGGATGACCAAGAAGAAGACTCAAAAAGATATGGACTTCGCGAGTGGATGATATATGTCTAATGACACACAAACTCGAAGACTTGCTGGCGAAAACCAACAAACTGGCTGAAGAGACTGGCTGGGTGGCAGTCAGCGAAAACATGACTGTAGGTGAACACAGAGAAGATGGAGGTTATGAAAATAACCAATCAACAGCGACAAAAATCACCACCAATCACCATCAACGGGAGGGACTTAACAGAGGTTCCCTCCTTCACTTATCTGACTAGGATGTATCGTTTCAACTACAGGCATACAGAAAGGACGAAGGTGTGAGTCAGAATTGGAAAGGCGAGATACGCCTTCATCACCCTGAAAGCAGTTTGGAAATCCTCTGCCAAACTCAGCCTCAGCATAAATAGCAAGATTCAGATTTTCAACACCAGTGTGAAGTCAGATAGTCAGTCAGTTCTTCTATGTAGGTCAGAATCTTGACCAGTGCGTCATGAAAAGGATTTCTAACAAGTTGGAGACTTTCATCAACATCTGATATCCTCCCCGGCTGTATACTGAAGGAACAAATACGGGCCAGAAAGAATAAGCAACAAGAAGCTCTGTAGTGGAACAAACCAAATATGAGCCGATCGCTTATCAAATATGTAGGAGATAATGGATATGGGGATCGGGTATACATTGAGGAGACCGTCAAATGGCATCGCACGCTAGGCCGATGCTCGACTAGAATGGGAGTGGGAAGCGACGAGTGGTTCGTCCCTTTGACAGTGACATGGAGGAGATCGTGCGAAGAAGAAAGGAAAGGGTTTGGTTAATAGTGGACCCACGTTGAAGAGGACGGCCTATGGTTCAATGGATGAACACAAACGTCAACCATGCATGCACCTGTGGTGGTTCAGTGATCGATTTTCGGTTGATGCACTCCTAAACCTTCGCAAAGTGGTAGTTTCCTCAGTGGTAAAATGAGAAGGTTGAAGTTGGGGCTAGCAATCTCACCCTGTAGAAATAAACCCCACTGTTATTGGAAGTGTAAAGCTGTAATTTAAAGCCTCATCGTCCTACTCGACAAGTAAATTAATAAGAATAAAGAAATCACCTTGAATTTTTCCGGGAAGTACACTTAGAAGTGCATTTTTTATTTCATGAAGTATTTGGTGTCGTTTTGGCTTACAAATCAATACAAACAATACGTTTGAATTTTAGATTTACATGGATATTTGGTCATAATTAATAATATCATGAACTGTTTGGATTATCTGGCTTCCAGTTTACGTGGAACCCGAAGGGAAAAGTGATTGGCCAACCTTCGAATTATACAAATCGAACGATTATGATTACTAATGAATAATAAAATATGAACGTCCAGTCGTGATGTGCTTAGCTAGGATTATTGACGTCGAAGACACCGCTGGAGAATTCGTCACAATCAGAGAAACACTTATATAAAATGGTTGTAGGCGATTGGCCACAGTAAGCTTTCAACCTAGGTTTCGTGCTATCTGACACTACACTAGTCCCCATGGCCTATCTGCAACCGCCTAGAAGGAACTCAGGTCCCTGCTTCTGAGATTCGAACCGGCGTCACTCAGTGAATACTGCAGTCAGAGACGTTACCAGTGAGCTAGCTGGCTATTCGGGCTCGCGATTGACCTTCTGTAGGACTGTAGTGGGTATTTTTCATTGGACGCCAGTCAGTAGCTAGTGTGATGTATGTGTGTGTGTGTGTGTAGTCCTTCATTTAGTGCAGACTGAATTCTATCAGTCAGTCAGTCAGTCAGATTTGCAATGTGGCCACCATTCTAGGTGGCTCGCCATCACGGTGCACAATGATTTGATGATATTGGATAGTAGGAGGCTATCGGAAGGAAGCCTTTGACCTTGGTTTCGTGCTAGTTATATTATATATGTCCAAAGCAAATTCACTTAACGGTTTCAAAAGATTTGGGCTTTAGGTATATGATATTCATTCAGTATAATAAAAGGTTATTTGTATTTCACAATGAATGAATGAAAACGAAAACGATATTGTCCCCACTGAAGTTCTGCTCTTTGGTGCTAATAGCTATATCACAAGTAGTAATATTAAACCAGAATTGAAAAAAATCCACTCAGCTTATATTATGCAACAACTTAATCATCGTTCCTCAGTATGGGGTCAAGTTATGCGTTGTTGAGTTCCCCAATGGGTGAAGATAACAATATCAGGTGTAGATGACTGTTGTATTTGATAAGTGTGCAAAATTATAAAAACAGCGTGTGTTTACATAGTGAAATTGCCTATGACATACGTGTTGATTTTGTCATTTCATGGGTGGGGAGGAGGGTGTTGTAACCAGGGCAAATTCTGTTTCAGTCCATCATTCCTATTCAGACAATTTGAATTCCACTTGATGTGAAGCGCTTCTGATGATATTAGACACGTTCTTTATGATTTCTGAAATTCTTTTTCTGGATGATGATTTCAATATTGCCAAAATCACCTTTGCGAACTGATTCCATAGCGTAGCGTGTAGACGACCTATGGCTGATGATTTTTCAAACTTTTCTAGTTCAACTGGATTTCTCAGTGGTCGAACAGAGGCTGTTCTACGGTGTTCATTTCTCTTGATTTTCATTTCTCTCACATTTCAAGCATTTTATTTTATAGACACAATTAGATAGACAATCCTTAGGGATTTGGTCTTTTATGTGGAGAGGGTTGCTTCGTAGTGTGTGTGTGTGTGTGTCTGATGTTCTGAAGAAAACTCTGATTTTGAGCTTATTGAGTACTCTTCTGATGTCGTCTGACCTCTCTCCTCTATATGGAACAGTAACTGTTAAGATCCAGGTTTTCGAAATACGTTTAACTAATGTCAATGTAGATCTGGTTGATGAAGTTCTTTGCGTAGTTATTTTGCTTCAGAGTCTCAGTAATGTTTGATATTTCTTCTTCTTTTTCTTTCTCATCCGTTGAGTGAATGTGGTCGTTTAAAAGGAGACTTGTAACAACTGATACCTTTGCGGTGATGAGGTGTGAGGATCCGAGGTCTAAGTATTTACTGGAGTGGGTTGTCTTCCCGAATACGAATATATAGTAAAGTGTCGGTTTTCCCTCCTCTTAACCAGGAAGTGTATTTCATATAAGGCAACCTTAGTCAAGATTCATTGATCTTCAGTTCCGTGCCTTAGTAACAATATGATTATTCATTACATTTTTTGAAACATTTTGATGATGAAAACAGCAACCCCAGCTAACTTTTATTCTTGTCTAAGAAACCTAATAAACACGCACACACACACACACACACACACAGTAATTGTACATAAATCCGACTGTACAGCTAAGTGAATGAATTCGCCACCGCCGCCGCCGAGAAGAGACTCTTCGAGAATAAAAATAAAAATATGACAACACATTTAATTCGAGTTCCTAAAACTACTCTAAATATTTCATAGAAAAATTTTAGCATAACAGATCATTACAATACTCTCCTCAGGAAATACTCAGTTCTTTGATTGGACACTAGTAATTAGTATGATGTATCTACTCATTTCTTTGATGCAGACTGAATTCTATCAGTCAGTCGGTCAGGTTTCCAATGTGGTCACCATTCCTGCCGATCGCCTACTACCATCTGACATCATCGAATGGATGTGCATCATGTTGGTGAGCCACTTAGGTTGGTGGCCACATTGCAAATCTGACTGACTGACTGACTGATAGAATTCAGTCTGCACTAAATGAAGGACTACACACACACATACATCACAATAGCTACTGACTGGCGTCCAATGAAAAATACCCACTACAGTCCTACAGAAGGTCAATCGCGAGCCCGAATAGCTAGCTAGCTCAGTGGTAACGTCTCTGACTGCAGTAATCACTGGTGACGCGGCTTCGAATCTCAGAAGTGGGGACCTGAGTTCCTTCAAGGCGGTTAGAGATGGGCCTTGATGACCAGTGAAGTGCTAATGATCACGAAACCTTTGTTGAGCATGTCTTCCTGTGTCCGATTGCCTCCAGTCATCTAATACGCAGTCCTGATGACAACAAAAGTTTAGATAATTGACTTTAACACTTGACTTTCCAACCGACAGATTTGTGACTTATAGTCCCATCAAACCAATTCCTATTTAAATGGTCGTGTAGGTATTACAAGATTTTTGAAAGAAACCAGTTCTGTTTACAGACTACCATATCAGAAGCTTTTGCTATAATACTTGAATAAGTAATAACTCGACAGACAAATATCACCGCTATACAATCGTGTAGCTTCTCTTTCCCAAAGATCCAATAAAGTATACCCTCCTCTTGACGATTATTCTTTTAGTTTTCATCTTGGAAGAATCATAGATGAGGTAGGCTACCACTAGTGGTAAGACTAAAATTAATTGATGTTAGTATAAACTGTATTGACCTACAAAGGAGGATAAACAGTTAGCGCTTTCATTCCTAGTTACGTAGTAGTAGTAGTAGAATTTAACGTAGAAATTGTGTATTGGTGGTTTAACGGTAAGGCGCTCGCCAGTCATGCACATGGTTCGAGGTTCATTCCCCGGCCGACACACTTGCATGACATAGCTAAGTCGGTAAAGAGGAAAGGCTAGAAACCCCACTTCATAAAACTAAAAACCCTTGCTACCGAAACCTCAAAGCTCTAGCTTGAAATGTGTCGAAAAGTAGAAGAAGACTAAGTAAGCAAGTTGAGGGATGCAATCTAATTGACGGAATTGAGTAGAGCTCAGTTGAAACTGAAAACTGAACTTAAATCAGGTTAACAACTTCGACAGTAAGGGGTAGAGATTTGATAAGAGTTGAAAGGGAAGAAAATAT
Source organism: Trichobilharzia regenti (assembly GCA_944472135.2). NCBI lineage: Eukaryota > Metazoa > Platyhelminthes > Trematoda > Strigeidida > Schistosomatidae > Trichobilharzia > Trichobilharzia regenti. The sequence continues at coordinate 10,176,827 of OX235262.1, forward strand.
TATACAATTAATAAACAAAGAAACAAAAAGAGGACGAAACAGGCATTACGTATTTCCAAAATAGAACAAAACAGCTGTTCAGTACCTCCTGTTAGTTATCAGTCTTTCTCTAACTGCTGTCGATCCATGATCAAACTTGAAACAGATCAAATCAATACAAACTAACTTTTTGAAGTTAAAATTAAAGAGGCCTATGATATACAACTTCTGGTCAATAGCCTTAGCCATTTCCCATTGAAATATCCTTTTTCAAACATCGCTTCATAGATAAATTGGTGAATGGTGACTAGCAGTGGAATCCATCAGGATGCGCATTTCGTCCTATTTGGGACTCATGGTCAACTGGGTGTACGTGCATTCCCCATTCAGTGATTATGTTCCCAACGAGGCTTAAACCCAGTGGTCATAGTTTCAAACGTCACAGAGTTCGAGCCTCAGTGGGAACATCATCACTTACTCACTCACTGGGGAATGCAGGTACATCCAGCTGACCACGAATCCCGAATAGGACGAAATACGCATCCCGATGGATTCCACTACTAGTCACCAGCCATCAGATAAATTCTAATCACATGCTCATTCAATTAAATAACCGCTACATAGTGAACATATCGTACTATAAGGTCGCATGAAACACATGAGTAAATCTCATGAAGGTGATGATCTTGACAGTGAACTTGCAAAACTGCACAATTGTAGGATTAATTATTTACAATTTGAACAGAATAAACAAAGTGAAAATTATTTGCTCAGATAACTAAATAATATTTCTTTTTTGAAAAATTAATGGACGCCAATGAAATTCCTACTTTCAGTTACGAGTTTGACCAAGGATTCATATCGGTTAGAGAACTGGTCAAAATCGCATAAACAAATCTGTTCCTTACAAACCAAACTCTTGAAAATTAATCTGATTCTCACTAGTGACTACTGGCTAAAGGACGGAGATTCCTGGAGTTCTAGTGAGAAGTTGTCACCAGTGAGGTTCAACCAGTCAAGTGTGAGGATGGATTTCCCACCGATGTCATTGGTTGACTGTCGCCCTAAATCACCAATTGGTAGGAGTTAGAGTTCATGGGCTGGTCATTGCGCAGTCGGGTCCCAGTGGCTGAATGGTATACGAGCCAGCTTGCCTTGTAACAGGAAGGGCCTGGTTTAGGACCTTGTGTGATCGGTAAGGGTGTACTGACCATGATTCCCAGACTAGGAGGAAACAGCTGTCCTGTACTCCAGTGACGGTTTTCAATGGTTCCCTAACACACATCAATCTGTTGTCAAACTCGTAAAAAATAAATATCATTCTTACAAACCAAACTCTTCAAAACTTTCGATTACATCTAACGCGTTTGACTTGGAATTTCTCTCCTTCTATTGAAAATGGCTAATATCTTTGGAATTGTTTGAGTAAATTCACTAAGCACTATCTGATACATTTAACATAAATTCTTCATGTGAAAAGGGTCAAAAATATAATGATAGAGGAATATATTTATCATTAACATTATCAAATCAGTAGGTGAAAAGGTCGTCTCACTATTTATAAGCAAAAGTTAACTAACTCAGAAGAGCCCACTAAACATCTGAGAAAAGAGATGAGTCAGTGTATTGTGAGGACACTGGTCGACCCTCACATGATGAATAATTGAGAGTTGTCTGCGTGTATGTGTGTATTTGTGCATGTGGGGGGGTGAGGGGGAGGGGAGGTAGAGAGTGTTTCTGTGTGTGTGTGTATGTAAGTGGTTGTGATGATCAGTGTATGATTGAATTGAATGATTGTGCAGATGAGATTAGTAATTGTAGTAGCATGAGTTCTTCACTTGAGATGTTGGCTGGTGGAGTTGATCAGCCACTTGACCTCAATACAATGATGTGTATGGAAGTCACTTGAATTGAGTGGGTCGAGTGTGTTGATGTCGTCGATATTAGACGAGATCAACTAGGTGAGGCAAGTGGAGTGTATTGTATTGTTGTGTAGTTCACTTCAGTCGAGTTGAGCTCAGTGAAGTAGATCAGGTAGAGTGTGGTGTAGTTGAGTGAAGTGTGTTAATTGGATGGTCTGTTTTTTGTTGTTTGTTTTTACGGGTTGATTTTGTGTTTGTAGTGATAAGACTGCACGTTCGTCTCCCTACCAGATATTAATACTTTTGTCTCCTTGGGTTACTATTATTATTATTCCCTTGCGCCTCCAGTGGAACATAGGGCTTCAACAACACATTTCCACTTTCTTCTCTCTCCTGCAGTCCTCTTCAGCTGGCTAGCCACACGATTGACCAAACTGTCTCATCTTGTCCTCACACGATCTCACCCATTTCACCCTCGCACTTACTACCCACTCGGATTCCAGTCGAGAAATGGCCTGGCGTGCGATGTCATTTGGCGGCCTCCTCAATTTATTCCCGATCCATTCCCACATTCTCTCACGTATGCGTCAAGTGATCGGCTCACACCTGTTGGTTCGTTTGACTACAGAGTTTCTTTTGGTTATTCTCTCTGGCCGGCCATCTGATCTTCAGTATGCAGCCGGGAAGAATGTCAGCTGTTGATGAAAGTCTCATACCTGCTTTTCATGGCACGCTGACTGATTTTCTGACTCGTACAGAAGGACCGACTGACTTCACATTGGTGTTGAAAGAACGCGAATCTTGTTCCCTATGCTGAATGAGAGCAGAAGATTTCCGAACTGGTTCCAAGTACATGAGGGCGCATCTTGCCTTTCTGATTGTGGCTGGCTTCGACATCTTCATCCGTGCGGTGTGCCTGTAGTAGTAATGACGCTTCCTACTCAGATAAGTGAAGGAGGTCACCTCTGTTAAATCTCTCACGTCGATGGTGATTGGTGTTTCTTGTTGCTTTTGTTGCTGTTGATTGGTTATGTTCATCACTACTGTCTTCTCTGTGTTCACCTACAGTCCCGCTTTCGCTGACTGCCACCCAGCCAGTCTCTTCAGCAAGTTTGTTGGTTTTCGCTTGCAAGTCTTCGAATTTGCGTGACATTAAACATCAAATATCCATGCGCGAAATCCATATCGTCTAGAGTCTTTTCATCGGTTGTCCAGTGTATTGATGACTCCTCGCTCCCTGTGCACAATCTGACGCATAATCCAGTCAATCACAATTAAGAATCTCGTAGATCATAACAGGCCAACCACTTGTCTTACTCCTGTATGCACTTTGACCACCTCGCTTAGTTTTCCGTTGTGGATCACTTCACACGTGACACTGTCATATAGACAGCTGTCGAATGAGATTGACGAAGACTTGAGGTGTACCATAGTGTTGTTTTCAAATTACTTATCGGTCTACGCTATCGAAGATCTTTTCAAAGTCGATGAAGCTGAGGCAGAGTTATAGGGTTATAGTTATTTGATATTCTTTGCCAAAATCCTTCTGAATGATAGAGAGATTCCTAGCTCAGTGGGTTGATTTGCAATTAATAGTGTTCTCTAAGCTGATTGGTTTAGTTGCGCAGCATTCGTCACCCTTCTGGACAACATTTTCAGCTGTGAAAAGGCATCAAAATCTTACGAGCGGGATACTCTTCTGTGGTGTTGAAAATTGGAAGACATTAATAAAAGGGAAGTTTCCACAGAGGAACAACTGTTCTTCCTTCATGAATGTCTCCGCCAGCAGATTCTACCATCTAGTGTCAAATATAAACCACCAATTAACTGACCTCTAGGCTGGAAATTAGTCAAACAACATGGGAAAAAATGGTGAAATTAATGATCACGGATGCATGCTATAGGATTAAAAAAATACCAGCATATGATTAGCTTTCCAAACGAAAAGGTTGAACAGATAGATACTTACCCCAGAACATCTGTCAACATTGAATACTGTCAGTAAAATATTAAGGGGACAACACAAGGAACGAAGACGAGTTGTCCTAGCTACGATATCCAAACAACCATCCGAAGAAACTCTAAATCATTGCGTAGTCAATCTGTTGAAACAACCATTATCGAAAACAGAAGAACAACTTCTCCAGAGAGGGCTCAACTACAATACCGGTGACGCTTCAGAAACAGATTTCTGTGTTTCCTTAGAATCATCACTCAAATTATCAAAACAAGAAATACGTCAGTGTACCGTACCTATACTGAAACAGAAAAGGCATAATTTCAAACCTGGCACTGAAGAACAAAGTGCATTGAAGAAACTAAGTAATAGAAAAGATATATTTATTCTACCGGCTGATAAAGGAAGAACAACAGTAATCCTGGACACAGAAGACTACAGAAAGCAGAGGATTTACTCAAAGATAATAATGTATATCAACAGCTGACGAAAAACCCTAAACAAACATTAGATAACAAAGTCAAAACAACGTCAAATAAACTATCGAAATCTGGACAAATTACAAAACGAGATCAATGGCGAATGAAATCTAACAGAATTATTTTAATAAAGAAAGGAAGACGAAATTTGCAGTATAAAATGATATCATTCTATTTCACAGGTTCTCATCAGCTGAAATAGAATGATATCATTTTATACTGCAAATTTCGTCTTCCTTTCTTTATCGAAATTTATCAAGGGAACCAAATGTAAGAATTATTTTAACTCGATTCTATGATAGACCAAAACTAAACGAACCAATCATTCTTTTACGACCAATCGTTTCGCTCCCAGGAACACCAACATATAATCTATCTAAAGAACTTTTTAGGAAATTAAATTACCTATCAATTCGCCAATCCAAATTTTATAGAAAATCAAGAATATTCAAGTGGATGACAATGAAATAATGGTGTCCTCTGATGATGTCACAACATTATATGCTTCAATTAGTTCAAAACTAGTGAAAGAAATTATGCGACAATTACCTGCAATGTTCAACTTGGATAAAACTCATAGAATTATGTCTTACAACATACGTCCAGCTCAATAATCAAATATACGAACAGATCAAAGGAACATCAATGGGATCATCGCTCATACAAGGATTAATAGCTGAAACCGTCATGCAGAGAATAATATTAATAGCTCAACCTATAATTAAACCAAAAATCTGGGTACGTTACCTTGATGATACATTGGTAATGATCAAGAGAAACCATTTAGAATATACCCATAAATTAATAAACAACATATTTGAAGACATCAAATTCACAAGAGAAGAAGAATTAGACAACAAAATCCCAATTTCAGCTGTGTCTTAGTCAGGAGAACTAACACAAGGAATTTAAAAACACAAGTATATAGAAAATCAACTCACACAGATGGAATACTCAACTATACTAGCAACAACCCAATTACTCACTGACAAAAGAAACTGTGTGCAGACATTGTTTAATAGAGACTCCAAACACACTGTAACACTAGTCCGGTGTTGAACAGAATCGAGGAAAAGTACCTACTAACGGTCTTCAAAAAGAATGGTTATATTCACAAAATTTCATCAGAAAGTGTTTGAAATCGAATCACAACACCAAAAAGGAGCCATCATCAAAGATCACAAGAAAATTCATCCTACCATACACGAAAAATATATTTGAAATAACAGCTGAAATACTGAAACCGTTTGATCTGGAAATACCGCACAAGCCAGCCAGTAAAATCACTTCACTCGATATTATGAAAACAGAAAGATCCAACAAAAAAGGAGATAGAATAATACCATTTACAAAATAAATTGCATGTATGAACTGTAACAGGCATTACATCGGCCAAAGTGGGCGTCCCCTTCGAATCAGAATCCAGGAACACAAATCAGCGGTGAAAAGGCATGATATGTGTATTCTTCCATATCAATGCATATGGATAATTATGGACATCAATTTGATGATTGGGATAATGTCGAAATTTGAGACAGAGGAAATACCAGAAATGCAGTTCGGGGAATCCCTAGAATCCTTCTGCTCAAACAAATCAGCCAGCGATTAACAAACATGTTTATACAGACCAAATCTACCAACTAATAAGAAGGAAATCATGTGACGAGAAAGTCTATAATCCGAGTCAATAAAACAACGACGAACACATATGTAAAGATGGTGGTTACCGAGAGGCGCAATTCTATCACTCATGGAAATTTAAATCAGTTCACTTTGGGCTAAAAATGGCTCTGACGACATCGTCTAGATTCGGTGTGGGGATGAGGGGGAGGAGGATGACGAAAACTCCTCAGTGTGGAATTAAGCTGTAAATCAAAAAAAAAAAAAAATCAAAAAAAAAAAAAAAACTAAACCAATCAGCCTAGAGAACACTACTAATTGCAAGACTGATAACTAAACACAGAACGTTTTTTTCTATAACTTGCGCCTATTCATCAGCTTCAACAGTGATATGCCTCCGTAAGAATGATGAAAGAATTAGTGTTGTTAACAACATTAATTTGGTTTAAAGATAACATCGAATCAGTCAATCAATCATTTATACGAATAGAGTAGAGTTGAACAGCATCTGTAGGCCTGGTAACATGCATCAACATAACACGAAACACTGAAAATCAGAAAAATTAGGAAGAAAAATAATGATATAGAATTCATGGATTTATAGGCTCCATAGAAGGCCAGGATAGTAACAGTGGATAGCTGGGCATGTTTCTTCTCTACATAGAGCACTGGATATCTTAGGCGAATGGCAATAAGAAACACATGACCAAGAAAGTAGAAAAGGAATATTCCATATCTTCCTACATTGAGTTTACTTGATAAATTTTGATAATAAAAGAAGAAAGACGGGATTTGCAGTATAAAATGATATCGTTATTCTATTTCACAGGTTCTCACCAGCTGCTGCACACCAATACCTGAAATTACAATGGTTGTATAGATGGTAATGATGACACACTTTAATGTTTAAGTGGTAGTAGAGAAGAGAGCAATACTATAAAATTGACGCATCCAAAATGAAAGCAGCATTACAATTTTCAGTTATTTAAGTTTTCATCATCATTTTATACGCTTTAAAAGTAGAAAAGAGGGGGAAGGTTAAAACAGAAAGAATCAACTAATAGTGTCAGCTTGCAGGTTCGCATAGCAGCTTCAAAAACACAAGTGGTTACAGTTTATAAGTTTGAGATTTGTTCAGTGAGTTGAGATCAGTGAATTCTGTTACCAAGGGAGTGAGAAATTAATCGCGCTCCCTTTCTATATGCATAACTCTGGTTGGTTTGAATTGTTCGATTGCGATCGCTTCGGCAAATCGTAGTAAATTTGCTGTTTTTTTGTCTGTTTAATACTTTGAAGGACTTAAAAATCTCTATGAGATGTCCGATATCAACAATATGTCTGGTAATTACACTCTGAGAATATTTGCTTCTTTCAGGCACAAGTTTCTTGGAATATGTTCAGAAAACCGGATAGAAGCCTTTCTTTGTGTCGTTCCAATGTACTTGCTCCGGCTAGTGTATGTAAATTCATAAACGCAGTTAAAGGTGACATCAGCAGGGTGTTTATTCAGTTTTAATTGGCTAATACAAGACGTTGTGCTGTATAGTGTTGAGTTAGGCTACAGGGAATATTCTTTTTATTGCAACTTTCAGTCTTTTGTCAATCATTCGCGACAGTGCATCTCCTTTGAGTGGGTGACAAATAAACAATTTTTTGTTTTCTACAAGTGGGTTTTCTCTTTCTTATCTTTTTCTCCGCTATACTTTTTATAAATCCCTTAGGGTATCCATTTTCTCTCAAGCATTTCTCAACGAAATCTAATTCTTCTAACACCTTGTTCGGTGGACATACCTTCCTGGCCTTGCTATTTGAAATCCTCACTAATCCACGTCTATAGCTTATGAGACAAAAGCTGTTATAGTCAAGTTATTGTTCTGACCAGGATTTCTTTCTATAGATGGACTTCTCGATCTTACCCTCGTTTGTTCCTTCTACATCTAGATCCAAGAAATTGAACTCATAATTATTTTCATATTCCATGGTGAATTCGATGTTTGGATGGATCTCATTCAGGCGATCATATAACGCCGATGAGTGATCCATGTCGTTGCAAACAACAAATGTGCCATCAACATATCTGCGATCGTAGGTTGTTCCATTGAAAGCAGAATTCAGTTGTGCCTGTTCTATATCTGCCAATAAGAAACCTTTACATATATATAGTGGTGAAATACGAAGTGAAATAATTACTAATAAGTTGAGAAGGTCTATTCCAAGAATTTTGAATACTAGTAGACTACAAATCATATTTTCTACAAGACCACTTGTGGTTGCTTAATGGAAATATGAAATACATAAACTAGCCAACTCTAATTGTAACTACGTATTGAAAAGCGCTTGCGTAGCTAGTTATATTTTATAGAAGAAACATGTCTATCTGTTCACAATTACTGTCCTGGACTTCTATGGAGCCTATAAATTCATAAATTCAGCTTCTATGCCAAAACTGTCGGGTCACAGCCTAACTGTACGAACTGTAGCATCGCCAGCTACCTGTATTTCAGGCGGTTGAACTTTGCCGCTAAATGTCCAACCAATACCTCCTTGGTCTGCTTCTATCCTAACCAATCCACACCGTTTTACACCGCCTCTGCTCGACCTCTTAGATGACTCCATAGAAGCACTGACTTCGCCATACGATCTCCATAAACTCAGCGACTTCTTCAAGATCCCACAAGAAGCTTCTGATTTCTCCTTCTTGTAAAAACAGCTGACTACAATGTCCTCATCATCTGGACACCACGATACCAAATAACGGCAGAAGTAACGGTAGAAGATGAAAGAATTGCTCTGATATCTTATCTATCTCCCTCGTAATTGATGCCTTATATGAAGATGCATATCTCTTTGTATACTAGTGACAAATCTTATCAGTAGGACAAGCCAGAATAAGAGTAGTGTAATGTCAGTTTCAAACGGTAAAGATAAATAAAACAAACAACCAACCAGTAAGTATAAGAGCATAAGTGAAGTGAACTCGATTGGTTGAGTGAATCTATCGGTGTTTATGTGCCACCAAAGTTAAGAAAGAAGAAAGTGATATCATTGAGAAAAGTGTTGCAGAGTGGAAAAGTAACAATGTGAAGAAGACATCAGAGAAAATTGTATTTATACATATGATTTGAATTGTCAATACACTAGAGTATTTACAACAGGTTTCGTATTACTACACGTAGACAAAAGAATAGTTCATCATACACAAGAATGGAAAGAAACACCATCCAATGAACACACTCCACTCAACTACACCACACTCTACTATGCTTTACTCAACTGAACTCAATTGAAGTGAACTACACAACAATACAATACAATACAATACAATACAATACAATACACTTGTCTGACCTAGTTAATCTCGCCTAATATCAACGACATCAACACACTCGACCCACTCAACTCATGTGACTTCCATACACATCATTGTATCGAGGTCAAGTGGCTGATCAACTCCACCAGCCAATATCTCATATGAACAGCTCATTCTACTACAATTACTAATCTCATCTACACAATCACTCAGTTCAATAACACACTGATAATCACAACCACTTACACACACAGAAACACTCTCTACCTGTCCTTCACCCTCACCCTCTCACACGCACAACATACACATACACGCAGAGAATTCTCAATTATTCAGCATGTGAAGGTCGACCAGTGTCCTCACATCTCATTCACTCGCCTCTTCAACCCACATCTCGCATATAAATACGCAATTCCACACGACCATTTCAACAATCGACACATCTCATCAAATAAACACACACACACACCACACCTTCCTTCGGACACAGAGATCAAGCGAGATGCATGCCACCTTCGTTTCTGCATTAGTCTTCTCACTAATCGTTGGTCTTGTCAATGCCAATCCCATCCCCAACTCCAACAACGACGGTGATAACGGTGAAAGCGACGCGTTAGCAAAACTAATTCTGCAAGGTGAGTCAAAATCATGCATGAGAGTACTTAGTGAATTGCTGTGTGTCAGTCAGATGTAGTTGAGCGTGTGTGGTGCTGTGTGACGGGGTGAGTGTTCCAGCCAGTCAGTGAGTGTGTGAATGAGTGAGTGAGTGAGCGAGTGTATTGCATCCACTTGTGTGTTGGTGATGTGCATACTGGTGTGTCGATTATGCCATATGATATTCAGTGAAACCGTGTATCAACGAAACTGTCAGAACGACGTAAGTGTAAAATTTGGCCAGTATGTTAGGCAACTTCATCTGATGTATAACCCACCGATAGTGTCCCATATGGTGGATGATATTTCGAGCACGGTTGATTGATTGTGATAATAATGTCTGTGAATGAGAGAATTATGAGACATTAGCTGTGCTCGAAATGTCATCAATGCATCAATGAGTGTGGGTATGCGTTTGTCTGTGTCATACATATGAACTTATATGATATGTGTCGGACGGACACGTGTCGATCCCACTGACAATGTGGGCTGTGTTCGCTCACAACTCTGTTTCCTGTGACCGGATTTCGCTGCGCAGTTTCCGTCACACACTCGAATTCCTCGTCTTCACACAGCTCTCCTGCAAACCGACATCACCAGTCACTCACTGGTCACTATCCATTCCCACCAAACTGACGCTGCCTCTACCTGTGCAACATACACACTCTGACAGTCGCCAAATTCATTGTGCCTACATCGTACAACCCTATCCTCCACACTTCTTACTGACTCACCACCGAATATCTCTCACCTTCTCTTTCAGATCTGAAAAACTCACATTCCAAGACGAAACAACAACACGATGGGCCCGGTCAATCAGGAACATACAACAAACGCTTTCTCGATATTCTCGGGAAAATTGTGGGTGCAATTAGTGGCTTGTTTGGTAAATAAATCTTCTTGATCCACATCGTTTCTTCTGATTATCCTTGACGTCATGAAATATTCGTGGATACAAGCGATGAGTTGTGAGTACTTGATAAAATGTTTTTGTGGCCAGGTGTATAGACGACTGGTGATGATGATGATGATGACGCCTGTTTGCACACATCTTCAATTTCAGTGCACTTCACGATGTATTTGATGTAAAGGGTTGAATGTCTTCGTCTTTCTGTCCCTTTAACCACGTTGCATATATTGCATTGAAACTCCAACAACTGCGAGTAGAGCACGATAACAAACACTTCCTTTGAGATTATAGTCAAAATTCGCAGCTCACTTGAATGATTTCGGTGTTGATGTGTTCTGTGAGGTGACTATTTCAGTTAATGTAGCCAATTGTTTGTAACTTGAATTTGTCGTTGAAACAGAAGACTAATATATCCATACGAAGGGATTTTGTAAATAATGGAATTATGTCAATTTACATATATAATCTATGGTTTACTATATTCTAGTATTGTTCTTCCCTTTGTGTATGTGAAACTGCCTGTCGTCACCATTTGTAAATGGTCGAGTAATTACTGTAACCTTAAAGCAACCCCAACTTACTCTAGAGTTTATAGAAAGCGACGTGATAAATTTCCGGTGCTCAACACTGGAATAAGATAGACTTATGCCATACTGACTATTTGTCGACGACTTTGTAAACATATGGGGTGCTACAGTGTATCATCTGTGGTTCGAATAGACTCTGACTATAATACCGATTGGGTACTGGGGGATTGAATCCTCAAGCGACTTGTCCATTGCAGTGAAACTTTGGTGGAACGGAGGTCCCAGACATTTGAATGAACTTTCAGGTCATTTGCAGATTTAGTGTTTCCTCCTGTGCATTGCAGTATCATCCTAGTTAGCGTAATACTAAACCTAAGGATTTGACCCAGGATTCATGAAACATATATTCACTTACAAGCAATCACTTCAGCTGGTGTTCTGTAAACACTTTAAACATATTAAGATGTTTTCATCAGGTGGCTTGTTATAAACATCAAACATCGTTGGTTTAATGAAATTCACTCTGTTAGATTTACAACGAGACAAGCAAGTTGGATGAAATAATGTCACAATTTTCTGAAACATGTGAGTTAGCATTCCATGCTAAAGAAGAATGACTCCTTTGGAAATCATGTCAACATCATGATGACAGTATCTCAGGAGTATAAGAGTGAGCAGCTATTTTGATTTACTGGTGAATGAAATGTGAGCGAACAGCATCTATCTGCAGCCGAAATGATCTCATTTAAGATGGACCATGGAGTAATATCACTTAGAGAATCATTGAAACTGCCACTGGAGTCCCAACAACTGTCTCGTTCAAATCCTCAACCTTCCAGTTACAAGGCGAGTTCTCAGATCATTCAGTTACTGGTGCCCACCTCAGTGACCAGACCATGAATTCTAACTTCTACCAATTCGTGAATTCAGTGCAACCCACACCAGGCAATATCACTGGTGAGCGTTTTTCCTCATTCTCGAGTCCGAAATTGCCCACAATCTCTTATCTCCTCCTCCTCATCATCATCACACGATCTCCTCCATGTCACGCTTGCACTGACGACCCATTCATCTCTTTCCATTCGTATTCAACTAGAGTAATGAATCAGTGCGCGATGTCGTTTGATAGTCTTTTCAACGTATGCTCATAGAATCTCTACTTTCTCTCACATATTTATTGCGCGATCGCCTCTTGATTGGTTTGTTCTCGTGCGAGAGTTTCTTGTTGCTAATTCTTCCTGACTGGTCGGCCGGCTAGCCATTTCATCTTCATTATAGAGCTGTTGATAAGAGTCTTTGGTAGCAGTCTGCTTTAAATGGTTTTCACGACAATCTGGTTAAGTATCTGACTTCAAATGTTTGTTGGAAATGCCAATCTTGTCATACATGGTGGGTGATGTAGAAGTCCTCCAAACCGGTTTCAGATCCATGAAAGCATTCCTTTCGTTTTCAACTCTGACTGGCCGCCTTTGACATGTTCATCCGTGGCGTGTGCAGCCTGTGGTTGGAACTATGCTTCCTAGCCAGATGAGTGCATGAGGTAAACTCTTTCAGGTTTATTCCTGTTGGTAGTGATTGTTGTTGTGTATTGTTGTCGTTGTTGTCACTATTGTTGGTTGGTCATCTTCATCACCTGCATCTCCCCTGTGTTCACCTGGAGTCCAGTCTTCACTGCCTGCCTCTTCAATCTAGCCTGTTACATGCTCTGATGGTGTTCTCGTGAACTTTGTTGGGCGATGTGCCTAGCGAGACGGGATGATAGGCGGCAGAACAGTTTTGTGCAAAGTTTGATGAAGAGAGTATGCTATATGCTTTAGCCTCACCCTGATGCAGTTTTTCACCTCGTCTTACAAGCACGGGAAAAGCGAGATGGTTGAGCGTGAGGCCAGTGACTCCAATCAGTGAAAACAATCAAAATACTACAGAAAATTCGGCGCACGAAGAAGGGTTTCGTAAATAATACATGTGCATGGTTGACGAGCGTCCTAACCACTGTGTCACCCGCCTCACACTGACCACAATCTACTCATCTTATTCAACTGTCATGACAGCGTGTAGACGAGCATATTGATGAGAGTGGTGATTCACAGGTGATTTGATATTCAGCCTATAGGAGATGTGAAGATTGATGTTTGGGTGAACTCTCTGAAGTAGTTTCCGTGACACTTTGAATCATCATTCGATCTCTTCACTCCACGTTATTTTCCACTGGATTACCAAAACCTGATAAAACCAGGTCGTTTGCTAGTTGAGCTATTTTACCAAGTTGATTTTTAAATTACTGAAGGAGTCTGTCCAGTGTAAGGTGATACTTGATCTGTGTGACTAGAAAAAAGCGAAGCGGTAATTGATCAGAGTGTTTTCCAAGTAATGACAGTTACTCTGTTCAATATCATTGGACATTTGCCAATTTTCCAATGGTTAATGATTCATCGTACAAACGGAAAGAATTGGGTGAATATGTGTAGTTTGAAAGTGTTTGCATTTTTAACATTGTACATTTCATTCGTTTGTCTGATTTGTTGTTTCATAGAAGCGTGAAGATGACATTTCCTAAAGAATTTGCGGTGATTAGAACATTACAGAAGGCCAACGGATATGAGCCAGCTGTTGACTCTAAATACAAATATAAACAGCATTTATTAGAGAGGAAATAGTAAGACTGCAATGAGAGGCAGAGGTTCATCATGAAATGATCAATGTGTGAAATGAAACAGGTGGAGGCATATACTGAGAAAAGTCATAATATCACTATTAATAATAAGCCCGGATACAATGAATGGAAAATTCGATAGTATTGAGAGGATATTTGAATGAGAGGTATAAATTATAATGAATAATAATAATGATAATAATAATAATAATAAAAATAGTGGTTGTAATAATGAGCAAAGCATAAACGGAAAGTAAATCAAGAGTGAGATGAGGCGAAGAAGCGATCTTCGTTCAGATTGACTTTTAATTCATGAAATGAAGCTATTTCACACTCTTAAATCTTGTAATTATTATGAGCATCCTGTTGCATTCAATGTACTCGCTGAACTCCTGTGTACCATGTGTGTTCAATTACAGTTTGGACAAGACTCTTTACCGACAAATAGATGCTGGTAGTTGTGGGCAGTCCAATTAGTCTTGTTTTAGCAGATATCGTCATATTAAACCTTTTTTTTTGAAAACAAAGTTGAACCAAACAAGTGAGAAAATAATTTCCTATTGTCGATATTGTCGATGGAATATTTGTAGTGTGTGACAATGAAAGTCACGCTTCCCACCTACTTAAATTATTCAACGACACACACAAATAGTGAATTGACTGTGGAATATGAAAATGATGGAAAGTTCTATTTCCTTGATTGGCATTACCATAGAGCCAGTGGATGATGTTAGTTATTTCAGAGGTCAATTTTTTGAAAGCCTACGTGGAATGGACGACACTTTTAATTTGCAGGAAGAAATGGAGATGGATTGGCCATACTCTGAGGAAGCCATCAAGTAATATCACTAGACAAGCCATTGCTCAAGTGGAACCCGAAAGGGAAGCGGCGAGTTGGTCGTCCATGGGTGACTTGAAGGAGGTCATGCGAGGAGGAGATGAAAGCATGTGGGCAGACTTGGAGCCGGGTGAAAGAGTTGGCAGAAAACAGAAGGCAATGGAAGAGCACAGCTGAAGCCTTATGTTCCTCTGGGAACTAAAGGATTTAATAATAATAATATATTTTAATAGTTTTTCCGAAATAGCTTCAAATAAGCACTAGTCCAGACTCTGCATTATGCAACTGGGAGAATATGCTCTGCAAAAAAATTAGAGGGAGAATTTTTGATTCTCGAAAATTCACTAACAAGCACAGAAGATGTGACAGCTCAAACATCAAAAAGATCATGGTGAGAAAAATGCCTGACTTGATTCAGCTCAATTTTATAGGTGAAAATATTTCAGAAAGAGCCGAAAGAAGATTAAATAGGTCACTAGCCATAGCCCATCCTGCAGCTAAGTTGGTTCCCAGCCATTGAACCAAATGCTGTTTGGCTCAGTGAAAAGTCGACAGATACCCTCCTCATGTTAAATCCAACTGTGTATACAAACGTACGTGTAACTGAAGGAGAAGCTGCATTGTGAGAGCATAAAGAAACGCACTCTTTCGTCCTTCTGAACATGTACCGAAAAGTCTACGTCTCAAGTGGACAGAAGCCTACAATATTTTCATAACTTGACATCTCGCTGATACGGATCATGAGGCGAAAATCATAAAATCCTTTGAAAGTGCCACGGATTGATATCAGTTAGAGAACCATTGAATCCAAAGAGTACTGGACAGCTGTAATGGCAGTACGCAATCACACACCCACCCACCACACGACGTTAGAACCCACGAACTTCCAGTTACATGGCGAGTTGTCAAACCACTCAGTAACTGGTGCCTGCATCAGTGGCCATCCCATGAATTCAAACTTCTACCAATTCGTGAACTCAGCTCAACTAACACTAACCAATGTCCGTGGAGACCATTTTCCCCACTCTCCACAAGACAAACTTCACTCGCAAGGACTCCTCACCAAAACTTCAGGAAACTATATCCAGTGGCCAGTTACTGATGTGCATCAGATTAATCCTCCAGAATTGATTTCTGTGGACTTGTTTTGTTTTCAAGTGTGACCACTTGATGAGTGGAGTGTATGTTGTGGAGAGTGAGGATAAGTGCTCTGAAATGACAAGTCAGGCTAAATTCACGAATTGATAGAAGTTAAAATTCATGGGCTGGTGGCTGAAGTGGGTTTCACGCATTCGATAGAGACTCCTTCATCAAACGCTTGAAACCTGATTTATGTGTTCAGAAAGAAGCGTTTGTCGCTGTTCCCTTTCCAACCGATTAAATGGATGTCTACATTCCCTCCTTGACTTCATTACTCAACCTTTGGCTTGAACCTAACTCACACAGCAATCTTTGATGATGTGTAACTTTGTTTTTCTCTTTCTCTATGATATTACTTGAACTGAAAACATCGTGGCTCAATTTATCAGTCACTCACCATTCAACTCATCTCTCGTCTTCATCACGTAACTCCTTCACCACTGCATGCATGCATTCACTTTGTTTAGACTTGACTTGACAGTGTAAAAACTGCATAAGCGTAGTTTTCTGAGCACTGTTCACGAATTCCAGAACATCCCGTAAATTGATATCATGTAAAATTTGCAAGTGTGTTAACACTTTTCTGTACATAAAGTCAAGAATATGTTTAAGCTGTAAGCAACAGCCGATAAGAAGCCACCGAAATGAATGATGGTACCATCGTCTTATTCTGCACAAACCACTGTTGTTCATACTTCATTCAAATTCATCAAAAGTGAGGTATTTATGAAAAAATCTACGAAAGTTCTAATCGTGTCACTCAGCATGACAGTGGGATGCTTCAATAATAAGTTACCCACGGCAACCTTAACTCTCTTTTGTAAGATTACATTTTGGACGACATTTTGACATTACACTGAAGCTCTAGGAAAACAGTCATTGTGGTTGACTGTTTCCTGCCTACTCACTCCTGGGTCGTGTTGCCAAGTAGAGTTATGTCTGCCAAATTCATATTCAAATTTTCATTCTGCTCGTTTTACTCGAACGGTAATTCATTATTCAGTGATCATTATGTGTATGTGTGTGTGTAATCCATCCGTGGGAATGATTACCTGTAAAATGAACACCTTCATTATTTGCCTTTAAGTGAATTTTGATTCTCTCATTGATTGGTTGATTGATTCGACCGAAATGTTTGGCTCCTGTTAATATTCTGGCTCCTGATGTGGGCTATTCTCTGGTGTCCGAGGATTAACTTGAGTTAGTTTGTTCTATGATGACTAGCCATCGTTGAAGCATGTGTACTAGTGACCAATATATTAGGAGGAGGCAGACATGTTGGTTGGTGGCACAGTGGTAGAATGCTCGCCAACCACGCATGTGTTTGAGTTTTCGATTCCCGGCCACGGATTCATTCCCTTATCTCGCTAAGCCAGTAATATGACTGGTAGAGGCTGGGGAGCAACCCCATCCCGCAAGTAAAATAAACATCACGACTACCAAGATTTCAAAGTTCTTGCTTGAAGCACTACGTTCCACTGGGAACTGGAATGAATGCAACAGATCATTTCGGAATAATCAATTACTGAATGAAAAAATGAAAATTCACTTAGGAACAAATAATAACTGACTACCGTTGTAAAAGATGTGGTTGTCGTGGCCCAAGTGCACTAGTGTACAACACCTTTGCGTTTGAAATGATGAGTTTCATTGGGAACACCACCACCTGCTGAGTGATGCAGGGACATCCAGCTGACAGACCATTATTGGGACGAAATGTGTGTCCTGGGTTCCACTGCTGATCACCATCCACCGAGTAGCTTAGCTGTATTACTAAATGATTTGAGGTTAAAACGTATCTGAGATAATGGCTTCTTTCTGAAAACTACTCGTAAATACCGGGGAGCACGAAAGCTAAATCTGGCCTGATTGTAAATAATCCATGTTGAATGTAGATATGTATAAATGCATATTTGTATGTTTGTGTGTTTTAGTTCTAATGACAGGTTTACCAAATCAGTCAGAATACGACTTGACACTCCATTCCCATACTGATTTTCATCATTCTTAGAACAATTATTCTCTCAGAAAATGTGTTCTTTGCACATTTGTTGAAGTGATTTGCTTGATGTGTGATGACAGTGCTTAATACTAGTGTGAAGAGTTAGTATAGGAAGAAAGACGCTGGGCTGAAACTTGGATAGTGAGAGACTGTGCTTTGCAAAAGAAGGCCACTTGTGATAATCATTTTCATTCGAGTAAATCCATTTCACCTATTCCGAACTCAGTATTGAAGAAAGTTTAGTTTCCGTGCGGTAATTCAAGGCCTTTTAACGTCCCAACTGTGACAAAGAAATGTAAAACTGTTACTCGTATTAGGGTAGAAGGAGAGAGGGAGCGAGAGTGATCGGGGAATAGTGAAGTGCATTGATTTGTTGGACATTTGAGAAGAATAAAGCCCCAGTGATGTTTGCCAGTCACAGACTACAGGATGCAGTTCTCTGGAGTTCTAGTGAGAAGTTATGACCAGTATTCCAAGTCTACCAGGTTGGGTGTGTGGATAATTACTCGCCAATGATTATTATTGGTGTTTGCGTTATAGTCGAGAATTGACAGAAGTATGAATTCATGGGTGATAGGATTCCAGGTCAAGTGATTGAATGGTTGACCAACTTGACTTCGTCACCTGAAGGTCTTACGTTCCGCCCCTGATGGGTTCATAATACTTACTTCTGAACACTTCTGCAAAAACAGGATGAAACCACTTCCCCTCTACTCCTTGCTTGTCAACGCTTCTTTAACTCACATCGATCAATCCGTGATCAAACTGGACACATTGAATGTCTACTGGAAAACACTAAGTTGGCAGCAGTAATTCTACATTAAGTGTGTAAACAATTCGGCGCTTAGTCGATATCACTACATTGACCCTCTACCAAATGAAATATGGCGAAAATTTGCAACAATCTATGAAGAAATATATCGAGCATTCGGACTTCGGTTAATGCTGAGATAAAACGAGAAATGAAGACAAGTTAGTTATAGTGTCGTTTAGTGGTGATAAGGACAAAACTACACCGTTAACTCCCGGGTGCATTTCGTTAACAAACAATATGACTTAGAGTAAAATGAATGAAACCCAGAGAGTACTGGGTAGCAGTTTCCTCCTGGTCAGGGATTCGTCCACACAGCAAAAAAAGTTGACTGACATATAAGCATACAATTCTACACAGGAGTGTATCAGCCGCCTCAATCCCTACAAAATGTTATGAACCTGGTAGCCAGAAGTACAGTGACTCCACGTGGAATAAAAGTGAATGTAAAAGACAAAATAATTGAACAAAGAACACTAGAGATATTGAACATTTCAATAATTAACAGGAAATGCATCTGTGCTATTGTTCGCAATTCTTAAGATATATTGAAAAGAGTCTTCAAGCATTGACTGTTAACATTTCTGGCATCTCTTCTGTGTATCCTATGGCTTTTCGCTACATGTTCAGTAGGATGGAAGAGTGCGTTTCTTTATGCTCTCACAATGCAGCTTCTCCTTCAGTTACACGTACGTTTGTATACACAGTTGGATTTAACATGAGGAGGGTATCTGTCGACTTTTCACTGAGCCAAACAGCATTTGGTTCAATGGCTGGGAACCAACTTAGCTGCAGGATGGGCTATGGCTAGTGACCTATTTAATCTTCTTTCGGCTCTTTCTGAAATATTTTCACCTATAAAATTGAGCTGAATCAAGTCAGGCATTTTTCTCACCATGATCTTTTTGATGTTTGAGCTGTCACATCTTCTGTGCTTGTTAGTGAATTTTCGAGAATCAAAAATTCTCCCTCTAATTTTTTTGCAGAGCATATTCTCCCAGTTGCATAATGCAGAGTCTGGACTAGTGCTTATTTGAAGCTATTTCGGAAAAACTATTAAAATATATTATTATTATTAAATCCTTTAGTTCCAGAGGAACATAAGGCTTCAGCTGTGCTCTTCCATTGCCTTCTGTTTTCTGCCAACTCTTTCACCCGCTCCAAGTCTGCCCACATGCTTTCATCTCCTCCTCGCATGACCTCCTTCAAGTCACCCATGGACGACCAACTCGCCGCTTCCCTTTCGGGTTCCACTTGAGCAATGGCTTGTCTAGTGATATTACTTGATGGCTTCCTCAGAGTATGGCCAATCCATCTCCATTTCTTCCTGCAAATTAAAAGTGTCGTCCATTCCACGTAGGCTTTCAAAAAATTGACCTCTGAAATAACTAACATCATCCACTGGCTCTATGGTAATGCCAATCAAGGAAATAGAACTTTCCATCATTTTCATATTCCACAGTCAATTCACTATTTGTGTGTGTCGTTGAATAATTTAAGTAGGTGGGAAGCGTGACTTTCATTGTCACACACTACAAATATTCCATCGACAATATCGACAATAGGAAATTATTTTCTCACTTGTTTGGTTCAACTTTGTTTTCAAAAAAAAGGTTTAATATGACGATATCTGCTAAAACAAGACTAATTGGACTGCCCACAACTACCAGCATCTATTTGTCGGTAAAGAGTCTTGTCCAAACTGTAATTGAACACACATGGTACACAGGAGTTCAGCGAGTACATTGAATGCAACAGGATGCTCATAATAATTACAAGATTTAAGAGTGTGAAATAGCTTCATTTCATGAATTAAAAGTCAATCTGAACGAAGATCGCTTCTTCGCCTCATCTCACTCTTGATTTACTTTCCGTTTATGCTTTGCTCATTATTACAACCACTATTTTATTATTATTATTATTATCATTATTATTATTCATTATAATTTATACCTCTCATTCAAATATCCTCTCAATACTATCGAATTTTCCATTCATTGTATCCGGGCTTATTATTAATAGTGATATTATGACTTTTCTCAGTATATGCCTCCACCTGTTTCATTTCACACATTGATCATTTCATGATGAACCTCTGCCTCTCATTGCAGTCTTACTATTTCCTCTCTAATAAATGCTGTTTATATTTGTATTTAGAGTCAACAGCTGGCTCATATCCGTTGGCCTTCTGTAATGTTCTAATCACCGCAAATTCTTTAGGAAATGTCATCTTCACGCTTCTATGAAACAACAAATCAGACAAACGAATGAAATGTACAATGTTAAAAATGCAAACACTTTCAAACTACACATATTCACCCAATTCTTTCCGTTTGTACGATGAATCATTAACCATTGGAAAATTGGCAAATGTCCAATGATATTGAACAGAGTAACTGTCATTACTTGGAAAACACTCTGATCAATTACCGCTTCGCTTTTTTCTAGTCACACAGATCAAGTATCACCTTACACTGGACAGACTCCTTCAGTAATTTAAAAATCAACTTGGTAAAATAGCTCAACTAGCAAACGACCTGGTTTTATCAGGTTTTGGTAATCCAGTGGAAAATAACGTGGAGTGAAGAGATCGAATGATGATTCAAAGTGTCACGGAAACTACTTCAGAGAGTTCACCCAAACATCAATCTTCACATCTCCTATAGGCTGAATATCAAATCACCTGTGAATCACCACTCTCATCAATATGCTCGTCTACACGCTGTCATGACAGTTGAATAAGATGAGTAGATTGTGGTCAGTGTGAGGCGGGTGACACAGTGGTTAGGACGCTCGTCAACCATGCACATGTTCCTGGTTCTATCCCCGGCCGACTCACTCCTACACCTCACAAAGCCAGTGATATAACTGTGAAATTGTGGAGGTTTGTCATGAGGCTAGAATCCACGTCCTGTGAAAATAAACATCATTGACACACGAGGTTCAAGCCTCTAACTTGAAGACACTCTATGTTCCACTGGAAACATGAAGTAATAAAAAGAAATATTGTGATCAAGTTCGAATGTGTACTGAGTGTAACAAGCACTAACAGCAGTTTTCAATGAGAAAAGTTAAGGTTGTCTTTCAGGATTTCATCATGAGCTGACATTAGTTAGAGAACCATTGGAAAACCTGGGAGTACTGGTCAGCTGTTTCGTCCTAGTTTGGAACTCTTCAGCACTACGCACCCCTGCCATGGTTCGAACCCAGGACCTTCCGGTTACAAGGCGAGTTTGTATACCATTAAGCCACTGGGACCCGATCCAATGGTCCTTGAATTCTAACTTCTGGTAGTTCACGACATAGCGCGACCTCCTGGATATTCAAGTGTTGGTTTGTAGGGATTTGGTTGGTTTCAGGATTTCATCATGAGCTGACATTAGTTAGTTTTATGTTACAAATCTAATACATGTTTCCTTTCAACCAGAAGACTGTCTACGTAACTTGCTTAAAACAAACTTCACGTCTGTTTTATCTCTGTAATTGGCTGAATTTTATTATGTTTACACTGAAAATATAAAATAAACACAGGTTCTCCAATGCATCTTGTTCTCTTTCCCTGTTACTATTTAATCCACATTACAGTTATCGGTGATATCTGTTAGAAATCTTGCAGTAGATTGACATCCTCGTTTGTGGACAGCCGATAAAAATTCACCCCTAAATAACTGTAATACACTATTTAAGATGACCGGAAAAGGCGATAGCATAATAAGAAGAGGTGTATAGAGAAAACCTATATCAGCGAGGCAGTATACTTATTTTTGAGCTTCATGACTTTAAGAGGCAAATACAATCTGATAAAGTTCTTCGTTCACAGACCAAGGGCAATCTGCTCGGATGAATGTCGTGATGAGGAACTTAATAGTAATAAACGGTAGCTGAGTGAAAACGGTTATCTCGAAAATTTTATTGATAAGAATATGAATCTAAAATCAAGGAAGCTCAAGGCACCAACAGTAGTTCCTAAAAGTCTTTATTCTTACAAGTGCGATTCTTTGGGGAGAACATCAGCGAGATACTAACACAACGCCTAATGAATGCGGCAAGATGAACATTCCCTGTT
Source organism: Trichobilharzia regenti (assembly GCA_944472135.2). Lineage (NCBI taxonomy): Eukaryota > Metazoa > Platyhelminthes > Trematoda > Strigeidida > Schistosomatidae > Trichobilharzia > Trichobilharzia regenti. Next base: position 10,199,635 of record OX235262.1, read on the forward strand.
GCTGAATTATGCTGTGTCTTCAGAACCACTCCGCTTTTGCCTTCGGGAGAAAGACAAAAGCTGCCTAATTTCGCCTCTACTATATGTATATGCCAATTTAACTGCTCCTATGCAGTGAGACAATTACATAGGCCATACAATTTTGCGTGTTTCTCGTCGAATTTCGGAGCATCATCCTACTCAGTGGTTAAGTGAAGGAGAAATTAAATCTATTCGTGGAGCCATTCTATTTCATCTTGTGGATAAAAATCAAATGATTGATGTCAACGAGGCAGATTTCAGCATCGTTTACCACTTACCAACAGATCTTAATTTTGCTTTAAGAGTTCGATTACGAAATATTTCTGAGGCCGTTGGGATCCACATTAAGAAGCCTAATTTATGTATCCAAAAGAAGCTGGTTCAGACATTGTCATTACCTTGGTCATCTAGTTTTGAATGGTCCTCATTTTGTTGTCGAAGATCGCCTAATTTTAGTTGATATTATGTTTGCTACTATATCTTTAGCATTATTACAATTTAACCATCTTTAATGAACTGTAATTCCATTGTGATCTCACTTTAGAAATCGCTATTATTTAAAAAAAATCACTAATATCGTTATTGAATAACATTTTGGAATATTTTATGTATATAAACATGGATATATAATTGTAGGGCTAGTAGAGAAGGAAATTATCCAAAAGGATATTCTTTGCTCAATATTTTGTGTTTTATAGACGTCTCAATGAATACTTTGGCTATATTTAAAATTCATTCATTATTTGCGGGAATCAAAGCATCTGTAGAATTTGATTAACACCAAGTTAGCTATAAGACTTAATGATCACTGACATCTTGTGAACACAAGAATAATAAGAAATACATTCAAGAAAATTTGTCTCCTATCAAACTCCTAAGTAAATCCAATGGACCAGTCCTAAGCCGATTCTACGCAAGACCCAAATTACAAAAGCCATGTATCCCGTTACGACCAACTGTATCACTCTGAGGAACTCGAACATACAATTTATCCAAAGAATTATACAGAAAATTGGAACATCTGACGGAATCTTGTAATCACTCCATCAATTCTGCTATCCAATCTCTGGAGACAATCAGAGGAATCCCACTAGATGACCGAGAAATAATGATATCCTTTGATATCACAGTACAATAAGATAAGATAATAATAGCTTTATTCCAAAACAGTACTTGTGATACAGAATGGAATTCTCAACATTTTACGACAATATTGCATCCAGTTAGTACATTAACAATAAATAAAGTTCTACATAGATTAAGCTTAGTTTTGACAACAACAAATTAACATGTCGGTAGCAAAGCCAAAATTAAACAGAGTGTTTGAAGGTGTTAGAAAAGTAGATACTACAAGCATATTTACTGGCGTAAACAGAAAGAAAGAAAAAAAAACTGCACATAACAGAAAAGAGAGAGAGAGAAAAGGAAGAGAAAGAAAGAAAAACGTTGTACCTGTAAATGATGCCAGTTGGAAAGACGAGATCCCGGTGTTGTTCTGCTGACTATTTGATAAGTTAAAGGTTTCACGCCTACTGCTTCCTTTATCGCACAGAACACGAGCTAAGTAGGGTATGGTTGAGTTTTTGTACTTGCTAGTGCCAGCGTATAGTTTTCTATATAGGCTTCTGGTTTTGCCTGATGAGATAGATACAAGGGGAGAGTTGTGAATGAAGAGGGTGGTGTGAGTTAGATAGATAAAATGGATTTTGCCCATTTTTCACATGAGTCCATGTGCCTGTCAACCAGAATATTAACAAGCTGGTTAAGTGGTACGTAGCTTACCCTGCTGACAACCTTTAACATCCTGCGTAATAAGGTATAGTCTTTCTTCAATAGCCCAGAGAAAACTAAGGGGGAACAATAGAGAATAATAGGCAGGATACGGGAGTTAACAAATTGTAGGAGTAAGGGTTGGGTTATACCAGAATGTCTTAACTTCTTGATGTAGAAGGTAAGACGGAATATTTTCTTAGAAATCGTCAAGATATGGGACGACCAGGAAAGATCAGAAGATAGAGTGACGCCTAGGTATCTGCGCATTGTTTTAGAACATATGCAGGTATACCATAAGGACCAAGACTATGTGAGGGCTTAAGAGTTTTTAGACATTTTAAAACATTGAGAGTGTTTAAGTCCTGGAAGTTATCAGCTACATGATTAGTAACGTTAGAAGTAGTTTCAGTAGAAGGAGAGAGTATAAAAGACTGATTAATAGCATTAACATCATAAGAGGGAAGAACATTACATCGCATACTATTGCCAGTAATTTCATTGAAAAATTTCCACATGCTGATAGGAGATTTGCATGATAAAAGTGTTTGGTTATAGGTAGCATTAAGATTTTTGATTTCAGATTTGATTTGAGTACTAATGTTTTTAAGTCCTAACTTATCTTTGAGTTTATATAATGTTTCTTTTTGCCTGCGAAGTTGTTTGAGATGAGGAGACGAGAAGCGGTCGAGGCGTTTGAATAGTGTTTGTTTGGGACAGCATATGCCAAGGCAGAACTTGAGATAATCCGTTATATTGGTGATTGAGTCATCTAATGTACTTTCATAGAGTATATCCCAGTTAGTAGTTAAGTGTATTCAGGTACGTTTGAGAGATCTCTGCCAACCGCTACGATGTTTCCTCCTTGATTTCTTTGGAATATGAAAGTCATTTGGTCGTAGATGATTGATAAAGTTACGAGAGTAAATGATTCTGTTAGAATTCATATTTAGGTGATAAATAAATGTTGGTAAACAGAATACTGGATGCAAAATGTAGATATTATAGTAGCTGGTCCAAAAATTCGAACAGGCCACCAAAGTCAATATGCCTCTATTGGACAGCACCTAGCGAAAGAGATCGTGGAGCAATTATTCAGAAAAAGACGAACACCTCCCACAACAATCAAAAAAGTAACATCCATGTTGAACGGAATGCATAATCCCATGCCTGACTACGTACTTCCAGTTCAACAGCCAAATATATGAACAATTTGAAAGAACACTCATGACATCGCCAATATCAGGTTTCATTGCAGACGCAGTGATGCAAAGGCTCGAAAACATAATCCTACCAAAGATTAGACCCAAAAGTTTCATACGTTTACGTAGATGACACATTTGTAATAATCAAAAGAAACGTGTTGGATAAAACACACAACTTAATAAACAACGTGTTCAACGACAGTGAAGTCAAAGTGGAAGAGCAATCCGAGAATGAAAATCCCGTTTTCAGACGTCTTGGTCAAACGAACGACCGCAGGAAAATCAGGTCTATAGAGAATCTCAGGTATATAGAAAATCAACTCACTCGGACCAAATACTCAATTACAACAGCAAAAATCCAATAGCACAGAGAAGGAATTGTATACAAACACTATTCAAGAGATCCACCCAGGAGTGATTGCAGCACTCCCACTTTAAGGAAACTCGCAGAAAGATATCTCACGGATGTCTTCCAAGAGAATGGAGGATATCCACGGAATTTCATCAAGGGACATATTCCCCAAGCCAGCCTACTGAATCGAAGCAATCGAAGCTGAAGCAATTGCAATCAAACGTCAGAGACCAAACTTATGCGTACAGAAATAGAGTGTGGTCAATCTCTCACTCCCTTGGTAAACATATCACTTTCATTACACTGGTTAGTCATAAGCACCAGTGAGCTCAACTCACTAGGCAAGTTTTCGAATTGATGAACTTTGACCTTCTTGAATTGCCATGTTGACATTGTTTATTAGATTTTTCTGTTTTCTGTCTTCTCTCACCGCCTGTTTTTTCTTTTTTCATAGTTTTACAGTATGTAAACTGATGTTGACTTAGATTATAATAATTATATTCCAAATGCGTTCACCTTATAATGTCTTCTCTATTACCTTTCAAATAATGAAGTATGAAATGTTAGTATTTATAACCATTGTAATTTCAGGTAGTGGTATGCAGCAGCTGGTGAGAACCTGTGAAATAGAACAACGATATCATTTTATACTGCAAATCCCGTCTTTCTTCTTTTATTATCAAAATTTATCAAGTAAACTCAATGTAGGAAGATATGGAATATTCCTTTTCTACTTTCTTGGTCATGTGTTTCTTATTGCCATTCGCCTAAGATATCCAGTGCTCTGTGTAGAGAAGAAACATGCCCAGCTATCCACTGTTACTATCCTGGCCTTCTATGGAGCCTATAAATCCATGAATTCTATATCATTATTTTTCTTCCTAATTTTTCTGATTTTCAATGTTTCGTGTTATGTTGATGCATGCTACCAGGCCTACAGATGCTGTTCAACTGTACTCTATTCGTATAATTGATTGATTGATTGATTCGATGTTATCTTAAAACCAAATTAATGTTGTTAATAACACTAATTCTTTCGTCATTCTTACGGAGGCATATCACTGTCGAAGCTGATGAAGAGCGCAAGTTATAGAAAAAAACGTTCTCTGTTTAGTTATCAGTCTTGCAATTAGTAGTGTTCTCTAGGCTGATTGGTTTAGTTGAGGAGTTTTCGTCATCCTCCTCCACCCCCGCCCACCGAATCTAGACGACGTCGTCAGAGCAATTTTTAGCCCAAAGAGAACTGATTTAAATTTCCATGAGTGATAGAATTGCGCCTCCCGGTAACCACCATCTTTACATATGTGTTGATCGCTTTTTTTATTGACTCGGATTATAGACTTTCTCGTCACATGATTTCCTTCTTATTAGTTGGTAGATTTGGTCTGTATTAACAAGTTTGTTAATCGCTGGCTGATTTGTTTGAGCAGAAGGATTCTAGGGATTCCCCGAACTGCATTTCTGGTATTTCCTCTGTCTAAAATTTCTACATTATCCCAATCATCAAATTGATGTCCATAATTATCCATATGCATTGATATGAAAGAATACACATATCATGCCTTTTCACCGCTGATTTGTGTTCCTGGATTCTGATTCGAAGGGGACGCCCACTTTGGCCGATGTAATGCCTGTTACAGTTCATACATGCAATTTATTTTGTAAATGGTATTATTCTATCTCCTTTTTTGTTGGATCTTTCTGTTTGCATAATATCGAGTGAAGTGATTTTACTGGCTGGCTTGTGTGGTATATCCAGATCAAACGGTTTCAATATTTCAGCTGTTATTTCAAATATATTTTTCGTGTATGGTAGGATGAATTTTCTTGTGATCTTTGATGATGGCTCCTTTTTGGTGTTGTGATTCGATTTCAAACACTTTCTGATGAAATTTTGTGAATATAACCATTCTTTTTGAAGACCATTAGTAGGTACGTTTTCCTGAATTCTCTTCAACACCGGACTAGTGTTACAGTGTGTTTGAAGTCTCTCTTAAACAATGTCTGCACACAGTTTCTTTTGTGAGTGAGTAATGGAGTTGTTGCTAGTATAGTTGATTATTCGATCTGTGTGAGTTGATTTTCTACATACTTGTGTTTCTAAATTCCTTGTGTTAGTTCTCCTGACTAAGACACAGCTGAAATTGGGATTTTGTTGTCTAATTCTTCTTCTCTTGTGGTGAATTTGATGTCTTCAAATATGTTGTTTAATAATTTGTGGGTATATTCTCAATGGTTTCTCTTAATCATTACCAATGTATCATCAACGTAACGTACCCAGATTTTCCGTTTAATTATAAGTAAAGCTATTAATTTTAATCTCTGCATGACGGTTTCAGCTATTCATCCTGATATGGGCGATGATATCATTGATGTTCCTTTTATCTGTTCGTATATTTGATTATTGAGCTGGACGTATGTTGTAAGACATAATTCTATGAGTTTTATCCAAGTTGAACATTGCAGGTAATTGTCGCATAATTTCTTTCACTAGTTTTGAACTAATTGAAGCATATAATGTTGTGACATCATCAGAGGACACCATTATTTCATTGTCATCCACTTGAATGTTCTTGATTTTCCATAAAATTTGGATTGACGAATTGATAGAATGGTCACACGTTTCTGTTAGGTAATTTAATTTCCTGAAAAGTTCTTTAGATAGATTGCATGTTGGTGTTCCTAGAAGGGAAACGATTGGTCGTGAAGGATTGTTTGCTTTGTCTGGTTTTGGTCTACCATAGAGTCGAGTTACAATAATTCCGTTAGATCTCATTCGCCATTGATCTAGTTCTGTAATTTGTCCAGATTTCGATAGTTTATTTGACGTTGTTTTGACTTTTTAATGTTTGTGTAGGGTTTTTCGTCAGCTGTTGATCAACATTATTATCTTTGAGTAAATCCTCTGCTTTCTTTCTGTAGTCTTCTGTGTCCAGGATTACTGTTGTTCTTCCTTTATCAGCCGGCAGAATAACTATGTCTTTCTATTCTACAGCTTCTTCAATGTATTTTGCTCTTCAGTGCTGAGTTGGAAATTATGTCTTTTCTGTTTGAGTATAGGTACGGTACACTGACGTATTTCTTGTTTTGATAATTTGAGTGATGATTCTAAGGAAACACAGAAATCTGTTTCTGAAGCGTCACCGGTATTGTAGTTGAGCCCTCTCTGGAGAAGTTGTTCTTCTGTTTTCGATAATGGTTGTTTCAACAGATTGACTACGCAATGATTTAGAGTTTCTTCGGATGGTTGTTTGGATATCGTAGCTAGGACAACTCGTCTTCGTTCCTTGTGTTGTCCCCTTAATATTTTACTGGCAGTATTCAGTGTTGACAGATGTTCTGGGGTAAGTATCTATCTGTTCAACCTTTTCGTTTGGAAAGCTAATCATATGCTGGTATTTTTTTAATCCTATAGCATGCATCCGTGATCATTAATTTCACCATTTTTTCCCATATTGTTTGACTAATTTCTAGCCTAGAGGTCAGTTAATTCGTGGTTTATATTTGACACTAGATGGTAGAATCTGCTGGCGGAGACATTCATGAAGGAAGAATAGTTGTTCCTCTGTGGAAACTTCCCTTTTATTAAAGTCTTCCAATTTTCAACACCACAGAAGAGTATCCCGCTCGTAAGATTTTGATACCTTTTCACAGCTGAAAATGTTTTCCAGAAGGGTGACGAATGCTGCGCAACTAAACTAACCAGCTCAGAGAACACTATTAATTGCAAATCATCCACCTGAGCTACCAATCTCTCTATTATTTCAGAAGGATTTTGGCAAAGAATATCTAATAACTATAACCCTATAACTCTGCCTCAGCTTCATCGACTTTGAAAAGATCTTCGATAGCGTAGACCGATAAGTAATTTGAAAACAACACTATGGCACACCTCAAGTCGTCGTCAATCTCATTCGACAGCTGTCTATATGACAGTGTCACGTGTGAAGTGATCCACAACGGAAAACTAAGCGAGGTGGTCAAAGTGCATACAGGAGTAAGACAAGTGGTTGGCCTGTTATGATCTACGAGATTCTTAATTGTGATTGACTGGATTATGCGTCAGATTGTGCACAGGGAGCGAGGAGTCATCAATACGCTGGACAACCGATGAAAAGACTCTAGACGATATGGATTTCGCGCATGGATATTTTATGTTTTATGTCACGCAAATTCGAAGACTCGCAAGCGAAAACCAACAAACTTGCTGGAGAGACTGGCTGGGTGGCAGTCAGCGAAAGCAGGACTGTAGATGAACACAGAGAAGACAGTAGTGATGAACATAACCAATCAACAGCAACAAAAACAACAAGAAACACCAATCACCATCGACGTGAGAGATTTAACAGAGGTGACCTCCTTCACTTATCTGAGTAGGAAGCGTCATTACTACTACAGGCACACCGCACGGATGAAGATGTCGAAGCCAGCCACAATCAGAAAGGCAAGATGCGCCCTCATCTACTTGGAACCAGTTCGGAAATCTTCTGCTCTCATTCAGCATAGGGAACAAGATTCGCGTTTTTCAACACCAATGTGAAGTCAGTCGGTCCTTCTGTACGAGTCAGAAAATCAGTCAGCGTGCCATGAAAAGCAGGTTTGAGACTTTCATCACAGCTGACACTCTCCCGGCTGCATACTGAAGATCAAATGGCCGACCAGAGAGAATAATCAACAAGAAACTCTGTAGTCAAACGAACCAACAGGCGTGAGCCGATCGCTCAACGCATACGTGAGAGAAAGTGGGAATGGATCGGGAAAAATTGAGGAGGCCGCCAAATGACATCGCACGCCAGGCCAGTGCTCGACTGGTATCCGAATGGGTCTTCAGTACGATGGTGACATGTGTGAGATCGTGTGAGGACGAGATGAGACAGTTTGGTCAATCGTGTGGCTAGCCAGCTGAAGAGGACTGCAGAAGACAGAAAAAAGTGGAAATGTGTTGTTGAAGCCCTATGTTCCACTGGGGCGCAAGGGAATAATAATAGTAGTAACCCAAGAAAGACAAAAGTAATGATATTTGGTAGGAAGAAGAACGTGCAGCCTTATCACTACAAACACAAAAACAACCCGTAAAAACAAAGAAAAATAAACTAATTAACAGAAAAAAGATCATCCAATTAACACACTTCACTCCACTACACCACACTCTACTCTGATCTACTTCACTGAACTCAACTCGACTGAAGTGAACTACACAACAATACAATACACTACACTTGTCTGACCTAGTTAATCTCGCCTAATATCGACGACATCAACACACTTGACCCACTCAATTCAAGTGACTTCCATACACATCATTGTATCGAGGTCAAGTGGCTGATCAACTCCACCAGACAAAATCTCAAGTGAAGAACTCATACTACTACAATTACCAATCTCATCTGCACAATCATTCAATTCAATCACACATTGATATTCACAGCCACTTACACACACACACACACACACAGAAACACTCTCTACCTCCCCTCCCCCTCACACCCCCACATGCACAAATACACACATACACGCAGACAACTGTTAATTATTCATCATGTGAGGGTCGACCAGTGTCCTCACAATACACTGACTCTTCTCTTTTCTCAGATGTTTAGTGGGCTCTTCTCTGTTAGTTAACTTTTGCTTATAAATAGTGAGACGACCTTTTCACCTACTGATTTGATAATGTTAATGATAAATATATTCTTCTATCAGTATATTTTTGACCCTTTTCACATGAAGAATTTATGTTAAATGTATCAGATAGTGCTTAGTGAATTTACTCAAACAATTCCAAAGATATTAGCCATTTTCAATAGAAGGAGAGAAATTCCAAGTCAAACGCGTTAGATGTAATTGAAAGTTTTGAAGAGTTTGGTTTGTAAGGATGATATTTATTTTTTACGAGTTTGACCACAGATTGATGCCTGTTAGTGAACCATTGAAAACCACCACTGGAGTACAGGACAGCTGTTTCATCCTAGTCTGGGAATCCTCGGCAGTACGCCCTTACTCATCACACAAGGTCCTAAACCAGGCCCTTCCTGTTACAAGGCAAGCTGGCTCGTATACCATTCAGCCACTGGGACCCGACTGCGCAATGACCAGCCCATGAACTCTAACTCCTACCAATTGGTGATTTAGGGCGACAGTCAACCAATGACATCGGTGGGAAATCCATCCTCACACTTGACTGGTTGAACCTCACTGGTGACAACTTCTCACTAGAACTCCAGGAAATTCCGTCCTTTAGCCAGTGGTCACTAGTGAGAATCAGATTAATTTTCAAGAGTTTGGTTTGTAAGGAACAGATTTGTTTATGCGATTTTGACCAGTTCTCTAACCGATATGCATCCTTGGTCAAACTCGTAACTGAAAGTAGGAATTTCATTGGCGTCCATTAATTTTTCAAAAAGAAAATATTATTTAGTTATCTGAGCAAATAATTTTCACTTTGTTTATTTTGTTCAAATTGTAAATAATTGATCCTACAATTGTGCAGCTTTACAAGTTCACTGTCAAGATCATCACCTTCATGAGATTTACTCATGTGTTTCATGCGACCTTATAGTACGATATATTCACTATGTAGCGATTATCTAATTGAATTTCCGATTTTCCCGTCGATTGATTGGACCGAAATGCTCGGTCTCAGGTTGACTGACATGTTCGTTGGCTTCTTGTGCAGATTCTTCGACAATTTATGAGCATGTGATTAGAATTTAACTGGTGGATGGTGACTAGCAGTGGAATCCATCAGGGTGCGCGTTTCGTCCCCTTCGGGATTCGTGGTCAGCTGGATGTACCTGCATTCCCCAGTGAGTGAGTGATGATGTTCCCACTGAGCCTCGAACTCTGTGGCGTTTGAAAATATGGGCACTTGTTTTGAGCATCGGTGGGATCATAATCACTCAATAGGGAATGCAGGTACACCCAGCTGACCATCAGTCCCAAATAGGACGAAATGCGCATCCTGATGGATTCCACTGCTAGTCACCATCCACCAATTTAACTATGAAGCGATGTTTGAAAAAGGATATTTTAATGGGAAATAGCTAAGGCTATTGACCAGAAGTTGTATATCATATTCCTCTTTAATTTCAACTTCAAAAAGTTAGTTTGTATTGATTTGATCTGTTTCAAGTTTGTTCATGGATTGATGTCAGTTAGAGAAAGACTGAAAACTAACAGGAGGTACTGAACAGCTGTTTTGTTCTATTTTGGAAATACGTAATGCCTGTTTCGTCCTCTTTTTGTTTCTTTGTTTCTTAAGTGTATAATATTTTCTTCCCTGTCAACTCTTATCAAATCTCTACCCCTTACTGTCGAAGTTGTTAACCTTACTTAAGTTCAATTTTCAGTTTCAACTGAGCTCTACTGAATTCCGTCAATTAGATTGCATCCCTCAAATTGCTAACTTAGTCTTCTTCTACTTTCCGACACATTTCAAGCTAGAGCTTTGAAGTTTCGGTAGCAAGGGTTTGTATTTTTATGGAATAGGGTTTCTAGACTTTCCTCTTTACCGACATAGCGATGTAAACAAAGTGTGTAGGTGGGGGACTGAACCTCAAACCATGTGCATGACTGGCGAGCGCCTTACCGTTAAACCACCAATACACAATTTCTACGTTAAATTCTACTACCACTACTACGTAACTAGGAATGAAAGCGCTAACTGTTTATCCTCCTTTGTAGGTCAAATCAGTTTATACTAACATCAATTAATTTACCACTAGTGATAGCCTACCTCATCACTGATTCTTCCAGATGAAACCTAAAGAAATAATCGTCAAGAGGAGGGTATACTTTATTGGATCTTTGGGAAAGAGAAGCTACACGATTGTATAGCGGTGATATTTGTCTGTCGAGTTATTACTTATTCAAGTATTATAGCAAAAGCTTCTGATATGGTAGTTTGTAAACAGAACTGGTTTCTTTCAAAGATCTTGTAATACCTACACGACCATTTAAATAGGAATTGGTTTGATGGGACTATAAGTCACAAATCTGTCGGTTGGAAAGTCAAGTGTTAAAGTCAATTATCTAAACTTTTGTTGTCATCAGGACTGCGTATTAGATGACTGGAGGCAATCGGACACAGGAAGACATGCTCAACGAAGGTTTCGTGATCATTAGCACTTCACTGGTCATCAAGGCCTATCTCCAACCGCCTTGAAGGAACTCAGGTCCCCACTTCTGAGATTCGAACCCGCGTCACTCAGTGATTACTGCAGTCAGAGACGCTACCACTGAGCTAGCTAGCTATTCGGGCTCGCGATTGACCTTCTGTAGGACTGTAGTGGGTATCTTGCTTGGACACTAGTCAATAACCAGTGTGATGTGTGTGTGTGTGTAGTCCTTCATTTAGTGCAGACTGAATTCTATCAGTCAGTCAGTCAGATTTGCAATGTGGCCACCAACCTAAGTGGCTCACCAACATGATGCACATCCATTCGATGATGTCAGATGGTAGTAGGCGATCGGCAGGAATGGTGACCACATTGGAAACCTGACCGACTGACTGATAGAATTCAGTCTGCATCAAAGAAATGAGTAGATACATCATACTAATTACTAGTGTCCAATCAAAGAACTGAGTATTTCCTGAAGAGAGTATTGTAATGATCTGTTATGCTAAAATTTTTCTATGAAATATTTAGAGTAGTTTTAGGAACTCGAATTAAATGTGTTGTCATATTTTTAGTTTAGTCCTCGAAGAGTCTCTTTTCGGTGGCGGCGGTGGCGGCGGCGGCGAATTCATTCACTTAGCTGTACAGTCGGATTTATGTACAATTACTGTGTGTGTGTGTGTGTGTGTGTTCATTAGGTTTCTTAGACAAGAATAAAAGTTAGCTGGGGTTGCTGTTTTCATCATCAAAATGTTTCAAAAAATGTAATGAATAATCAAATTGTTACTCAGGCACGGAACTGAAGATCAATGAATCTTGACTAAGGTTGCCTTATATGAAATACACTTCCTAGTTAAGAGGTGGGAAAACCGACACTTTACTATATATTCGTATTCAGGAAGACAACCCACTCTAGTAAATACTTAGACTTCGGATCATCACACCTCATCACCGCAAAGGTATCAGTTGTTTCAAGTCTTCTTAGACGACCACATTCACTCATAACGGATGAGTGTTATGTACTCGTCGCCAAATTATTGTTATGTACTGGTCGAGAAATTAATAGTCCTGACGCAAGAAGGCGGAAATCAGAAGACCACTAGGTTTGCGATGATACTTCTATTTTCCAAACACAAGGAGAAGCAATAAGTGGTATCACACCAAAGTAAGCCACACAAGATTGTGTGAGTGAAATATATATGAATGCCCAGACAAGTGTGTGAACAAATCAATAGGCAGTCTTAACATGAATGGCTAATTATAATGAAGTATCGATCCATATATACATAGCAAAATATAGCAGACGTGTCAACAACCACCATATATAATATGGATATATGTCACCAAGCAACGGACTGTCAACAAACACTCATATTATATATAACATAAGGGGAATATACATTGTTAAAGGAGACAGGTTCATCAAAGTGAAATGGTCACAGACTAAGCGAGCAAACAGAAAGAGAGATCACCATAAACACACACACACATATATATATATATATGGATACATATCAATGAGAAAGAAAAAGAATAAGAAGAAATATCAAACATTACTGACACTCTGAAGCAAAATAACTACGCAAAGAACTTCATCAACCAGATCTACATTGACATTAGTTAAACGTATTTCGAAAACCTGGATCTTAACAGTTACTGTTCCATATAGAGGAGAGAGGTCAGACGACATCAGAAGAGTACCCAATAAGCTCAAAATCAGAGTTTTCTTCAGAACATCAGATACACACACACACACACTACGAAGCAACCCTCTCCACACAAAAGACCAAATCCCTAAGGATTGTCTATCTAATTGTGTCTATAAAATAAAATGCTTGAAATGTGATGCGATCTACATCGGACAAACATCTCCAGAGAGAAATGAAAATCAGGAGAAATGAACACCGTATAGCCGCCTCTGTTCGACCACTGAGAAATCCAGTTGAACTAGAAAAGTTTGAAAAGTCATCAGCGATAGGTCACCTACACGCTTCGCTATGGAATCACGTCACAAAAGTGATTTTGGCAATATTGAAATCATCATCAAGAAAAAGCATTTCAGAAATCACAAAGAACGTGTCTAATATCATCAGAAGCACTTCACATCACGTGGAATTCAAAGTGTCTGAATAGGAATGATGGAGTAAAACAGAATTTGACCTGGTTACAACACCCTCCTCCCCACCCATGAAATGACAAAATCAACACGTATGTGATATGCAATTTCATTATGTAAACACACGCCGGTTTTATAATTTTGCACACTTATCAAATACAACAGTCATCTACACCTAATATTGTTATCTTCACCCACTGGGGAACTCAACAACGCATAACTTGACCCCATACTGAAGAACGATGATTAAGTTGTTGCATAATATAAGCTGAGTGGATTTTTTTATACTGAATGAATATCATATACCTGACGCCCAAATCTTTTGAAACCGTTAAGTGAATTTGCTATGGACATATATAATATAACTAGAACGAAACCAAGGTCAAAGGCTTCCTGCCGATAGCCTCCAACTATCCAAAATCATCAAATCAATGTGCACCGTGATGGCGAGACACCTAGAATGGTGGCCACATTGCAAATCTGACTGACTGACTGATAGAATTCAGTCTGCACTAAATGAAGGACTACACACACACATCACACTAGCTACTGACTAGTGTCCCGACAAAATACCCACTAGAGTCCTACAGAAGGTCAGTTGCGAGCTCGAATAGCTAGCTAGCTCACTGGTAACGTCTCTGACTGCAGTAATCACTGGGTGATGTGGGACATGAGTTCCTTCGAGGAGGTTGCAGATAGGCCTTGGTGACTGGTTGGGCTTCAACTATCACGAAACCGTTTTCGAGCAAGTCTTCCTGTGGCCGATTGCCTACAACCATCTAATATTACTGTTTCTCTTATTGTGACACATTCTCTAGCGTTGTTTTCGACGTCAATACTCCTAGCTAGGCACATCACGACTGGAAGTTCATATTTTATTATTCATTAGTAATCGTAATAGTTCGATTTGTATAATCCGAAGGTTGGCTAATCACTTTTCTCTTCAGGTTCCACGAAAACTGGAAGCTAGATGATCTAAATAGTTATTGATATTATTAATTATGACCAAATATACATGTAAATGTAAAATTGAAACGTATTATTTGTATTGATTTGTAAGCCAAAACGACACTAAATACTTTGGCAGATTAAAATACAATGTAAGTGAAAATCTGGGTGATTTCTTTCTTCCTACTCCTTCACTTTTTGAGTAGAACGATGAGGCTTTAAGCTACAGCTTTGTACTTTGAATAGCAGTGTGGTTTATTTCTACAGGTTGGGATTGCTAACCTCAACTTCAACCTTCTCCTTTTACTACTAAGGTAACTACCACTTTGGGAAGGTTTAAAAGTGCATAAACCGAAAATCGATCGCTGAACCACCACATGTGTATGCATGGTTGACGTTTGCGTTCATCCATTGAACCATAGGCCATCCTCTTCAACGTCGGTCCACGATTGGCCAAACTCTCTCCTTTCTTCTTCACACTATCTCTTCCATGTCACTGTCAAAGGGACTAACCACTCGTCGCTTCCCACTCCCATTCTAGTCGAGTATTGGCCCGGCGAGCTATGCCATTTGACGGTCTCCTTAATGTATGTCTGATCCCCATATCCATTATCTCCTACATATTTGATAAGCGATTGGCTCATGTTTGGTTTGTTCCACTGCAGAGTTTCTTGTTGCTTATTCTTTCTAGCCCGTATTTGATCTTCAGTATTCAGCCGGGGAGGGTGGCAGCTGTTGATGAAATTCTGTAACTTGTTAGAAATCCTTTTCATAACCTACTGGTCAAGTTCCTGACCTACATTGAAGAACTGACTGACTATCTGACTTCTCATTTGTGCTGAAAATCTGAATCTTGTTATTTATGCTGAGGCTGAGTGTGGCAGAAGACTTCCAGACTGGTTTCAGGTTGCTGCAGGTGTATCTTGCCTGACTCTGACATCTTCGTCCGTTCCTTATACCCGTCATTGAAACGACGCTTCCTAGTCGGATAAGTGAAGGAGGTAACCTCTGTTAAGTCCCTCCCGTTGATGGTGATTGGTGTTTCTTGTTGTTTCTGTTGCTGTTCATTGGTTATGTTCATCACCTCCATCCTCTCTATGTTTACCTACAGTCCTGTTTTCGCTGCCTGGTAGTCTCTTCAGCCAGTTTGTTGGTTTTTGCTTGCAAATCTTCGAGTTTGTGTGTCATTAGACATATATATGATCCACTCGCGAAGTCCAAATCCTGTAGAGACTTTGTATCTGTTGTCCAGCGTATTCCTGACTCCCCGCTGTTTGTGCACAGTATGACGCATAATCCAGTCCACCACAATTAAGAATATCATCCTTGATGATAATACGCACTGTGTGCCTATAAAACAATCGCGCCCATAATTTGTACTTCTCTGCTTCAATAAGAATATAGATCTTACAGCACAAAACAATTTTAAAACATTACGCCAGTATAATTAATAGCATGAATTAGAAGTTAGTGCAGGAAAATTATGTACACCTAATGCGAAAATCATCGTTTGCACAGATCTTCAGTATTGTATTATACTTCTTTATCTTCTTTTCACGTCTCCAATGTTTTGACGAAACACATTGAATCGTTTGATCTCTTTGACGTCAATCTATCTCTCTGATATTCCACATTTACTTTGCATACTACTGATAAATCTTATATCACTAGCATACGTCACAAAAACAAAATATTCTAAAACATTCTACTTTCTGTACACAAATCCTTATTCCATTTAAGTGTGAATGTTTCTCTACCAGGCTGCATCAAAATTTATGCAGCATAATAATCATTTCAACAAATTGTCTTTGAATTTCGTCAGTTTAATCTTTATCCAGCTAATATATCTAACCAGTCAAATGGACTACAGCCTGGTGATTTAACAATCCCCATTTCTATTCAATTTCACCAGAGATTTACTCATGGACTTATACCCTGAGTGACTTCAACGACTCATGGATCGACTTTTTACCAGGGAGTAATCTCGTGGACTTATTATATGCCTATGATATAGTCCTCATCGTAGGTGAAGACACTGACAAAAGGCAGTTTTCTCAACACCTTGAAGAGCAGTAATTTTCAAATATTCGGCATGCGGTACCTCCACACTGGTCAAATGTAAGATGATGTTTCAATACTGGACTACACTGACTGTTTCCTAGCTAAGAAATAGGGAGTGAATTGGTATAGCACCTTGACCACTTCACTTATTTGGGAAGTTGCATCAGCCAACGCCAATGGGTTGATCTCTGACGATATCTCAGAACGGAAACAGAAGGCTCGTTTCGCTTAAGCAAGTTTTCTTCGTCTTTGGCGTAGTGGATATGATATCCGGCTGGCTATCAATGAAAGGACGTGTGTAATGCTCAGAATCAATTTCCTCCGTCCTCCTTTACAGGGAAACAGCTGTCCAGTATTCCCTGCTGGTTTTCCAATGGTTCTCTAAACAATGTCAGCTCATCATGAAATCCTGTAACAAATATTGACTGACTGACTGATTGGTTTCAACATAGAACTTTGCATTGATGTGCAGCAATTCAAGTCACCACACTCCCTCCGTGTAACACATAAAGCAAGAGAAGAAAGTAAAAGGGAATGCAAAATGAAGACTGAATACAGAGATATGAGGTAAAGAGAATAGCAACATCAAAGAACAATATTGTTTTATTGGATAGTACAAGTCGTAAGGCGTGCATGCATCTGAGCCAGTCTTTCAGAACGAGGATTTTGAGCCGTATTATCAAGTGTCTATAACCATTGGTGTTTACAGTCCAGGGGACCCTAAAGAGTAGTCAGTCAGCCGATCTACACCTTCCTACGTGGCTGGCTGGCTGGCGTAAACCAACTGTTGTGCATTTCATTAACTGATGAAGCCATGTTTTGGTTTGACTGACGCTAACTCTTTTCCAGCCTAACCCCATGTCAACTACTATTCCCTGTCGTCGAGGAAGGTGACGGCTGGGCATCCATGCATTACACATGTCCTAACCGTCTCACTCAGTCGATGTGACTTCACAGCCTCGTCTATTGATTTCCCCTCCCTCCTCAGCTACCACTCCACCCAAGCCTAACCTCAATATTTCTAACCTTATCACACCTCTTCACATTACAGACAAAAAGCAGACACCTAAGATCAAAGACACCCAGCCAGTCAACCAGTCAGCCTTTTCATATCCTCCACTGTCAATCGCCAGGTCTCACTCACATACAGCTAGTTGTAAAGGAGGACGGAGAAAAGTGATTCTGAGCAGTACACACGTCTTATTATTCATAGCCATCTGGATATTATAACTGGTATATGTGAAACGAGCCTTCTATATCCGTTCTGAGATTTCATCAGAGATAAACCCATTGGCGTTGGCTGATGCAACTTTACAAATAAGTGAAGCGATCAACGCACTCTATCACATCACTCTCTAATTCTAAGCTAGTAGTCAGTGTAATCCAGTATTGTAACATCATCTTACATTTTACGGTAGCGAATCTCATGCCATACTTTCGTAGATGGCAGCTTCAGAAGACTCGGTATTTTGTTAGCGTCTTCACCTAGGAGGAAGGACTATATCATACCCATGTATATTCTAAGTTCACGAGATTAGTCCCTCCTAACAAGTCAATCCCTGAATCTCTGAAGTGAGTCAGGGTTAATGTATTTTCTCGGCATTCCCTTCACAGCCAAACATCGCTAGAGTACCTCTTGGTCGACAGAATCGAATACCAATTTCAGGTCAAGAAATGTGAAGATTGTTGGACGCCCACGGTAAGTATGCCTATGTTGCAGAATCTGTCGAAGGGTGAAGATATGATCAATACACCCTCTTCCTAGTCTGAAGCCCGCCTGGTTTTCTCGTCTTTGTCCCTTCCGTGGACCGCTTAGTCTACACATTATTATTGAGCCTACAACTTTAGATACCATATTAGTCAAGCTAATTCCTGTGTGGTTTTCACAGTATACTTGTCTCCCTTCTTGTACATCGGGATAATCAATGACTTATACCAACTCGACGGGACTTCATCTGATTCTCAGACACTGATTAGTAGCTCAGTTAACTCAGACAGTAAACTGCCTCCACCGTACTTAAATACCTCTGGAGTCATTCCATCAAGTCCTACTGCTTTCCCTCGTTTCAGACTAATGACAGCATTAGCAACCTCAGTTAGGGACGGATGATCTGTGTCTATATCCGATTCAGGCAGGTGTTGGATGCTAGGTCAGTTGAGCGTGGTTGTAGGCGAATTGAATTAATTCTCAAAATGTTCTTTCCAACGTCCCAGTCGTCTATCCTGGGAACTAATTATGGTGCCATTTTTCTCAGAGATTGTTTCACTTATCGTTTGACTTGCTACCATGTGTTTCCCCGATAAGTCTAAATAGTTGTCTGGTGTTACCGATCGTCGATGCCTTTTCCATCTCTCTTTCGCTATTTTCGCCCACTACTGTGTCCAATGTCATTACAAAGACTTCTTGTTAGTTTGTGTTTGAGTAGCTTTCACTCATCCTCATCACAATCATTGAAGTTCTCAGTACCCTAAACCACTTTATCCACCAATCACCCTCTCCTTATAAGATTGTGATATTACAACTGCTTACTGTTTACTAACGTGATCCAATTTCAGCTCAGAGTTCAGTATTGTAGAGTGATGCAGTGGCATGGTGAATGCTAGACACATCTAAGCCATTACACTCAACTCAGCTTGTATTGTTTTACTGTGTCATTTAGTTTAAGAGAATATTGTACATTATCGATGTATCGTACAACCACAAATCGAAATATTGTGATTAGAGATCTCACAGAGAGAACGACAAGTAATACGCGTGAAGTGAACACATGATATGCCAGTGTATGGAGAATGATGAGTTATCGAGGAGGAGACAGGATGAAAACAACTAAGATATATCCCAATAACGATAACTATCACGACTAGATTGTTCACAAAAGAACTTCTAGACAACTACTCCATCACAGTGTAGGCTTATGCATTCGTTACACATCGATTAAACCACAGAGATTATAAGGCGTTGTTGAATCCACCACTTACCTAATGAAATGTGAAGGTTGATAAACGTGTAGGTGAGAAATCGTAATATTCTTCAGTGAGTTTCTGAATAGTTATTGCAAGAAATGCCAGAATGGGGTTTGTAGGAAATCTTGAATTCTGACCTGTATCCGTCCAGTTACCAAAATCAATTCGAAGTCAAATATCCCTCACATATAAAACAGAATATTTCCATCCAGGATACCATACATAAATCAGATGTTTCTCGAACTCAGCCAGGTGTCGAATGATTTGTATTTCAGTATCCAGCTGACGTCTTTGAAATTGTCAGAAATTTCCGCCATTGGAACCATCATGCATTTCTTACATCAGTGTTTCATCTTTCTCCCTCTGAACATCAAATTATCACTGTGTTCAACAAATTCACTGATGAAGTCGTCAACCAGGTTGACACCATGTGTAATGCATCTGAAATGATGTAAGCTCAATTGTGTGATTAGGCACAAACGGATATCAAGTGGGAGAGTCTGGAACATAAGACGATGACGCGTGAAATATGCTTGTACGAACGGGACACTGTAGCCTCCATTGACATAAGTTCTGTTGTGCGAACCATGTCGGATGAATCAACACGATGATATGAAGAAATTGTTACGCATATTCACTAACACCTTCATCTGTGTATATCTGCTAGTCACCTCGACACTTGATTCCTCCTTCCTGACTCATTCGCCAATCACTCTGGGATTCCACTCATCAACTAGACTGAACAAACTTAGAAAGATTCACGACGTGTGGAGATGGCCTGAGACGAAGCAGTTAAGTGCATTTAGCTGATCGGATTCCTGACCGTCATTTGACTTGATTCCTCAATGAATCTGTGAAATTTATTTCACAAAACGAATTCGGATCAATGATTTCACACATCTCACTTGATATCGTCAACCGTGTGGAGGCGAATTCAACTGGCGATTCACAACAGGTTATTTCAAATTGTAACTGTAAGCATAGGAAGTGTTGTGATTCAGTGACCTACACATGACGTGAAATTATCTTCCCAGTGACGAAATATTCTTGAAAATTCACATGATCTTAACGTGCGTGTGGCGAATACTCAGCTGTGGACACAATGGTATTTCGGATGTGTTTCCTTCACCATGAATCTTGAATATGCATTTTCATTTGTCTTTCACTACAAAATACCAGTGGCATTGACACAATCGGTATTTGTAGCCGTCGGTTGTCGGGTAATAACGCCGATTTCGTGAACACATTAACTGAACACTACATATTTGCATTCACTTTATTAATAGATTTATCATATCCCCACTTAAGACTATAAATCAATCAGGGTTGCTACCATTATTCAAACATGTTCATCAGGCCGATGAAAGCATAGGCAAACACATCACTGAGGAACATATTACGCTGAGAATGGTATACAAGTACTTCTTGTAATGAAGTGGAACATTGGGAATAGCGCCAGGGATACGGTATCGAGGATACCAACCAGTTTGAAAATTCATGTCGACTACTCACTCCACTGTAATGGGTTCTCGTCTCCCCCATACTAGTCATGTGAACGATTAACAATTTCGCTTCTCATTCAGTTACAAGTTCACTCTTCACTGTATTTCAACCATTTTCTCCCTGATGTTGGTGTGGTGTATGAGACGTCATTCAAGAAATAAAAGTCACTTCTGAGTAACAGACT
This sequence comes from Trichobilharzia regenti, assembly GCA_944472135.2. Lineage (NCBI taxonomy): Eukaryota > Metazoa > Platyhelminthes > Trematoda > Strigeidida > Schistosomatidae > Trichobilharzia > Trichobilharzia regenti. The sequence goes on from OX235262.1 coordinate 10,220,873, forward strand.
CGAGTGAAACAGTACGCCGTCTCATTACTCGATATTAGACCGGCTCACATTTGAGTAAATAGAAGCCAAATTTACTCTCTTTCAACTCAACTCATCAATAAGGAAGTAGGATTTTAACGGCAGCGTGAAGATGAGTATGGAATTCTTCGAATGATCAACACTCGCCATTCTTTAGTAAGTATGGATTTCATGAGAACTTAAGCAAGCGGAGAATCAGTCAATCTAACAGGAACGAAGTATCAAGAAGCCTGAGTGAACTGTGAACCGTGCGTAATAAGTGAAATGGCAAGAGTATGCTAAGTGAACCATTGTGATATCAGATATATGGAGGGAGTCCTGCACTTCAGGATACATACCCAAACACTTTGTATATGAAATGGGCAGAATGCAGTTCTTCGATGACAATCACTGAACATGATACCTACATGGATTCTAAAGTCGTTGGTCTATTTTTTTAAGATAAATTGACACCACGAACATGCACAGCATAAAATCGATCTGTTGTTACTTCCGTAGTAGTATTTGATAAACGCCTACAGATCTATGAAATATGTGCTTCATATGGGATTGTACTCACTCTCACATTATTGACCACCATGAGATGACTTCACTTAAATATGTTTGATCTTCCTTCCGCTGAACAGATTGAATGGAATGATGTTCACAGTGATGCTGTCAATCGGTGTCTATTATGCACTTCACGACGATTGTTGAAATTCGATTGCGAATGACACAAGTGAAAGTATACAAGGCGCGTCTATTGTGTTTGAGTTCAGCTGTGTCATGTTCGACAGGTGAATAGTAGTGTATCAGTATGAGAGAGTAGAAAATTTGATTCAGTTAATTAGGGTCCAGTTTCCACTGATCTCATCAACAGATTCTACACAATATCTGATGTCCTTTCGCTTCACTTTGGTTCTCTGAGTTGATCACGGGTTAATCGGATATTTCTACAAAATAAGCTTCTATTTTCACCATTAATTCTGAAGTGAAATAATCTGAAATAGGAATCATAATACTAATAACAGCTTTATACATCAGACACACAACGCGTGATGTTGTGATGACCTCAAATAACACAAATATTTCTTCATTCTCTGCACAATTACGCGTTGCCAATATCACACGATTGTATTTGTATGTTGTTCATAATCCTCACTAATCTCTATTTACCTGGAACACTTGTACTCAGCATTCTATATCATTAGTTGTTGTGGGTTAATTAACACACATATTTCTTCATTCTGTATACAATCATGGGCCTTCACAATCTTCAGTAATCAATATTCAGGTAGCACACTGATTCATGATGGGATACACGTGTATCATTGATTCTACCAGTTTTGGAAGTAAAGTATTATGAAAAGATGAGGGAGAATTCCTCTCTCTACTACGTTGAATAAATCAGACGTAATATTGGTGTTGGTTTCTGCCGGGAGACGACATGAATTTGAACAACGCTTTCCAAACTGATCTCATATTGACTAACATACCGTGTCCTAGCGATCTCAGTACGGATCAGAATAGCCACTTCATAAATCAAAGTATAATGTTACTACTTATAATATAATTGATATGTGTTCGTTTCAAGTGGAAAGTCGAGATTGAAGAGCACATCTCCGTTTCATACTTATCGTTACAGTCGCACATTGTCAGCAGTGTGAGAATAAGTCGAAAAATAAGACTAATGATGACAAGAATATATTATTGACAGAAAGTATCTCAGGTGGCATTCATCTGTTGCAAGTATCCTCAGAAAATCAACAGATTCATGGCCAACATGTCCCTAGTTTCTCACATGAAATAAATGACAGTCAAATATGCTTTCCTCAAGCATTTATATCACGTCGTCTGAAGATAGAGTCTTTTGCAGTTGGTTGCAGTCCCACCTGATGGATGAGATGTGATGGGAGAGTTGTGAATGGGGAGGGAGCTGTGATTCTGACAAGAGGACATTCTGTAACTCATGGAAAATTCCCATTGTAACATATAGAAAATCACAGCAAGTGAATCAGCGAAGAGACTCTTTTCACTGAATTTATCATCAAGCTTCACAGTCGTATATATATGGTTTTTAAGAAGTTATATCCGGTGAGGGACTTGAATAATAGGTGTGAATGCATAAAATAACAATGATAATGGTAGTATGAAATGGAATTCAAAACCGAAATGTTTGTGATTGTACTCATGGTTGAATGTCAAGTGGCAAAGCCAGTTAATGTCATATATAGAATAATTCATAGGAGGGATAGAACTTGAAAAGGGATGTACGATTATAGATTAGTAGACAAATTGAATAAAATAAAAACGTTAGGTTATATTGTGTGAAGCCTAATAGCATAGAATTTAGCGTTGTAAAAACAAAAAAGAAACAAAATTTAGAATGACAAGTGGAACAAGTGAAATAATACCGGGGACTGTTCAGAGTGAGAGTGGTAATAGTTAGAATTGACGTAATAAGGAAGAGTATAAAAATTGAATAGACGAAATGAAAAAATGAGAAGTTGGTAGAGCTAAAATATGATTGGGGATTACCTCACTTTAGCATAAAGCGATTAGGACCATGAAGTTGGAGGGGTTGAACCAACTTTTTCTGTACACACAGATCTGGCTTTTCTGTTTCGATGGCCAAAGCTTCAACAACGCAGATGAGTCGGGTACGTAGGGATTTGGGTAAATTACTCTTCGCCTTGTAGATGACTTTAAAGGCGGCGACTATAGAGATAGGATGATCATTATCGACCAGATGTTCAATGGTCGCGCTTCTTATTGCTCCACCTCCACCATTTCGTAACCATGCGGAATAGTGTTCTGGCACCCTCTTGAACAAAACTTGAGTCGAACGACCGATATACCTAGCTCCACATGAGCGGGTGAATTGATAAACACACATAGAGTTGATCGACAGCGGGAACTTGTCCTTCGGGTTATTGAACAGTAATGGTTGACTAGTAAAAGCTATTTTCAGAGATGCAGCAGGGAATGTTCTCTTCAGGGACTGTGATATCCTTCGTTTCATGATAACGAAAGCTAAATCCGCTTTGAATTCCAAGCTCATGTAAAGTATTTTCTTGTGTATGGTTGATATGTCACGTTTTATAGGATTTGAATGTATATTCTTATCTATAAAACGTGCTGGAAATCCATATTCTATTAGGATTTTCCTCAAAATGTATAACTCATCTTCCACAGGATCAGGGCTACATATGTGCCGAATACGAGTGGTAAGCAACCGGACCAGGTTTCGTTTTCGACCAATGGGTAGTCAGCTGTAGAATTTGCCGGTTAACTATTCCATGACAGCATACGGCAAGTTGATCTCTTCAGAGTTCCATCGGTCCTCCTTGATAAGTTCACATCGAGGAAATGAATGTTAGACTCGTTCTCCATTTCGAGTGTGAATTTTATCGAAGGATGGCAACCATTAAATACATTTAATATATTATTCAAGTTACAATCACTGTTACAAATAATAAAGCTGTAATCTTCACACCTTTTATACATTTGAAAGCTTTGGATTATAGGCTTCAGCTGACCGTTTTCTAGACTAGACATAAAACAGTCTGGAAGGAGAGGACCCAAGGGAGAACCCATTGCAATACAATCCTTCTATCTGTAGATTGCTTCATTGAAAGTAAACTGTACATTCAATTTACATCTCAAGAGTAGAGGATATTCGACAATTTCTCGAATGAAATCCAATTCCTGCCCGAAACAATATTACAGTCTTCACGTACTGTGAAGCCATATTCTTCCTGCTAATTTCAATGCCCTCCACCATGACACACAGTCATTGACGAGTGTTCCATTACGGATGAAACCAGAGAACTTCAGACGAATAGGAAGTAGGTATGCCAGAGTGAAAAGATCCTCAGAGTAGAAGTCGATGGAATGTGAACATGCAGTAGTGTTGCTGCACTGGAACCTAACTTATTGGATTTGAAATGTTTCTCATTACTGTCTGTCTCATTCCTCGTAGACTTGTTCCCTCCCAGTTAACACAATGACGCGGGTGTAAGATAGGCAGAAACAAATACCCAGCCTACAGCAGCACCGAACAGAATCTTGGGATTTAGTGTCTGTTCAACAATCGAGACCTCACTAATACTTTGATAATTATAACCCGTTGCGAGTTGGATAGGAGGTATCACACTCCGCCAAATCTAAGGAGATACGAATACACATGACACGCAGCGAATGAATGGCTCCGTATGATTTCTTGGGCCATTAAATACTTATCTGCACAAAAGTATCATAATTCGAAGAACTCTCCTTCTCCTTCACTGATGGGATCATACAAGTCTTAGTTGTCGCGAGTCACATGGGAAATTGTTCGTCAGACTTGACGATCGCTTCTGACAATCCGACCATATTAGCCAATTTATTCGACGCGTGTTCCTCCTCAGTGTGCACCATTAGTGACGAATTCTCACTAAAACCCAGTTAACTAGTTCCCGAATAAAGAAAGTCATTAGTGAACATGTGACTGATATTCAAGTGTACATAGTGATTCCAAACTACGCTCCACCCTCATAGGTTTTATATTTATCCATCATATGTTCTATGCAATGGAGACAATATTGAGTGCGAAACCTATGAATTGCTACGTTGTCAGCAAACTAGCCGGCTCTCTCATTATCTCCTACTTGTAGTATATGCTGACACTATCTCGATCAACTGACAATATCAGATACTAATATGAATGTTATTTTAGCATATATATATACGAATTCAATGTCAATTCAATGACAACCGCCATTACCAATCCCTCGATGGAATCATTTTGAGTTTGTTTTGCTGTTATTCAATAAAATTGAATGCAGTACTGTTCCAGATGATGAGAATCCACACTGTATCACAAGTGGTGTTTGCGAATATAGCAAATTATTGTTATGGTCATTATGAAATTAAGAGATGAGCGCAATATGGAGGCAGTCAGAGCCATCTCATATAGCCTCTAGGAAAATCAGTGAAGTGATTTCATTCAGTTGAGGTGGAAATGATTCTTCACTACAACCGGACTGATCGCCATCGTAGCTGGATCACACAACTCACCCATCAGTTTCGTCAAGTGAATTTCAGAGATCTGTATTGAACTGTATTTATCGTGTTTATTCATTCGTATCAGTGATATTCTGAAGAAGTCAGTATACACAATGTAAGTGTAGATATTTTTAGAAAAGAAAACCGACCTCCTCAATTGTGTTCATAAACAACGATCACTAGCCCACACAATAAATTAATTCATGAGACCTGCTTCATATCGTACGATGTAACTGCTTGCATGGGGCAGAATTGTTTGTGTGATTCCGGGTCAACTTCATGCACCGTTTGTTCAATGAAAAGTTGTCAGTGTTACTAATTATTTGTATTTTAGAAGTAATTTCATAGAATGAGGGATTTTCAGCCAGGATATTGTGTCGAATGCAAAAGATTATGGAATATATTGATTTTGTTCGGATTTACGATGTGGTTCGTGTTGAGTGATTGAAAACGATTTTGATCTTGGAGTTTCCATGTGTGCATTGTGACAGCATGATGCATTATGTAAACAGAGAAAAAACTGGTTTCGATAGTCACTAATTTTGACAAAGAACGAGGATGCTCTAAATCTGCTCTCCTCGATTTATGTCTCCTGTATGAAGCATTGAAATACAAATGCAACTGGCATCTGACAAACAGCGCATTCCCGATACGACAAGACTGAGTTCTGAGGAGTGCAGCTTATGGTCACACTTCGAAAAGACGAGTAAATGCTTGTAATATCATCCCACTTGCTTGGCTAAGACGCACCTCGTGTTCCTAAAATGTACGGTCTTGCAACACGTTTAGATAGAAGCCGATGATCCTCTTCGGCAATCTTTACACAAACGAACCGCACAATCAGTGAGGTTCAAATCACCACTCCAAATGTATTTGTCATTATCCCAGGTTTCTTCCGAAGCAACATAACTATAACTGGGTTCTTGATCTCATCAGTACTCACTTCTCTCTAGAATGATTGTTGGCGATGTACAAGTAGTGGTTATCTGCAATGCATCTATAATGCTGATAAAGTCAAAATTGCGAGTTCAACACTAATATTCGTTTTCCAAGCGTGGTGATGTAATTCATTCCCTCTCCTTCGAGTGTGTTGAAGGATGATATGATTGTCCATTACAAACATGAAAGTCCACTTATAAGGCGAGGATGGTTGGTGGGTAAAGTGGTTTAGTTTACTGAGAACTTCAATTCTTTCTCGAAGTTTCATGTGCCCAAGTGGACTGACTGTTAAACAGATAGAAGTCCAGAATGTGAAAGTCTGTGGAGATGTTTGCCACTCCACATCACTACCAGTTACACATCGAAAAAGAAAACCAATGCGCTAACATTTGCTCTGGCTTTTCTTCTAGCTATGATGTGGTGAAGGGAAATCAGTGTCTGAGACTGTTACACTTAATCGCCTGAAATAGCGGACATGTGTCTAACATACACCATCCAATTGCATCAGTCTTCGATACTATAATATGAGGTGTAATCGTCAGCTGACGTCAGCTCAATCCGGAAATACTAATCATTCAACACCTGGCTGAGTTCGAGAAACAACCGATTTATGTGTGGCTCACAGGATAGAAAGATTCTGTGCTATATGTGAAGTATATTTTACTTCGAATTGATTTTGGTAACTGGACGAATACAGATGAGAATTCAAGATTTCCTACAAACCCCATTCCGACGTTTCCTGCAATAACTATCCAGAAACTCACTGAAGAATATTGCGATTTCTCACCTTCACGTTTATCAACCTTCACGTTTCATTTCATATGTGGTGGATTCCTTAACCTCTTTTCGATTTATTTTTACATTGCTGATAATGTGAACGTCGTATGAATTATATTTACTTTTGATATGCTATGTAACATGGAAATGGAATGGAGCATTCTAGAACAAACCGTGAACCCCATATTGTCCCGAATCAATCGGATTACTGTTATTATTATTGTAATTCTTGCCAGTTGGAAGGGACTGTAGAGATAAGTATCAAATGAAGATGTTCTCTTGAAACTCGTCATCCCACCCGGAACGTATATCGGTATTAAGAAGTCTGCTTATATCTGTGTTTTTGATATTAACCTTACTATATTTAATATTATTGGGTTTCCTAGGACACGTGTAGATGACGTCTCGCCATCGCTATGTAAGCCTATATGAGATTAGTTGGGAAATCGTTAACCTGTCTACCAATGTGACGCGACACTATGTGTCACTTGATGTACATACCTGAAAGTGGAACCTATTGAAACTCCCGTTCAGCTAGTCACAATAGTTCAATTCCACACCTTGTAGAATGAATGGCACACGTGTGTTCCATCATGAATCAGTGTGCTACCTGAATATTGATTACTGAAAATTGTGAAGGCCCATGATTGTATACAGAATGAAGAAATATGTGTGTTAATTAACCCACAACAACTAATGATATAGAATGCTGAGTACAAGTGTTCCAGGTAAATAGAGATTAGTGAGGATTATGAACAACATACAAATGTTGTGGTATTGGCAACGCGAAATTGTGTACAGAATGAAGAAATATTTGTGTTGTTTGAGGTCATCACAACATCACGCGTTGTGTGTCTGATGTATAAAGCTGTTAATATAATTATTATTACAATTACTATTTCTGATTATTTCACTTCAGAAATAATGATGCAAATAGAAGCTTATTTTGTAGAAATATCCAACTAAGACATGACGAACTCAGAGAACCAAAGTGAAGCGAAAGGACATCAGATATTGTGTAGAATCTGTTGATGAGATCAGTGGAAACTGGACTCAATTAACTGAATCAAATTTTCTACTCTCTCATACTGATCCACTACTAATCACTTGTCGCACATGAGGCAGCTTGATTCAATCAAAATTGACGCGCCTTGTATACTTTCACATGTGTCATTCGCAATCGAATTTCAACAATCGTCGTGAAGTGCTTAATAGACACCGATTGACAGCATCACTGTGAACATCATTCCATTCAATCTGTTCAGCGGAAGGAAGATCAAACATATTTAAGTGAAGTCATCTCATGGTGGTCAATAATGTGAGAGTGAGTACAATCCCATATGAAGCACATATTTCATAGATCTGTAGGCGTTTATCAAATACTACTACGGAAGTAACAACAGATCGATTTTATGCTGTGCATGTTCGTGGTGTCAATTTATCTTAAAAAAATAGACCAACGACTTTAGAATCCATGTAGGTATCATGTTCAGTGATTGTCATCGAAGAACTGCATTCTGCCCATTTCATATACAAAGTGTTTGGGTATGTATCCTGAAGTGCAGGACTCCCTCCATATATCTGATATCACAATGGTTCACTTAGCATACTCTTGCCATTTCACTTATTACGCACGGTTCACAGTTCACTCAGGCTTCTTGATACTTCGTTCCTGTTAGATTGACTGATTCTCCGCTTGCTTAAGTTCTCATGAAATCCATACTTACTAAAGAATGGCGAGTGTTGATCATTCGAAGAATTCCATACTCATCTTCACGCTGTCGTTAAAATCCTACTTCCTTATTGATGAGTTGAGTTGAAAGAGAGTAAATTTGGCTTCTATTTACTCAAATGTGAGCCGGTCTAATATCGAGTAATGAGACGGCGTACTGTTTCACTCGAGTCTGTTACTCAGAAGTGACTTTTATTTCTTGAATGACGTCTCATACACCACACCAACATCAGGGAGAAAATGGTTGAAATACAGTGAAGAGTGAACTTGTAACTGAATGAGAAGCGAAATTGTTAATCGTTCACATGACTAGTATGGGGGAGACGAGAACCCATTACAGTGGAGTGAGTAGTCGACATGAATTTTCAAACTGGTTGGTATCCTCGATACCGTATCCCTGGCGCTATTCCCAATGTTCCACTTCATTACAAGAAGTACTTGTATACCATTCTCAGCGTAATATGTTCCTCAGTGATGTGTTTGCCTATGCTTTCATCGGCCTGATGAACATGTTTGAATAATGGTAGCAACCCTGATTGATTTATAGTCTTAAGTGGGGATATGATAAATCTATTAATAAAGTGAATGCAAATATGTAGTGCTCAGTTAATGTGTTCACGAAATCGGCGTTATTACCCGACAAGTGACCTCAAAAACTCCCATTTTTTCAGTACAATTGGCTTTGTGTAGTGTATAGAAATAACGCGAAGTGAATCGTCATTTGAATTCGCCTCCACACGGTTGACGATATCAAGTGAGATGTGTGAAATCATTGATCCGAATTCGTTTTGTGAAATAAATTTCACAGATTCATTGAGGAATCAATTCAAATGACGGTCAGGAATCCGATCAGCTAAATACACTTAACTGCTTCGTCTCAGGCCATCTCCACACGTCGTGAATCTTTCTAAGTTTGTTCAGTCTAGTTGATGAGTGGAATCCCAGAGTGATTGGCGAATGAGTCAGGAAGGAGGAATCAAGTGTCGAGGTGACTAGCAGATATACACAGATGAAGGTGTTAGTGAATATGCGTAACAATTTCTTCATATCATCGTGTTGATTCACCCGACATGGTTTGCACTACAGAACTGATGTCACTGGAGACTTCAGTGTCTTGTTCGTACAAGCATACTTCACGTGTCATCGTCTTATGTTCCAGACTCGCCCATTTGATATCCGTTTGTGCATAATCACACAATTGAGCTTACATCATTTCAGATGCATTACACATGGTGTCAACCTGGTTGACGACTTCATCAGTGAATTTGTCGAATACAGTGATAATTTGATGTTCAGAGGAAGAAAGAGGAAACACTGATGTAAGAAAGGCGTGATGTTTCCGATCGCGGAAATTTCTGACAATTTCAAAGACGTCAGCTGGATCCTGAAATACAAATCATTCGACACCTGGCTGAGTTTGAGAAACAACTGACTTATGTGTTGCATACAGGGTAAAGAGATTCCGTTTTATATGTGAGGGATATTTTACTTCGAATTGATTTTGGTAAATGGACGAGTACAGGTCAGAATTCAAGATTTCCTACAAACCCCATTCTGGCATTTCTTGCAATAACTATTTAGAAACTCACTGAAGAATAGTGCGATTTCTCACCCACACGTTTATCACCTTTCACCTTTCATTTGGTATGTGGTGGATTCATCAACCTCATATAATCTCTACGGTCTAATCGATGTGTAACGAATGCATAAGGCTACAGTGTGAAGGAGTGGCTGTTTAGAAGTTCTTTGTGAACAATCTAGTCGTGATAGTTATCTTTACTTGGATATTCCGTCTATCTTAGTTGTTGTCATCCTCTCTCCTCCTCGATATCTCATCATTCTCCATACACTCGCATATCACGTGTTCATTTCACGCCTATTACTTGTCGTTCTCTCTGTGAGATCTCTAATCACAATATTTCGATTTGTGGTTGTACGATACATCGATAATGTACAATATTCTCTCAAACTAAATGACACAGTGAGGCAATTCAAGCTGAATCGAGTGAGATGGTTGAGATGTGTCTAACACACTCCATTCCATTGTATTACTATACGATACTAAACTCTGAGCTGATATTTGGTCAGGTTTAGAAAGTGTAAGTAGCTGTAGATAATCAAACATGACCTGGATGCAAAATTCCGACCAGAACAAGCTGGATTCAGGTAAAACAAGTCTTAATTTGATGAAATCGCCACACTACAGATCATCATTGAACAAAGTTCGGATTTGCAATCACCTCTCTATCTCAACTTCATCGACTTTGAAAAAGCCTTGGACAGCGTCGATCGAGAGGTCATTTGAGAACTACTTCGCTACTACTGGGTCCCATCGACAAGTATACATCTCATCCAACAGTTATACGATTATGCTGCATTCCAAGTAATCCACAACGGGAAACCTACGGAGCCCTTCGAAGTGAGGACGGGAGTGAGGCAAGGCTGTCTCTTATCGACAACCAGAAAGCATCATTTCAACTACAGGCGGAACTGACGAGGATATGAAAGTAGGAATCCGAAAATCAAGACAAGCTTTCATTACTCTTAAGTCTTTGTGGAGGTCAACAGCATTCACCATCAAAATTAGCATCCGGATTTTCAACTCCAGTGTGAACTCAGTGCTACTATACGTATCAGAGACTTGGCCAGCGCGTCATAAAGAGCATCTCCAACAAATTTCAGACCTTCATTAACAGTTGCCTTCGCTCAATACTCAAGATCAGATGGTCGGCCAGAAAAGATCAGCAACAGGGATCTCTGGCAATGAGTGAACCAACCCAGCAGGAACCGATTGTGAAACAAATAGGCAGGAAGAAATGGAGATGGATTGGCTGGCCATACTCTGAGGAAACCATCAAGTGATATCACTAGAGAAGCCAATGCTCGAGCGGAACCCGAAAGGGTAGCTGCGAGTTGGTCGTCAGTGCACGGGTGACTTGGAGGACGTCATGTGAGGAGAAGATGAAAGCATGTGGGCAGACTTGGAGCGGAGTGAAAACGTTTGCAGAAAACAGAAGGCAGTGGAGACCCGCAGCTGCAGCCCTATGTTCCTCTAGGAATTAATGATATAATAATAATGATAAATAAGGAGCAGTCGAATCACAACCTTTTGTCAATTAGCGAATCCTGAAAAAGGTGGTTTCAGCCACGTCGGTTGGTGTAAGCTGTCTGGTTTAGGTAGTGGAGAAAACGCATCGAATATTTATCAACTAGTGAATACATCAAATTCTCATCATTCTTCTTCCGTCGACCTGCCTCAAAATCTTTCTAATTTCTGACACTTGCAGAGCACAATACCTACACGATATTTATAGACTCCGGGCAGGTGGTGGTACTACAATAGTATACTCCACATCTTCACAAACGCGATTATTGGTAAAACGTGGAATTGTAGTGGATAAGATGGCACAAGAATGAAAATTATCCTCACCTCAAATGACCAATGCGGATTTTTGTATAAAACGAGAGAATATATCTAATCTAGATTAAGTCTACAGGTAATGCTTGCGAATCCAACAGCTCTGGTGTGAAAAAAGACCATTCCACATAACCAAATCAACATGATTTGCATTGAGATAGCTGTTTCTTCTGGGAATAATTCTTCATCCACATTCATTTGAAAACAACCCTTGAGATATTCTATAAGGTACAATATACAAAACGTTGTAGCTCAGGTAGATAACTTGGATGTAGTTGTGTAAACCATTAAGCTGAATGGTCTACTCACAAAAAACTGTCATTGCCCTACCAGGTAGCTACTCCATCCCACTCTTCAAATTTTCGACGTGAGCTTTGAAATTTCCCCACTAGTTTATCAGTTAGTTCTCCTGGTGACTGTGAATATCGTGATTTTTTGCACTTCTCCGTTTTCACACCTCTTAGTCTGGGAATTGATGTCACACACAAACCGAAAAATCACTCCAGTCAGTTGGCTCTTCGTCAACTGAAAGACTCAGCAGCGAAAGACAAAACCAACATCATCTGAAAACTATGTTTCAATGACTATGATAAACACCACATTAGTCAAAGTCAACTCCCTATCTGGACGCACATCCACTAACAAAATCTAGCTGTCGGAAGAGGCGATGATATCCACCATCACATATTGGGCCATGCAGTCGACCACGGACATCAATTTGACTGAGCCTATCAACGTTCAAATATTAGGCGGAAGAAACGTCAAGTATGCCAGAGTTTTTGTTGCTGGCAGGAATTCATGTGAATTGGCATATAACAGTCACACTGACCCAAATAGATGTTACCAATCCATCAGAGGAAACTACCAAACTGAATGCAGGAAGTCTTTGGAATCACTGAGTCACAAGAACAAACTGAAGACATTTTGTGTACTACTGAAATGAAATAGTATTTTCAAATGATGCTCGCGTGTCATGAACTTCATGTGGATGCCATCAGATAAATTATTCTTACTGTTCGGATTGAAGTGTTTCTGCAGATTGACGGATTTCATAACACCTATCAAATTCCACGGATTCATGATGTCAGTCACACCACGTCATGAGACCTTGTTTCACTCACCAATCACAACACTCACAGTCTTCCACAAATCAACGATGAAATCGTGATTATTGTAATCAGCCAATTAGAACAGTAACTGTGACTGCTTGTTGTGGTATAAATAAGGCAACTGAGAGACAGTTACCATAAGAAGATGGTCTACTTTACATACAGCCACATAGCCTTCATCACCGTGTTGGCATTTGCAGCCACAATCTCAGGTAAGCATTTTCTCAAAAGATGGTATATATGTGACTTGATCCTTACGAAACGTTAGCCGTATTCACTAGCGCTGTTGAATATTTCGCCAGTCACTCTAAAAGTCCCCACTCTATGAGCTTTCGCGTATGATTTCATCTCGAATGCATCTTTCTTGACAGATGGTTGCCAGCTGTGTAATAGTACTCAAGCAGGCGTCTCTCCTGATAATTCTGACTGGGAGACTATAGTGACACACTCTCTCATTCTGATAGTGTTTTTCGGCTAAAATACCCTAAGATTGCCCGAATATACATTTTTCGATGGTGTGTTTCTGCACTGCAATGCAATACATAAAGCCCTCTAGATAACTTTGATACTTGAATACAATTGGAGAAATTGTTCTGATAATCTTCAGTGTTCTGAAACTGCTTCTCTGCATAATAATTGTCGTTTACACTTCTTCATCTCATTTCAAGGTGAATTGACAAATGTAACTCTACTTGAAAATTTGAAAGAAAATTCTGAACGTAAGAATGAATAACGTGCATGTTATTTGAGCTTATTAATCTACTTGGTGATTTGTCATTAAAATTGTTTGAGAATAACGAATGTCTTACAATGAACGTTGTAGCCATGGTCTTTCTTGACGAATCGAAAACTGATATGAAATCATTGAAGACAGTGTGGAGATTGATTGGCTCACCTGAACTTCTTTCAGTTGTGTTCAGTGAAACTATTTTCAATGTGTATTATTCATTTGCACTAAGTAGTCTTACATAATATATAACAATTCATTCGAAATATTCTCGTCGTTCCACAGATGGAATATCCAGAGCAATTTCGGAACTCAAATTTGCAGAAGGAGAAATTCAAAATATTACAGGTAAATAAAACCTAGAGACCTATCGCTAATGATTAATTTTTACACACTGACGAAATTATGCTTCGAATTATTCTTTGGAATTTAATACTAATCATGACATCGATCATGTCGACTAATACTTAGCATATACTGACATCACTAAAATACACGTCTCCATAAAGTTGTTAACTTTCAAGGCTCTTGCTTTTCTGTTTCCTAGACAAGATTCTCAGTCAAAATGCAAGCTTACGAGGAGAAGTAGAAGAGTGTAAGTAAACCGTATCTATTGAAATGATGAACAATCTATTTTAGATACGGCCTGCCTGGAAACTGCATACAAATACAAATGGGGTAGAAACACATTCAGAGGTGCGTTGTAAGAAATTCTTTTCATTTTAAGCATAATGTTATACGCGAAATTTATTCACTGAGCATTGTGCTTCCATTTGATGCGTCAGAAGTCACATTCTTGATACACTATCTGTTGATGAAATGCTCTCTCACCGATCATTTCAATCACAGACGTCCATTCGACTGTAACATGATGAATGATTGCAAAGTTGTTGGCCAGAAATTGATCAGAGCCGTTAAACACACTAATGCCTTTCTATCTTTCTTAGATATCTCAAACGGTCTCCTGGACAGTAAGCTAGATGTTTTGAATCATTTCTATACTTAACTTCCAACTGCAATTATTTTTCAATTAATAATATTGCTAATAATATTCGTTTGGCTTCTATTCACGCGTCACCATCTGAACTATCATTTTTAATAAGTCCATTTTATTTACTGATGTTAAATATAAAGATGAAAGATTTCTCTATGCACCGATAAACATGAGGAAGTGATTGACTACAATTGTTTGACTGCTGTAACTCACGTTTTAGGTATTTTTTGAGAATCTGTCGGCTCGTAAAGAAATTTTATTCGCCTAAATTTTGATTGTATCTGCATTCAACCTGAAACAATGTGTATCCGTACTATATTGAAAACAATAGACATGGATTGATATGTGCGAACCTAATTATTTCAGACATTGTGGGAAACTCAAGTGATGATGCGATAACCTGTTACCTTGAAGAAGCCACAGGATATGAGAGTAAGTAACATTTTATTACGTAAATGCATCTAAAATATTTTGTCCTTATGGAGAAACGATTTTCGAAATTCCAGTCTCCACATAATGAAACTGTTTTTCTACTCTTACTCACCCACAAATAGAAAAAATGGAGGCGTTCCCTATAGAAGGATGTCACAAAAATCTAGCTTCCGCGAATAAAGAAGGTATTTGTTTGTTCCCTTTTTACATTCCTGATGAAATCAATAACACTTCCACATACACCTACGATAAAGATTTATTTTCAGATATCACAATTCCTTCATCATGATTTAAATTCGTGAACACCCACCACGTATTTGGCATCAGTCTACGATGGGGATTTCCCGAGAGTCAAAAATTAATGTACGGAGGAGGATGAGCGAGTTTATTGGTGGTCTAGGATGTGGTCAGTCGTCTACAAATGAAATTGTTCAGATGGTGTGAAAGACAATCTGGTCAACGTAAAACTGGATGAGCACTAACACAGTGACATGATGATTGCAGTTTGGACATGATGCAAAGTTAACATCATAAAAGTGGATGAGTTTGTAGAGTTGTCGATTGGTTGAGTCTGTGCGTGAAACAGACTGTTTTGCGTCATTTCATGTAACATAATTTTGTGTTCAAATCTCATAATTTGATTCTGAGAAATACAATCCGGAAGATTTATTCTTTCATGAATTATTCCAGATGTGGAGCAATTGGAATTTCAAATCCAAACAGTATTCTACTCCAACTACTTGTATAGTACTGCCATTTGTGAGTTCATTTTCTCTGTAGAATTATTCGTCAGAGTCTATCGAATATTAGTTATCATACGAATGCAGTGATAGACAACAATCCCTTTCACTGGTCAATTCAAATTTCTCCAAATCGTTTTTGTCATTTCCAGTTTCCAAGAAATTTTACACAGCCCAGTTGAAGAAGTTGAAAGGTTAGATATATTTTGCATCAACTTACATCCTCAATCATACAAAAGCGACACACGAGGAGAATGTGTGTTAATGCAGGGCAGGTCAGAATCTCCATGAATGATGATGAGTGGACAAAATACAACACAGCGTATTCACTGCAACAGTTAGATAATATTTTTCACCGTCGACTATTCTTCCACCATACAGCACAAATAAAAGTCAATGAGTGTGTGGTTCAAATTGCAATCTCGAATACGCCTGTTAAATCGAATGGTGGAAGCATCATAAGTGGCGCTGTAAGTTACCGTGCGGATATCCACCGACGAATAATGTCGTGGCAGTTCTAAATAGACGGTATCATGTATGCATGAGAATACACATGCACATTTCATAGGCGTCACTGAGGATATGCAAGCAAGCCAGTGAAATTCACTCGACTCATAGTGAATTATTGAAAGATAGCAACTCGTGTAGTCGTCCAGGTAGTGAGAATTGCAATCACCACTCACTGTAAATATTCAGAATTCTGGGATTGTATGAATAAGCACACAGTTCATCAACAGTCATCCTCCTCCCGAGTATACGCGTCTCTTGATTATTTCGCCAGTAATAGTTTTTTATCCCCCAATATTGCTAACTGATTTTATTCTCATACAGGAAATTGAGGAGAAGAACCAGAATGAGTGTCAAAGTCGGTATACTACTGAATACTTGTAGATTGTAGAAGCTTTCGTAAATGTTAATTTTATTTTGAATTAAATTAAATAAATCAATTATCTGCTACACCGGTTTCACTTCATGAACTCAAACATTAATTGAACTGCTGGTTGTGATCAGGGGTGTGACTAATATTTGAATTCACGGTAGAAGATTTAGTGGTGGGCTGAAGACATCCGTAATGTGCTAGTGTGAGGCTATTCATAAGGTGGCTATCAGGATACTGAATCTCTTCTGCAGAGGGTTCGTCAGATACTTCTGAGATGAGACAGCGTTTTCATGGCACAAATTGTCCGTTGTCTTATTCCCACACACATAAATCCTATGTCGATGGCTTGGCGGTTGTGACTCTCACCGACCATGCACATGCTCCGGCGTGCGACCCTCTGCCGACGAACCCGTGATATTTATGGTCGGCCTGCAAAATTTGGGCTACCGATATCACATGCTGAAAATTGCATACCTGTATCAAATAGTACAGTGTGGAATCAGGCTGAAATCCAAAAAATAATAATAATCAAAAATAATAAAATAAGGTACAAATAGATCTGCTGGGAAACCAAAGCGTGAGGGCTTCTGCGCGTAGCCCACCTCATTTGGAAGACAAATGAGTCAATTTCGTTTCGACAGAATAATCGCGGATAACGCGAATCAGCTGGATCAAGAGTAGGTAAAACACGTTTCCACGAAATTTGAAATCGAACAAGTGTTCGTACCACATATTAGTCATTAATTCCAGTATCTAGCATAGTGATAACAGTTATACTCCTCAACACTGATAGCAAATAGATACATCTGAAGGCCGACACGTCGGCTGACTTCTAGATACGCTGAAATGTCTGCAGAATGAACATCCATAAATCTGTATGTAATGGGCGATGCCGAATATTTTGAGTGTGAACAGAGGAAACCGTTCATTGTATCTCACTGTCTGGCTATTTGAAACTTCCTCGAGGGACTCACAGTCCTAAAGCTCTACAAAGGCAGCTAGAAGTTTGCTATCAGTCGTAGAATATGCTGGGTTGTATTGAACATCGACGATAATAACATGGAAAACTAAAAATTACCTCATCAGTTTCGATGGGCAGCTTTATAAGCGAGAGATATTTCCAGTGCAAAGCAAGTAAAGTGGGGCAGAATTAAACAAGCAAAATTAGACAGTGTGGATTACGCGACAATCAAGTTAAATATTCACTGTAAGATGGCATAAACACTCCCCTCAGAAGAATCACACACCAACATTTCAGGACTGCAGGCCAAGGTCAAAATCACCACAATTCTTTCAAACTAAATCACACAGTAAAACAACGCATTTTCGATGTATCACACAACCACAAATAGAATCATCGAGATAAGAGAGCTCACAGGGAGAACGACAAATAATAAGCAGGAAGGGAGTACATGATATACAAGTGTAAGAACAATGATGCGTTATCCAGGAGGATGAAGTACGACAACTTCAATACTAGTTGAAATATCCAACAAGGATAATTATCGGAAGTAGATTGTTCACGAGGGAACTTCTAAACAACTACTCCGTCACACTGTAGCTTTGAGCATTCCTTACAAATCGAATAGACTGTAGACAATACGTGGGATTGAGAAATCGACCACTTTCGAATTGTATTGTGAAGTTGAATGATTGAGGTTTCTTCACAGACTCACCCACGTGTTCAATGATCAGTATTTCGGGATTCACGTGAGGTTGTTGAAATTGACAGAAATTTCCAGAACTGGAAACACTATGCATTTCAGTTATCAGTGCTTCATCTTTCTTCCTCCCAACATCACATTATCACAATATTTATCAAATTCACTGATGAAGTCATCAGCCAGTTTGATACCATGTGTAGTGCATCTCACATCATGTCAGCTCATTTTTGATTATCCAAAAATGGATATCGAATGGAAAACCAGAAACATAGGACGATGACGCGTGAAGTACGCGTGTGTACACGAGACACTGTTACCTCCAGTGACATCAGTTCTGTCGTGCATACCACGTCGAGTGAACCAACAGGATGGTATGAATATTTGGTTACTCCAATCCACCAATACCTTTATTTGTGCATATCTGTAATTCACCTTGTCACTTGACATCTGCTTCCTGTCTTATTCGCCAATCGCTCAGTGATTTCACTCATCAACTAGGCTGAATAAATTTAGAAAGGCATACGACAAGCAAAGCTGACCTGAGACAAAGGAATTTTGGGCATTCAGTTGAGCGGATTCGTGATGGTCAGTTCACTTGATTCCACAATGAATCTGTGAAGGTTGCTTCATAAAACTATTTCGGATCGGTGATTTCATCCATTCCACCTGATACCGTGAACTACATAGGTGTCAATTCAACTGTCAATTCACTATGGGTTATGTGTGATTATAACTGTAAACACTAGAAGTGTTAGGATGAAGATGCCTCAGTGATCTACAGATAACGTGTAATTTTCCTTCCCAGTCACGAAATATTCTCGAACATTCACAAGATCCACGCGTTCAAATCCTGAATACTCAACTGTGGACAGAATGGCATTTCGTATGTGTTAGTTACAAAATGAATCTTGAATGTGCATCCTCATTGGTCTTTCACAATACATAACCAGTTGCACTGACCCAGTCAGTAGTTTTAGATGTCAGTTTTGTGGTTATAACGCAAATTTCGTGCACATATTCATTGAAAATTTCATGTTTGCATGCACCTAAATCGCTGAGAGATTTCACTCATCAGCCAGTGTGAATCATTTTAGAAAGATACACGACATGCAGATTTGAACCGAGAATACGAAATTATTTCTATTCTCCAGGAATATCTCCATTTCTGGAATAATAGTGAAAAGTGGTACAATAAGATTATCATGAGGCATATGGTAGTCGGGACACCAACCAGTTTGAAGAATCATGTTGACTAATCACTCCATTGTTATCTCGTTATTGCATGTCTCGTCATTCACTCATGCTTCTCGTTATAATTAAATATTCTGTGAAAATGAAATCGTCAGAAGGATACCTTTGCTGAACTTCGTGTTCTCTGCTTTCCAGAGTATAGATCACGAAACAGCAGGATACACAATAATCTGGATGAATGTATGCACAGAATTAAGTTTGGAATATCACTGCAATTATTATCATTATATTCCTATATTCCTAGGGGAACATAGGGCTTTAGCTGTGCTTCTCATTCAGTTACAAGTTCACTCTTCACTGTATTTCAAACACTATCTCCCTGATGTTGGTGTGCTGTATGAGACGTCATTCAAGAAATAAAAGTCACTTCTGAGTAACAGACTCGAGTGAAACAGTACGCCGTCTCATTACTCGATATTAGACCGGCTCACATTTGAGTAAATAGAAGCCAAATTTACTCTCTTTCAACTCAACTCATCAATAAGGAAGTAGGATTTTAACGACAGCGTGAAGATGAGTATGGAATTCTTCGAATGATCAACACTCGCCATTCTTTAGTAAGTATGGATTTCATGAGAACTTAAGCAAGCGGAGAATCAGTCAATCTAACAGGAACGAAGTATCAAGAAGCCTGAGTGAACTGTGAACCGTGCGTAATAAGTGAAATGGCAAGAGTATGCTAAGTGAACCATTGTGATATCAGATATATGGACGGAGTCCTGCACTTCAGATACATACCCAAACACTTCATATATGAAATGGGCAGAATGCAGTTCTTCGATGACAATCACTGAACATGATACCTACATTGATTCCAAAGTCGTTGGTCTATTTTTTAAAGATAAATTGACACCATGAAAATGCACAGCATCAAATCGATCTGTTGTTACTTCCGTAGTGGTATTTGATAAACGCCTACAGATTTATGAAATATGTGCTTCATATGGGATTGTACTCACTCTCACATTATAGTCCACCATGAGATGACTTCACTTAAATATGTTTGATCTTCCTTCCGCTGAACAGATTGAATGGAATGATGTTCACAGTGATGCTGTCAATCGGTGTCTATTATGCACTTCACGACGATTGTTGAAATGAGATTGCGAATGACACAAGTGAAAGTATACAAGGCGCGTCTATTGTGTTTGAGTTCAGCTGTGTCATGTTCGACAGGTGAATAGTAGTGTATCAGTATGAGAGAGTAGAAAATTTGATTCAGTTAATTAGGGTCCAGTTTCCACTGATCTCATCAACAGATTCTACACAATATCTGATGTCCTTTCGCTTCACTTTGGTTCTCTGAGTTGATCACGGGTTAATCGGATATTTCTACAAAATAAGCTTCTATTTGCATCATTATTTCTGAAGTGAAATAATCAGAAATAGTAATTGTAATAATAATTATATTAACAGCTTTATACATCAGACACACAACGCGTGATGTTGTGATGACCTCAAACAACACAAATATTTCTTCATTCTGTACACAATTACGCGTTGCCAATATCACAACATTTGTATGTTGTTCATAATCCTCACTAATCTCTATTCACTTGGGACACTTGTACTCAGCATTCTTTATCATTATTTGTTGTGGGGTAATTAACACACATATTTCTTCATTCTGTATACAATCATGCGCCTCCACAATCTTCAGTAATCAATATTCAGGTAGCACACTGATTCATGATGGAACACGCGTGTATCATTCATTCTACCAGAGAAATCGCACTATTGTTGAGTGAGCTTTTGAATAGTTATTGCAGGAAACGCCGGAATGGGGCTTGTAGGAAATCTTGAATTCTGACCTGTATTCGTCCAGTTACCAAAATCTATTCCAGGTAAAATATCCTTCACGTATAACACGGAATCTCTCTATGCTCTAAACTACACATCAATCGGTTGTATCTCCAGCTCAGTCAGGTGTTGAATGGTTAGTATTTCAGGATTTAGCTGGCGTCAGCTGACGATTACATCTCATATTATAGTATCGAAGACTGATCCAATTGGATGGTGTATGTTAGTTACATCTCAGCCATCTCAGGCTATTAGGCGAATCACACTCAGACACAGATTTCCCCTTATCACATGATGGCTCGAAGGAAAATCAGGGCAAATATTAGCGAACTGGGTATGTTTTTTGATGTGTAACTGGTAGTGATGTGGAGTGGGAAACATCTCCTCAGACTTTCACATTCTGGACTTCTATCTGTTTAACAGTCAGTCCACTTGGGCACATAAAACTTCGAGAAAGAAATGAAGTTCTCAGTAACCTAAACCACTTTACCCACCAACCATCCTCGCCTTATAAGTGGACTTTCATGTTTGTAATGGACAATCATATCATCCTTCAACACACTCGAAGGAGAGGGAATGAATTACATCACCACGCTTGGAAAACGAATATTAGTGTTGAACTCGCAATTTTGACTTTATCAGCATTATAGATGCATTGCAGATAACCACTACTTGTGCATCGCCAACAATCATTCTAGAGAGAAGTGAGTACTGATGAGATCAAGAACCCAGTTATAGTTATGTTGCTTCGGAAGAAACCTGGGATAATGACAAGTACATTTGGAGTGGTGATCTGAACCTCACTGATTGTGCGGTTCGTTTGTGTAAAGATTGTCGAAGAGAATCATCGGCTTCTATCTAAACGTGTTGCAAGACCGTACATTTTAGGAACACGAGGTGCGTCTTAGCCAAGCAAGTGGGATGATATTACAAGCATTTACTCGTCTTTTCGAAGTGTGACCATAAGCTGCACTCCTCAGAACTCAGTCTTGTCGTATCGGGAATGCGCTATTTGTCAGATGCCAGTTGCATTTGTATTTCAATGCTTCATACAGGAGACATAAATCGAGGAGAGCAGATTTAGAGCATCCTCGTTCTTTGTCAAAATTAGTGACTATCGAAACCAGTTTTTTCTCTGTTTACATAATGCATCATGCTGTCACAATGCACACCTTGAAACTCCAAGATCAAAATCGTTTTCAATCACTCAACACGAACCACATCGTAAATCCGAACAAAATGAATATATTCCATAATCAAAAATACAAACATCGAAAAAATGCTCAAACAGTGATTAAATTGGGTGCAGTGATCTCGAAACTGATGTTGAAATTCAGAAGTGTAATGCACACGATTAACATTGGCGAAGTGTACTCAGACAGATCAAATGTGAGACGCAAAGCATTCAGTTGAATTGTAAGTGAAGTCAGTTGTCTCATTTCCAGTATGTGCACTGAATCAATGAGGCGGTGCAGGAAATTCGCGTAACTGATTCGCCTGCAGTTCTCACTGGTCTTTTGCATTCGACACAATATCCTGGCTGAGAATCCCTCATTCTATGAAATTACTTCTAAAATACAAATAATTAGTATCACTGACAACGTTTCATTGAACAAACGGTGCATGAAGTTGACCCGGAATCACACAAACAATTCTGCCCCATGCAAGCAGTTACATCGTACGATATGAAGCAGGTCTCATGCGTTAATTTAATGTGTGGGCTAGTGATCATTGATTATGAACACAATTGAGGAGGTCGGTTTTCTTTTCTAAAAATATCTACACTTACATTGTGTATACTGACTTCTTCAGAATATCACTGATACGAATGAATAAACACGATAAATACAGTTCAATACAGATCTCTGAAATTCACTTGACGAAACTGATGGGTGAGTTGTGTGATCCAGCTACGATGGCGATCAGTCCGGTTGAATGAAATTGAATGAATTGAATGAAATCACTTCACTGATTTTCCTAGAGGCTATATGAGATGGCTCTGACTGCCTCCATATTGCGCTCATCTCTTAATTTCATAATGACCATAACAATAATTTGCTATATTCGCAAACACCACTTGTGATACAGTATGGATTCTCATCATCTGGAACAGTACTGCATTCAATTTTATCGAATAACAGCAAAATTAACTCAAAATGATTCCATCGAGGGATTGGTAATGGCGGTTGTCATTGAATTGACATTGAATTCGTATATATATATGCTAAAATAACATTCATATTAGTATCTGATATTGTCAGTTGATCGAGATAGTGTCAGCATATACTGCAAGTAGGAGATAATGAGAGAGCCGGCTAGTTTGCTGACAACGTAGCAATTCATAGGTTTCGCACTCAATATTGTCTCCATTGCATAGAACATATGATGGATAAATATAAAACCTATGAGGGTGGAGCGTAGTTTGGAATCACTATGTACACTTGAATATCAGTCACATGTTCACTAATGACTTTCTTTATTCGGGAACTAGTTAACTGGGTTTTAGTGAGAATTCGTCACTAATGGTGCACACTGAGGAGGAACACGCGTCGAATAAATTGGCTAATAGTCGGATTGTCAGAAGCGATCGTCAAGTCTGACGAACAATTTCCCATGTGACTCGCGACAACTAAGACTTGTATGATCCCATCAGAGAAGGAGAAGGAGAGTTCTTCGAATTATGATACTTTTGTGCAGATAAGTATTTAATGGCCCAAGAAATCATACGGAGCCATTCATTCGCTGCGTGTCATGTGTATTCGTATCTCCTTAGATTTGGCGGAGTGTGATACCTCCTATCCAACTCGCAACGGGTTATAATTATCAAAGTATTAGTGAGGTCTCGATGGTTGAACAGACACTAAATCCCAAGATTCTGTTCGGTGCTGCTGTAGGCTGGGTATTTGTTTCTGCCTATCTTACACCCGCGTCATTGTGTTAACTGGGAGGGAACAAGTCTACGAGGAATGAGACAGACAGTAATGAGAAACATTTCAAATCCAATAAGTTAGGTTCCAGTGCAGCAACACTACTGCATGTTCACATTCCATCGACTTCTACTCTGAGGATCTTTTCACTCTTGTATACTTACTTCCTATTCATCTGCAGTTCTCTGATTTCATCCGTAATGGAACACTCGTCAATGACTGTGTGTCATGGTGGAGGGCATTGAAATTAGCAGGAAGAATATGGCTTCACAGTACGTGAAGACTGTAATATTGTTTCGGGCAGGAATTGGATTTCATTCGAGAAATTGTCGAATATCCTCTACTCTTGAGATGTAAATTGAATGTACAGTTTACTTTCAATGAAGCAATCTACAGATAGAAGGATTGTATTGCAATGGGTTCTCCCTTGGGTCCTCTCCTTCCAGACTGTTTTATGTCTAGTCTAGAAAACGGTCAGCTGAAGCCTATAATCCAAAGCTTTCAAATGTATAAAAGGTGTGAAGATTACAGCTTTATTATTTGTAACAGTGATTGTAACTTGAATAATATATTAAATGTATTTAATGGTTGCCATCCTTCGATAAAATTCACACTCGAAATGGAGAACGAGTCTAACATTCATTTCCTCGATGTGAACTTATCAAGGAGGACCGATGGAACTCTGAAGAGATCAACTTGCCGTATGCTGTCATGGAATAGTTAACCGGCAAATTTCTACAGCTGACTACCCATTGGTCGAAAACGAAACCTGGTCGGTTGCTTACCACTCGTATTCGGCACATATGTAGCCCTGATCCTGTGGAAGATGAGTTATACATTTTGAGGAAAATCCTAATAGAATATGGATTTCCAGCACGTTTTATAGATAAGAATATACATTCAAATCCTATAAAACGTGACATATCAACCATACACAAGAAAATACTTTACATGAGCTTGGAATTCAAAGCGGATTTAGCTTTCGTTATCATGAAACGAAGGATATCACAGTCCCTGAAGAGAACATTCCCTGCTGCATCTCTGAAAATAGCTTTTACTAGTCAACCATTACTGTTCAATAACCCGAAGGACAAGTTCCCGCTGTCGATCAACTCTATGTGTGTTTATCAATTCACCCGCTCACGTGGAGCTAGGTATATCGGTCGTTCGACTCAAGTTTTGTTCAAGAGGGTGCCAGAACACTATTGCGCATGGCTGCTAAAAGGTGGAGATGGAGCAATAAGAAGCGCGATCATTGAACATCTGGTCGATAATGATCATCCTATCTCTATAGTCGCCGCCTTTAAAGTCATCTACAAGGCGAAGAGTAATTTACCCAAATCCCTACGTACCCGACTCATCTGCGTTGTTGAAGCTTTGGCTATCGAAACGGAAAAGTCAGATCTGTGTGTGTACAGAAAAAGTTTGTTCAACCCCTCCAACTTCACGATCCTAATCGCTTTATGCTAAAGTGAGGTAATCCCCAATCATATTTTAGCTCTACCAACTTCTCATTTTTTCATTTCGTCTATTCAATTTTTATACTCTTCCTTATTACGTCAATTCTAACTATTACCACTCTCACTCTGAACAGTCCCCGGTATTATTTCACTTGTTCCACTTGTCATTCTAAATTTTGTTTCTTTTTTGTTTTTACAACGCTAAATTCTATGCTATTAGGCTTCACACAATATAACCTAACGTTTTTATTTTATTCAATTTGTCTACTAATCTATAATTGTACACTCTTTTCAAGTTCTATCCCTCCTATGAATTATTCTATATATGACATTAACTGGCTTTGCCACTTGACATTCAACCATGAGTACAATCACAAATATTTTGGTTTTAATTGAACCCCATATTATTATTATTATTTTATGCATTCACACCTATTATTCAAGTCCCTCACCGGATATAACTTCTTAAAAACCATATATATACGACTGTGAAGCTTGATGATAAATTCAGTGAAAAGAGTCTCTTCGCTGATTCACTTGCTGTGATTTTCTATATGTTACAATGGGAATTTTCCATGAGTTACAGAATGTCCTCTTGTCAGAATCACAGCTCCCTCCCCATTCACAACTCTCCCATCACATCTCATCCATCAGGTGGGACTGCAACCAACTGCAAAAGACTCTATCTTCAGACGACGTGATATAAATGCTTGAGGAAAGCATATTTGACTGTCATTTATTTCATGTGAGAAACTAGGGACATGTTGGCCATGAATCTGTTGATTTTCTGAGGATACTTGCAACAGATGAATGCCACCTGAGATACTTTCTGTCAATAATATATTCTTGTCATCATTAGTCTTATTTTTCGACTTATTCCGACACTGCTGACAGTGCGCGACTGTAACGATAAGTATGAAACGGAGATGTGCTCTTCAATCTCGACTTTCCACTTGAAACGAACACATATCAATTATATTATAAGTAGTAACATTATACTTTGATTTATGAAGTGGCTATTCTGATCCGTACTGAGATCGCTAGGACACGGTATGTTAGTCAATATGAGATCAGTTTGGAAAGCGTTGTTCAAATTCATGTCGTCTCCCGGCAGAAACCAACACCAATATTCATCTGATTTATTCAACGTAGTAGAGAGAGGAATTCTCCCCCATCTTTTCATAATACTTTACTTCCAAAACTGGTAGAATCAATGATACACGTGTATCCCATCATGAATCAGTGTGCTACCTGAATATTGATTACTGAAGATTGTGAAGGCGCATGATTGTATACAGAATGAAGAAATATGTGTGTTAATTAACCCACAACAACTAATGATAAAGAATGCTGAGTACAAGTGTTCCAAGTAAATAGAGATTAGTGAGGATTATGAACAACATACAAATGTTGTGATATTGGCAACGCGTAATTGTGTACAGAATGAAGAAATATTTGTGTTGTTTGAGGTCATCACAACATCACGCGTTGTGTGTCTGATGTATAAAGCTGTTAATATAATTATTATTACAATTACTATTTCTGATTATTTCACTTCAGAAATAATGATGCAAATAGAAGCTTATTTTGTAGAAATATCCGATTAACCCGTGATCAACTCAGAGAACCAAAGTGAAGCGAAAGGACATCAGATATTGTGTAGAATCTGTTGATGAGATCAGTGGAAACTGGACCCTAATTAACTGAATCAAATTTTCTACTCTCTCATACTGATACACTACTATTCACCTGTCGAACATGACACAGCTGAACTCAAACACAATAGACGCGCCTTGTATACTTTCACTTGTGTCATTCGCAATCGAATTTCAACAATCGTCGTGAAGTGCATAATAGACACCGATTGACAGCATCACTGTGAACATCATTCCATTCAATCTGTTCAGCGGAAGGAAGATCAAACATATTTAAGTGAAGTCATCTCATGGTGGACTATAATGTGAGAGTGAGTACAATCCCATATGAAGCACATATTTCATAAATCTGTAGGCGTTTATCAAATACCACTACGGAAGTAACAACAGATCGATTTTATGCTGTGCATTTTCATGGTGTCAATTTATCTTTAAAAAAATAGACCAACGACTTTGGAATCAATGTAGGTATCATGTTCAGTGATTGTCATCGAAGAACTGCATTCTGCCCATTTCATATACAAAGTGTTTGGGTATGTATCCTGAAGTGCAGGACTCCCTCCATATATCTGATATCACAATGGTTCACTTAGCATACTCTTGCCATTTCACTTATTACGCACGGTTCACAGTTCACTCAGGCTTCTTGATACTTCGTTCCTGTTAGATTGACTGATTCTCCGCTTGCTTAAGTTCTCATGAAATCCATACTTACTAAAGAATGGCGAGTGTTGATCATTCGAAGAATTCCATACTCATCTTCACGCTGTCGTTAAAATCCTACTTCCTTATTGATGAGTTGAGTTGAAAGAGAGTAAATTTGGCTTCTATTTACTCAAATGTGAGCCGGTCTAATATCGAGTAATGAGACGGCGTACTGTTTCACTCGAGTCTGTTACTCAGAAGTGACTTTTATTTCTTGAATGACGTCTCATACACCACACCAACATCAGGGAGAAAATGGTTGAAATACAGTGAAGAGTGAACTTGTAACTGAATGAGAAGCGAAATTGTTAATCGTTCACATGACTAGTATGGGGGAGACGAGAACCCATTACAGTGGAGTGAGTAGTCGACATGAATTTTCAAACTGGTTGGTATCCTCGATACCGTATCCCTGGTGCTATTCTTAATGTTCCACTTCATTACAAGAAGTACTTGTATACCATTCTCAGCGTAATATGTTCCTCAGTGATGTGTTTGCCTATGCTTTCATCGGCCTGATGAACATGTTTGAATAATGGTAGCAACCCTGATTGATTTATAGTCTTAAGTGGGGATATGATAAATCTATTAATAAAGTGAATGCAAATATGTAGTGTTCAGATAATGTGTTCACGAAATCGGCGTTATTACCCGACAAGTGACCTCAAAAACTCCCATTTTTTCAGTACAATTGGCTTTGTGTAGTGTATAGAAATAACGCGAAGTGAATCGTCATTTGAATTCGCCTCCACACGGTTGACGATATCAAGTGAGATGTGTGAAATCATTGATCCGAATTCGTTTTGTGAAATAAATTTCGCAGATTCATTGAGGAATCAATTCAAATGACGGTCAGGAATCCGATCAGCTAAATACACTTGACTGCTTCGTCTCAGGCCATCTCCACACGTCGTGAATCTTTCTAAGTTTGTTCAGTCTAGTTGATGAGTGGAATCCCAGAGTGATTGGCGAATGAGTCAGGAAGGAGGAATCAAGTGTCAAGGTGACTAACTGATATACACAGATGAAGGTGTTAGTGAATATGCGTAACAATTTCTTCATATCATCGTGTTGATTCACCCGACATGGTTTGCACTACAGAACTGATGTCACTGGAGACTTCAGTGTCTTGTTCGTACAAGCATACCTCACATGTCATCGTCTTATGTTCCAGACTCTCCCACTTGATATCCGTTTGTGCCTAATCACACAAATGAGCTTACATCATTTGAGATGCATTACACATGGTGTCAAACTGGTTGACGACTTCATCAGTAAATTTGTTGAATACAGTGATAATTTGATGTTCAGAGGGAGAAAGATGAAACAATGTTGATGCATTTGCGACTGATTTGAAAGACTCCAGTGATTAGACGTTATGATCTGGAAGAAAACACGCAGAAGTACACGTGTATCACATGAATCAGGTTGCGAATTCCTTCGGGTGTTAGTATTTGTAGATTGTAGGTGTGTAGTTTTGTTGTCTTTTCAGAGGGATACAGCCGCTGTATTTTCGTTTCGTTACACAAATATCTGTTCGACGAATGTGTTCCGTTTCCCAGGTTCCTGGGTGTTTGAGAGCAACGAAAATATCAAAAAAGAGCATGACACACAGAAGTGATTACTTCATGTCCACACCATTAGCTGGATCCAGATTAGAGGAATAAACACTTCCGCATCAGCTCACACATATTGTGGTCTCAATTTCCATCAATCCTCATCCACCTGCATATATTCACTACTGATAAATCTGGTCAGTTGCATGCGTGTCAATATCAGTCAGTGACGAAACTTAAAAATAATCACATTCCTACAATGACACCTCAAATCAACTCTCCTCGTTGTCTTCATAGGTTGTAAACGATTACGTGTATTTGTACAACCGATATCCGATGGACAGCGAATTTCTGGTATGAGATCATAGATCGTCGAATCATGATATGCACTGAACGCACTCAGTCGATCGGCGTTAATCAAAGTGGCTGACGAGGCAACCCAATAAATAGATCAATATGTAGTAAATCACAACGACAGAATGCATGGAAATTATGAGAGATTCGAATACTTGATTCAATCAACTGAGTTCTAATTTCAAATGATCTAACCAAAAGATTCGACACACAATCTGAGGTCGTATGGCTTCATTTTGGTTCTCTGAGCTGATCATGCGGAAATTGGATATTTCTACAAAAATTACTGCTTGTAATACAGCTTCTATTTTCATCATTGTTATCATTAGAATATTTCTAAGGTGAAATATTCAGAAAGAGTAATGCTTATACATAAGATACACAACGCGTGATATTGTGATGACCTCAAACAACACAAATATTTCTTCATTCTGTAAACATTTAAGCGTTACCAAAATCACCTCATTTGTAGGGTGCATACAATATTATTTTATTCACTATTAAGCTGGCACACTTGTACTGAGTATTCTATATCATTAGTTGGCGTGGGTGAATAAGCACAAATATTTCTTCATTCTGTGTATTATCATGTATCTCCAGATTAGTCTGTCATCTGTGTTCTTTTACAAAATTCCGCATTGATCATTTTTGGGTGAGGATAATTGTCATTCTTCAGCAATCTTATCAACTGCAATCTCACGTTTTATCAATAATCAGGAGAATTCTACTCTCTACTACGTAGAATAAATCAGACACAACATGGGTGCTGTGTTTTGCTGGTAGACGACACCTTTTGTCAACAACGCTCTCCAAGATAATCTCATATCCACTGACACACCGTGTCCTTGCAATCTCAGTAGGTATCAGGATAGCCATTTCATAAATCTGAATATAATTTAGCTACTTATAATTGATATGTGTGTATTGCAAGTGTAAATTCGAGATTGAAGAGCACATCTCCGTTTTATACTTACTACTACAGTCCCTTCTAACTCACATCACCGATTGTCATAATAAAATAACCGATATGTTCCAAACAGTTTAGAATTGACAATGTGTTCTGAAATGCTGCATTCAATCCTCAGAAAATCAACACATTCATGTCTAACATGTCTCTCGTTTCTCACATGAAAAAAATACCAGTCAAATACGCCTTCCTTAAGTATGTATATCACGTCGTCTGAAGATAGAGTCTTTTGCAGTTGGTTGTAGTCTCACCTGATGAAATGTCATAGTAAATTCGTGAATAGAGAGAGAGCTGTTCGACAATTTCTCGCACAAATTCAAGTGCCTGCCCAAAACAAAATTAGAGTCGTTAGGCAGTGGGAATACACACACACACACACACACACTTTCTGCTGCTTTCATTGTCCTCCATCATGTCACGAAGCCATTGCCGAATGGTCAATTAGAGATCAGATCAGAGAACTGCAGACAAACAAGAAGTGAGTATGCAGGAGTGAAACGTTCCTCAAAGTAGAATCCGACGGATTGTGAACATGCAGTGGTGTTTATTCACTGGAAGCTGACGTATTGGATTTGAAATGTTTCTCACTATGGATGTGAGATAGGCAGAAATAAATTCCCAGTCTACAACAGCACCGAACAGAATCTTGTGATTCAGCGTCCGGTCAACAATCTAGACCCAAGTGAAACATTGCTTAACCACTGGGAGGTGGGGAGGAAGCATCTCAGTTCGCCAAATCACGGAGATACGAGTACACATGACACGCAGACGATGAGTGACCCCATATAATTTCTCAGGCCAAAAAATACCTATGTGTACACAAGTATCATAATTTGAAGAACTCTCCTTCTTCCTCTCCGATGGGATCATGCAAGTGTTAGTTGTCGCGAGTCACATGAGAGATTATTCGTCAGACTTCACGCTTGCTTCAATCAATGCTTCCAGTAGCCAATTTATTCGGCGAGTGTTTATTCTCACTGTACACCACTGGTCACAAATTCTCACTAGAACCCAGTCAACTAGTTCTTGAATAGAACAAGTCACTAGCGAACATCCAACTGATATTCAAGTGTCCATATAATACCGAACTAGGGGAAACAACGCTTCAGTGCTAGCAGATTTTCCAATGCTTCCCGAA
Source organism: Trichobilharzia regenti (assembly GCA_944472135.2). Taxonomy (NCBI): domain Eukaryota; kingdom Metazoa; phylum Platyhelminthes; class Trematoda; order Strigeidida; family Schistosomatidae; genus Trichobilharzia; species Trichobilharzia regenti. The sequence goes on from OX235262.1 coordinate 10,253,141, forward strand.
ACGATGTCAGATAATGAGGAAATACTGAAATTACTAAACGATGTAGGTTGTACACTTCTCGATCACTCGTCCTCTTTCGACTCACTACCTAGATGCCTTCTATGAATAAGCGTTAACTCACACAACCTGCGACTTGAGGTGTTGACTGGTTGCATTCATTTTTTTCACTAAAGAATACAGTATACTGTTTGTAAGAGTGAATCTTATTCTGCCTTGCTTTCTGATGCTGGTGTTCCTCACGATGCTGTTCTCTCTCCCTCTTCTTCTCTTATTCTTCTCGCATTACTCAACTCATTGTAACGCATTCAACGTCGTCAGATACGCTGACGATCTCACGGTCTAGCTTCCTGTCAAGTCTGGGTTAGACTGTTGCAAACTTGATGGGTTTTCCTCAGACATAAGTCAGAAGTCTAAGCTAAGTAGTTTCACGTCAAATCTCTCAAAATGCAAGATATTCACTTATCCCATAGAGAGAAATATGGTCTACATAGAATACTAAGTCCACATAGAGGGGACTGATAGAGAAATTAAGTCTGGCACAAAATACCTCGGTATATTCCATCCACTGACCTTACTCAGTCATGCCATTTTTGGTCGATCCTCAGGAAGACGTTTCGTCCATGCTAACACAATTGAAGTAGCTAAGACACACTGGAATTACTCAACCTCTATTTTGAAAATTGTGCAGCTCTAATCTCCTACATATGGAAAGATACTGCTCCTCAAAGCTAGTCATTCTTGATCAACTGGGAAAGGACAACGCCTATTCGGGTAGGGTATCAGCAGGTGTCAATAGAGTCAGTGGTGTACAACTTAGTCTTACAACTTGTCAAGTACCACATTTGTTGTTAGACATCTGAACGCATGCGAGAAACCGTCTGAATCCACATTTTCTCACCGTCAACACCCACCACCTCTATTCTCAAATCTCCACACACACCTTTATCTCATGTGGTAGAAATGAGAGTCAGTGCAAAAGATTGTACGCTTGTACTGCCAAGTGTAAGAGCTCAAGGGTTCCATGTTTGGCCATCATGTCTTCTGGGCGATGGAGACAATAATGAGTGCAAAACCTATGAGTTACTACGTTGTTAGCAAGATAACCGGCTCTCTCATTTTCTTCTACTTGTAATCTATGCTTTTTATGACTAGCCCGCTTTTCGATTAGCGCGGTACTTTTTTCTGTGATATATAAATATATCGTTTCCTGGTTGTTTCTCACCACAAAGTTCTGGAAATTATTGCAATCCCTTAACTATCAAACACTTAAAACTTTGGATATAATATCATCGACTACTTATACCTATAAGAAAGTTTTTCTGACATTTTGTGACATTTTAACACTAACATATCTATATTTGTATATTTTGTTGGATTTATATGTTCAAGTTGGCCCAAGTCAGTGAGTCTGTGGTTTTGGTATCATTTTAGTTAACTGTGCTTAACTGTATTGCATGTTGTTGTATTGTATTGTTGTTGTCGCTTTTTGCCCTTTTTGCTGTGAATTACTTTCCTTTTGCTGGTGTTGTTCCGATTGTTTTGTCCGTTGTTTTCCGAGTTTAAGGGAAGCAACCCAAAAGGTCGCTTCTCTCTAAAATTTATGTCAAGGTAACAATTCATTCTTCAGGCGTGAGGCTAGCAACCACACCCTGTAAACAAAGTTGCTACAGAAACTTCAGCACGATGAGCCTACTTGCGCCAAAAGAAAGAGTCTGTGTGAGGAAATGGAACGTCCGAACTATGTACGAGACTGGGAAAGCTGACCAGATCGCAAACCAGGTGAAAAGATACGGAATCCAAGTACTGGGAATATGTGAAGGTAGATGGAACGAGAATGGACTCAGCAAATTGTCAACGGATGAGTCAGTGATCTACTCCGGCCACCCAGCAGATAACCACATGAACACCGATGGCGTGGCTATCATGATGTCACCAACGGCAACGAAGGCTTTGATGCAATGGGAGGCGATCTCGTCCAGGATAATCACCGCACGATTGAACTCCAAAGGAAGGAAAGTGTCAATCATACAATGTTATGCACCCACAAACAACGCAGACGCCGAAAAGAAGGAAGAATTCTACAGACAACTGCAGGCAACAATGGACAATAATCCAGCTGGCGACATTAAAATACTAATGGGAGACAAGAACGCCAAGCTAGGACCAGACAACACAGGAAGGGAACTCATCATGGGTAGAGAAGCTCTCTGACGAAATCTCAGCACGAATACAAGGGGCTCGTTTCGCATTTGTTAGTTTACGCCGACTCTGGCGTAGACGAGATGTTCGACTACCGACCAAAGGGCGGGTGTACTGCTCATCAGTCCGCTCCGTCCTCCTTTATGGTTGTAAGACCTGGCCACTGAGAGTGGAAGACATGAAAAGACTAGCTGTCTTTGATCATAGGTGCCTGCGTTCTATTTCCCGTGTAAAGTGGCATAATAAGGTGAGCAACATGGAGGTTAGGCGTCGAGTTCTAGGTAAACAGGGGAAATCAATCGACGAAGTCGTGAAGCTACAAAGACTGAGATGGTTAGGACATGTGTTACGTATGCCAAGCCATCGCCTTCCTCGACGAGCAACGTTAGCGGATATAGGGTCAGGCTGGAAAAAAGCTAGCGGCGGTCAAACAAAAACTTGGCATCAGTCAATGAAATCCACAACAGTTGGTCTAAGCAGCCACGTAGAAAGGTGTAGACTTCCAGGCTGGGGTCCTCGGGACGGTAAAAATCTATGGTTGGAAACAATTGGTGACATGGCTCAAACTCATCGTTCTCAGTGGCCGGCGCAGATGCATCCACTCCTTGTGACTTATGATCTCCAATGATTTTGTTTTGTTCTTTGTTACTACTATTCCTTTGTCTCACACCTCTGCTCACTGTTTCTATTGTGCTTTTCTTGTACTTTCTTCTCTTGCTTCGCGTGCTACACGGAATGTGGCGACTTGAACTTCCGCACATTTGTGCAAAGTTCTATGTCGAAAACAGACAGACAGAGAAGCTCTCGGAGAAATGAATGAAAATGGAGAACTCTTCGCCGACTTCTGCGCCTTCAACGAACTAGTGATTGGTGGCAGCGTATACAAACACAAAGATATCCACAAGGCTACATGGGGGTCACCAGATGGGCAAACCAAAAACCAAATAGACTTCATCTCAATGCAGCTCAAGGAAGTGGAGGCGCAGCTAACTGGACACAAAAGTAAGAAGAGGAGCAGACGTTGACTCAGAATACTATCTCGTACAAGGGACAATCCAAATCAAATTAAAAGGGTTCCATGTTTGGCCATCATGTCTTCTGGGCGATGGAGACAATAATGAGTGCAAAACCCATGAGTTACTACGTTGTTAGCAAGATAACCGGCTCTCTCATTTTCTTCTACTTGTAATGTATACTGACACTATCTCCATCAACTGTCAAAACCAGCTACTGACATCAGTGTTATTTTTGTATATATACGAATTCAATTTCATCACAAACGTGAAGTGACAACTGTCATTACTAATCCAGTATTGGAATCTTTGTAGTTGTTGTAGTTGTTATTCGATAAGATTGAATGCAGTACTGTTCCAGATGCTGAGAATCCACGTTATGTCACTTGTTGTGTTTCCGAATAAATCTAATTATTGTTATGTTTATTATAAAATGAAGAAATTAGCGCAATATGGAAGCATCAAAGCCATCTCATGTAGTTTCTCGAAGGATCAGTGAAGTTGTTTGTGTTGAGGTGGAATTGATTTTTCACTGCAAGCAGACTGATCGCCATCGTAACGAGATTAGACCATTCATCCATCAGTTTCGTCAAGTGAATTTCAAGGAGAATATGCCCTGCATGTAACTCGTATATACAGTCATATCAATGATATCCTGGAAACATGAGTATACACAGTGTAAGTGTTCATAATCGATGTTCGCCAGCTCACGCATACAAATAACGCATGAGACCTGCTTCACATCGTACAATGAAACAATTTACACAAGATGGATTTATTTGTGTGGTTTCAGGTAAAATTGTTCCACCGTTTGTTTGATGAATATTTGTCAATGTTACTAATTATTTGTATTTTTCAAGTAATTTCATAGAATGAGAGATTTTCAGGCGGGATATTGTGTTCACTACAAAATAGCAGTGAGAACTGCCTCATTTATTCAGTGCACATACTCCACGTGAGTCGGCTGACTTTACTCACAATTCAACTGAATCCATTACATCTCATTTGATTTGTCTAAATTCACTTCACCACTGTCCGTTGTGTGCATCTCACTTCGAGTTTGCAACATCAGTGTGAAGATCACTGCATTCAAGTTCTTCCCTGTTTGAGCGCTAATACAATGCTTCCATTTGTGGTTGTGCAGTAAACTGATAATGTGTGGACTTCCGATGTGGTTCTGGTTGAGTGATTCAAGGTGATTCTGATCTTCGAACATCCAAGAGTATCCGTAAATCCTAAACTTATTTCAACTACAAATTGAATGCATCTCAAATAGAGAAATTACTAAATTTATATAGACATTAATTGTGACAAAAAACGAGGATGCTCCAAATTTGCTCTCCTCAATTTATGCCTCCTGTATGAAGCATTGAAATACAAATGCAATTGACATCTGACAAACACCAGATTCCTGATACGACAAGACTGAGTTGAGAGGAGTCTAGATACTGATCACACTTCGAACAGATGAGGAAATGCTTGCAATATCATCTCACATGCTTGACTAAGACGCACATTGTATTCCTAGAATGTACGATCATGCAACACGTGTACATGGAAGCCGATGATTCTCTTCGATAAACTCCACACAAGCGAACCTCATAATCAGTGAATTCTAACTTCTTTTATTTCCCTATCAGATCACCACGCTAAATGTATTCGTCATTATCCCGAATTCCTTCTGAAGCAACATAACTATAACTGGGTTCTCGATCTTATCAGTACTCACTTCTCGCTAGAATGATTTTTGGTGATGTACAAGTAGTGGTCTATTATTACTCTTAACCTAACTTGGTAATCCTTATTTGATTGGATTACCTAACGTTTGTGTTAATTATTCTTAATTCCGTTTTCTCTCACTTTGTTTAATTTAACCTTTCTATATATATTGACATGACAAGTAAATGTGTGATCAGATTGTTCGAAATGTATACCGCTAATACATCACATTGCTTTTCAGGTAGTCTCCGTCTTCTTATAATTCTATCAAAAGATAGAAAGACGTTGGCATATTAAGCAGCTCTGATCATTTTAAAGTTAACAACCTTGGAGAGGTTTATCACGTCGCAGACGAATACACGTATATTATTGAAATGATCAGTAAGAGAGCGTATCAAGAATATGACTTCTGACGCATCAAATGAAAGCACAGTGCTCAGTGAATAAATTTCGCGTATAAAATTATCTTTTAAATGAAAAGAATTTCTTACAACGCACCTCTGAATGTGTTTCTACCCCATTTGTATTTGTATGCAGTTTCCAGGCAGGCCGTATCTAAAATAGATTGTCCATCATTTCAATAGATACGGTTCGCTTAAACTTTTCTACTTCTCCTCGTAAGCTTGCATCTTCACTGAGAATCTTGTCTAGGAAACAGAAAAGCAAGAGCCTTGAAAGTTAACAACTTTATGGAGACGTGTATTTTAGTGATGTCAGAATATGCTAAGTATTAGTCGACATGATCGATGTCATGATTAGTATTAAATTCCAAAGAATAATTCGAAGCATAATTTCGTCAGTGTGTAAAAATTAATCATTAGCGATAGGTCTCTAGGTTTTATTTACCTGTAATATTTTGAATTTCTCCTTCTGCAAATTTGAGTTCCGAAATTGCTCTGGATATTCCATCTGTGGAACGACGAGAATATTTCAAATGAATTGTTATATATTATGTAAGACTACTTAGTGCAAATGAATAATACACATTGAAAATAGTTTCACTGTACACAACTGAAAGAAGTTCAGGTGAGCCAATCAATCTCCACACTGTCTTCAATGATTTCATATCAGTTTTCGATTCGTCAAGAAAGACCATGGCTACAACGTTCATTGTAAGACATTCGTTATTCTCAAACAATTTTAATGACAAATCACCAAGTAGATCAATAAGCTCAAATAACATGCACGTTATTCATTCTTACGTTCAGAATTTTCTTTCAAATTTTCAAGTAGAGTTACATTTGTCAATTCACCTTGAAATGAGATGAAGAAGTGTAAACGACAATTATTATGCAGAGAAGCAGTTTCAGAACACTGAAGATTATCAGAACAATTTCTCCAATTGTATTCAAGTATCAAAGTTATCTAGAGGGCTTTATGTATTGCATTGCAGTGCAGAAACACACCATCGAAAAATGTATATTCGGGCAATCTTAGGATACTTTAGCCGAAAAACACTATAAGAATGCATGTCACTGAGCATGTCACTGTACAATTGTTAATATACGTAGTCTCTGAGTTAGAATAAGAGGAGAGACGTCTCCACGGGTACTATTACATTGCCGTTCACCATCTATTAATCAAGAAGAATTAAAGATGAATGCATATGCGAATGAGAAATCTAAATGCTGAACACTATGTACGACCAAAAATAATTGTCACGCAAAACTCAACGAATCATGTAGTATCTTTCTCAATGAAATTACAGGCTGCGGCAAGCAAAGTATTATTTTATCCTCTGTTGATATAAATTCCATCAAAACATCTTTCATTTGCTCTGCTGATGACGCATTTGTCTTCAATGTCAGTAACTTTCATGTTTTCAACATTTTCGATATTCTCAAGTATTTGAAATCTTCAAAACTTTCCTAGAACCTACGTCCTCATTGTGTACCTGCTGTTGTCCTTAGAAGATGAGCTGATATTTTGTGTAACCCACTTACAAACATATTCAAAACTGACTTCTCCAGAATTGTTGTGTATCCCTCGTGACCTGGTGTTATAAGGCCTCCAATTTTCACAGTAATGTAGGAACGACCCTTGCTTGAAATTGCCATCCCTTTGAAGAGATACCGAGGTGAATGAATATAGAGTCAGAATGAATATGGAATTCTCCAGCTGGTCACTACTCGCTATTCATTATTACGAACGGATTTCATGAAGACACAAGCACACACAGAATTAGTCAGTATAAGAATAGGCGAATATCAATAAGCTGAAGTGAAGTATGCGAAACAAGTGAAATGCAAAGAGCATGGGAATGGTTCACTTCCCATGAGTTCAGATAAATCAGGGGAATCCGGCAGTTCAGCAAAGATAAATTAATCACTATGTACATGAAAAGGATAGAAACATTCCGACTACTTTGTCATACAGGATTAACGAAAAAGCGACGCGTCGTTCAGCGAGGAGTCTTTTTGAGACCAATCTATTCACTTAGCTGTACAATCGCAATTACATTTCGAATTATTTTGTAAGTGTCTGTATGTGTGTGTGTGTGTAAATCAGGCTTTTTCGATGATAATAATAAATGCAGAGTATATTCTGGCTTTGATATCCTCGTCAGTTCCGCCTGTAGTTGAGACGATTTTTTCGAGGTAGATGAAAGAGGTTGTGTCTTCTAGGTTCCTCCCATTCATGATGACTGTCGTCTGTTGTTGTTGTTGTTGCTGTTGGTGTTGGCCAGGAATCTTCATCACCTCTGTTTTGTCTATGTTCAAAGACCATAGTAGAATCTGTTCGGAAAATAAAGTGAATGTTTTCAGTGAATCAATAGAAATTATTAAAGTTTTTTGCGTACACTTGTGATGTGATTCGAATACCTCATGAGATAACATCGAAGTTTGATCCACAGACGTAAAAACACATGTGCTGGCTTACATGTCGCAACTTGGATATTCACCCAGGTTTTGTGCCTACATCAACCAGCCCAAAGTGATACACCACTAATTAGCTTGGTTCCACATATAAGCGAAATAGCCATCCTCTGTATGGAATGAATCCCTTCCATCCTCCTACGAATCATTGCTGGTTGACCTGAGTGGTAGACAAATACTCACCATCATAGTAATAAACGGATAATATATTATCATCGGAGCAATCTGAATTTCCAAAGGAGTCCGTGGTAAAATTTCACCTGCTCAGATTACGTGAGTTCCAAATAGCTGAATAATTTGAAAATTGCTATTTCAATTTAATAGCATAACTGTAGTCACGAAAGGACTTAAGTAGCCTCAGAGTTCCAGAGTCACCTGCAGGGAGGATTTACAATAGGTCTTGTTCTGGATCTAGCTTTAATTAGGAAAATGATATTTATGTCGTCCCGTAAAACCGCCTAGCACTGGAATCATAATATTGCATCCTCCTGTGTTTATTCATTTTCAGTTCAGTGTGATCACACGGACGTAGGGAGGATTCACCGGCCCATTCTTAAATGTCCAGAACAACTTGGATCACCTATTACAAATCATTCAAATTCTTCTGTCGCTAGGCTCATCACAGAGACAAGTCATAAAGTCGATTTCAGTAGTGATTTCAGATGCAGAGTATAAAACAGGTTTTACTAAATACACTAATTCGATGAAGCGCAAGCCATATAAAGCCCTAAATCTGGTTCATACGTTCAAGAAGACGCATTAATTGGAATCTGTCCTGGTAATCAGTTTTCATAAATTATGTTAATTTTGCTCAAGGATATTTTCACCATTTTACAATAATCTTGACCCTTAACACATTTGAGACCTTTAGTTATTCACAATTGATCCAACGTAATCTGTTGGCTTTTCTGATGAGAATGTTCAAAATACCCTGCATTGTGTCTTCTAATTGTTTTGTAGAAATCAGTTCATCTACTTCCAGGTGAATGGCACAACAAACCTCAATGAACATTCAGAAACGAAACAGAGTTATATATATATGTGTGTGTGTGTGGAGACATATTGAATACTGTGGGAGTCTGTGTCTGCATATCATATTTTGTCATCATAAAGAGAAATAGCACTATTATTATTATTATTATTATCAACTAAATGCATTTTCCAATAAAAATTAGTGCTCACGGCAGCTATATCTCCGCATTATCTTTGTGAACTATATGTCAGTTAATAGTGGGGTAAGTAATTTTTGCTATCCAATTTATTTACTGTTCGCCTCCTAATACTCAATAAAGAACCAAGGCTTAAGATTAAGAGAGTTTTAAGTCATGTTTATGCTCTTATTAGCAACACTGATGATATATTGTCTTTATTCGCAGAAGACCAGTACCCACATGATAATTCACTCAACAGAAATATCGATGTGGACAAGATTTACCGACCAATAAAGGTGAAGTCATACAGCACTTGGCTCAGCTTACAAATCTCTGAAATGATTGATATACAAGTGTTTAGAAAGGTATGAAAACTGCTGAGGCAAACAGTCATTATGAAGGTCATCATATATATGGAAGACGTCATTCATGAGGATTTCCGAAGTATCCCTCCGAAATGAATTTAAAGTCGATTATGCAGTCTAAACTGGCTTAGAGTTGTCAACGATAATATAATTAAACGCAAGGAACCAAATCACAGTGAAGACAGTCCAGCAAGCAATAATTCTTCTAGGTAATTTTTGTCAATTTATCAGCCGTAGCATATCCATAGGCCTAATGCAATGCAAGAGTATGTGAATCTTAACGACCTGCACACATGCTCCAAAAAAAAACGAATACATAAACAGAAAACTATGAAAATCTAGCTGCATCATTTGAGTCAGTAGTTGGCTTGAGTGCATGCCTCCAGTTCTCCAGACTGCTTACCGGGTTGATTCCTGTGATTATAATCATCGGTTGACATAAGCGTATTTAAATTGATGTGCTGCTTATAATGTTTATGTGAAAGATTGCGGAAAGCAAGACTTACAAGCTAGTCATTACTGTATAAAAGCGCTAATCTATATCAACCATTTCGTCCACCTGAAAAATAAAATAACCATAAATTATGAATCTCATTGCTGACACCAATAAGAGATCGCCGATGCTAACATATTTACGAAAATTGTTATGAAATGCTTTTCAACATGGTAATAAACTTCAAATGCTTCACTGATGAGATTATTGACTTTTTAGGTCTACCTATTCAGTATCAACGTCCGGAGTAAAAAGATTTGTTATAGATGTAAGTGACGCGCAGGTAATTTTGACTTCCCATGGAACAACGATATACATCCACATTAAACAAGAAATCATATACATATATACTGAATTCAATAATTTTGGCCTGGAATATACACAGAAATATGTCAACTCCCAGTAAAAATCAAAGATTTCAATATGTCACAGTCAGCCCTCTCCCTTCCCATTAAACCCTACTCACGTATACTACGTGTTCAGGATTTACATTAGTGATGGAATACAAACAGCGCAAATTGTGTTAAGCGGTGTGAAATGTCTTTAACCTCATCGGTGCTCCACTTTGTGTTACTGTGATCTAATAAATGGCATGTCAGTAAAATAAACACAGAAAAAAAACTAGAAAAACTTGAAGAAAAAAGGCGACATTTTAGTTTTACAAAACGATCACTATTCAGGACTGGCATAGACTAAAAGACGTCATAAACAGTCGAATCACACAGTTCGTAAACATACATTCACATGAAGAATGAAGTCACTGAGATTCTGAATAATCACAAGAAAATTATACCAATGACAAGTCATGAGGAATGAACTACTTACCTGAGAAAGACTAACCACCCAACACTAGACGATATGAAGCTCACTTAGAGAAATGATCAATGAATGTCTAAATATATCCACTTCATACTCTAAACTTTGACTCTCAGTGTGTGTTTTTTCAATATTTATGGTAATTTGTTTATTGATTCGTACCAAAGGCTTCAATTCACATCAGAGTTTCGGTTTTTTACTTATGAATATAACGAAGTCGTTATATACCTATTCAAGTCAGCCTTCTAATCAAGACTGAAAACGTATTACTTTGAACCATTTGATGAAGGGGGCGAGGGTTACTGAACCGTATATGTTAAGAAACAAAACAATTAGTGATATTAGCGTTAATTTAACTGTATCCGTGTGAATGTGTTGTTTATGGTGGTGGGTGTTTATGAGACAGTTGTGTTCAAGATCATGAATGCGTCGAACACTACAAAGAAAACAATTCCACCTCCAATATGTGGAGATCTTGTGATGAAGTGATATTTGATTTGGAGTGTGGTTAGTGTAAGGGGTGTCTACAACAGATTAAATGAAATCTGATTAGGATTTCGTCTTCGTAATTCTTCTTGACGATTTGATTGAAACATTATCTTGGAAATGTTGAAACCTTTGCAACAAATAAGAGGGGTAAACTCTGCAATATCACATCCGTTAAGATAGATTATGTTCCCCGTTTTTGTGTCATGAAACATTTTATGCACTGATCAATATTATCAACTATGTTTTTGACAACTCCCCACTCTCTTTAATACCATGTTTTATGTAAAATTGTATGCAAATGCCACTGGGCAGCTAAGGAAAATGAATTCGCTGAAAACAGTCACTTCACGGAACCACGAGGTTTTTTTCACATACCATGACTATATATATGTGTGTAATTTCCAGTGATATCTCCTTTCGATTGGAGAAGGAAAGCAACCTCTCATTAATATTCAAGTGTTGGTTTGTAGGGATTTGATTGGTTTCAGGATTTCATCATGAGCTGACATTAGTTAGAGAACCATTGGAAAACCTGGGAGTACTGGACAGCTGTTTCGTCCTAGTTTGGGACTCTTCATCAGTACGCACCCACCGGGATTCGAACCCAGGACCTTCCGGTTACAAGGCGAGCTTGTATACCATTAAGCCACTGGGACCCGATCCAATGGTCCTTGAATTCTAACTTCTGGGAGTTCACGACATGACCAGTAGGGTGCAGCTGGTCGGGTGTGAGGACAAATACTCGCCGAAGACTTTGGCTAGCGGTCGCGCTATATCGTGAATTGGCAGAAGTTAGAATTCAAGGACCATTGGATCGGGTCCCAGTGGCTTAATGGTATACAAGCTCGCCTTGTAACCGGAAGGTCCTGGGTTCGAATACCGGTGGGTGCGTACTGCTGAAGAGTCCCAAACTAGGACGAAACAGCTGTCCAGTACCCCCAGGTTTTCCAATGGTTCTCTAACTAATGTCAGCTCATGATGAAATCCTGAAACCTCTCATTAAGCTGTCTATTCTGCCCAATGTGGCGATAGTTTTAAATTCACCAATCGTACAGTGTTGTACTGTTAAAGAGACAGTAGAACAAACCCACATCTTATACCTTAATAGCAGTCCACGTCATAGGTGATACTCTTGAGGATAAACACAAGGCTGCACTACTAGGTGTCGACAGGCGAATTTGAATTATTCTATACTCCAGAACTCAAAACTTTGACTGATTCAATCATATGTCAATAACCTCACGTGTAAGTACTATGCATGCACTCGCACATGCAATCTACTGACAAAATCAACTGATCCGGGCGAAGTCAACTGGCGATTCACAACAGGTTATTTCTAATTGTAACTGTGAGCATAGTAAGTGCTGTGATTCAGTGACCTACACATGACGTGGAATTATCTTCCCAGTCACGAAATATTCTTGAACATTCACATGATCCTAACGTGCGTGTGGCGAATAGTCAGCTGTGGACAGAATGGTATTTCGGATGTGTTTCCTTCACCATGAATCTTGAATATGCATTTTCATTTGTCTTACACTATACAAAGCCGATTGCACTGACACAATCGGTATTTGTAGCCGTCAGTTGTCGGGAATAACGCCGATTCTATACTCCAGAACTCAAAACTTTGACTGATTCAGTCATATGTCAATAACCTCACGTGTAAGTACAATGCATGCACTCGCACATGCAATCTACAGATAAAATCAGATGATCCGGGCCTCCAGGCCTACCACAACATCCAGGTCAGTATGAGTTTGGACTAAATGTGAGATGTTTTCTCGATGTAGCATACATAACTCATTCAAAGTTCACTTCAATTGAGATGCCTTTAGGTATTCCCCCGTAGCTATATCACTTCATTTCACTCATTTTTCATAATGATTAGCATAAAAGCATTATCAACTGTAGTGAGCCCTGAGTCGTATATCATCAAATTATGACATCTTATTAAAAGGTCGACCCATTTTTCAAGACCTAGACTATAATAAAATGTTACATGTGTGACTGGAAGTTTGGTTTGTATCCTATGCTAAAATGAGGGAATTTCGTATATTTTGTGTTAATCTCAAAACATGTGGGATATATGGCGGTGATCATCCTAGCCGTATTCAATTAATTGACTTGAGTCTGACGTCTGCATGGATATCCTTTGTGAAGAAGAGTGTTCATCAACTATTTCGATGATTTATTCAATTTACTTGAGTTCATCCCTTCGCGTTACTGAAAATCTGTGGATGGTTAAGTGATACACCAGGTGAAATAATAATTAAAAATATTAAATCAGATATTCTGAAACGTATAACTATCAATTTTGAAACAGCATGCAGTTCTTCCCATTAGTAAAATTTATTAAGGCGAGAATTAATAATGTAACAGAATTACAATAGCTCAATCTCCATTATTTCACCATCTGTTTTTGAAGTGATCACTGACGACATATTCAGGCGACAGAGGTGGTGGACTGATGTCGTAGGGCACTGTTGAACTCCTGTGTGAATCTACATTGACCTTCACTCAGGAAATGACACATAATAAATCTTTGTTAGAGCATTATTTTGCCACAACGTTGGACCAATATCACTTGGGAATGACTCATCAGACGCAATCAGTTAAGCCTAGATTAAAGTCTATAAACAAGTCATAAAAATTCTACTTTGGAATTTTATTCACTCCTGCAGAGAAAAAACATACCCATTCCTGTGATAGCACGGGATTGATTACACGCCATTCGTAACAATAATTCACAGCCGTCTACTCATACCATGTGTTTAAGTAGTCAAAATATTTATAAGCAAATATTTTTCACGGAGAGAAAGAGAGAGAGACAGGGAGAATCTTCCGCATTTCATGATGAACAATGAAGGATTCAAGGAAGGTGAGATAAAACTTTTAACGAAGGGAGGATATATTACACATATCGTTTCATTCTCAAAATGAAGACGCTGGCTTTTGAACTTTGCATATTTACATTAATGTATCTTATCACATAGTAGTTAGGGTGGTCTTCGGTGTTTTGATCCACAGATGCAATTCAGTAACCGATGTTGTAATGCTATATACGTTGACTCAAGTTTACCATTGGGATCAGTTGTAGGAAGGTATTACATGACCAGTAATAATGGCCCTGTATGACAGGGCCATGAAACCGACAGATGAGGCCGACCAATAACGAGAAGCACAAACAAAGGAAAAAGAATAATGGTAAACTTAGAATAAAAAATTCGTTGGAGAAACCTTTACAGAAAAGATGGACAACGGCGCTTTTTGTGTGACGAAATTAAAAGACAACGTCAACTTCAAATACTCATTTCGTAACTTGTTGATGACAGTCGGATGATACCAGTTTTAGCAATTTATAACTACAGAAGATGCTGACCCCAGTAATTCGAAATAAATCACAACTGATAATTAAACTTTTGCGTTTAATTTGCAGTATCAACAGACTATCTTTTCATATTCAAATGCCATGCCTTTAGAAAACCACAGAATTATTTTATAACTGTAGGAAGCTCACTATAAAGCTTGTCCGCTTATAACAATTCAATCCCTCATCCAGACGTTGTCATTTCGAATGCCGTCAACATCTGATGTAGATGATTATCATCAAGATGATTTTTGATTTAGTGCCTAGTTTCTTTTTGGTACAGGAAGTCATCGATTTGAAAACGTTTTGTAAATAAAAGCTGCACGTTTAATGATATGGCCAAAGTTAGTATATCATGACTAAATTTCTCAATAGAGTGGACTAGGAGAATTGTCCGTTTCATCCCGAGGACGAATCCTTATCAGTAATTTTGTCATGATACTTTCAACATTTTTCTCAAACCTTAAGCAGGCAATGATCTTTGACTAATATTTTTTACCGATATTCTGAATAATTCAAATTATCCTTCGATGAAAGGGTGACGTATTCTAGATAGGTGAGTGAAGAATGCTGAATGTGTAAACTTTATGGAATGGCGCAAGATGAGTTGTATTGTTTGTTTTCCGCTTGTTCTTAACATGCTGATATCCGTACCAGAATGTATTATTCAAAACGCGATTCGAGAGATGATGACATCCAAGTTCAAAGTCTCAGTCAACTTGAAACATGATCCTCCTATGGAGA
Organism: Trichobilharzia regenti; assembly: GCA_944472135.2. Taxonomy (NCBI): domain Eukaryota; kingdom Metazoa; phylum Platyhelminthes; class Trematoda; order Strigeidida; family Schistosomatidae; genus Trichobilharzia; species Trichobilharzia regenti. Next base: position 10,268,376 of record OX235262.1, read on the forward strand.
TGGTTAAGTAAACATCTTTGAATCGGGCGTAGTAAATTCAGTGAAATCTCATCAGGCAACCTTCCTTTAGATAACCGGAGCATTGATTCATGTCATCTTGTGAACATTCGTTCATTCTAAGTCAAGAGTGCTGCAAATGTCATCAGTAACAGAAATACACCCTGTGAAAAATAAATATGTACTTCACACTATGATTGCTGATAAACATACTTGCCTCGAACTCTTTTAGGCATTCAACATCCCTGGATTTCACGTGTCACATGACGTATGTGACAAAAAATTGAGTAAGTGTGCATAGATTCATTCAACGTAACAAGCTGCTAGAAATGCCTTCAGTGATGCGCCACATCTCACGAGTAAGTACGATACACAGCTTCATTTTGGTAAGTGTTGAATCCACCAGGTTTTTTCAAATCATGTTCGTCATTTCGATCTACTTGGTCTCGATTAGATAGAATAATGAAATGTTCCGTTGAATTCACTGTCTTCTTTAGCAGATTGCCTTTGCTATCTTGGTTTTTGGCATATCACAGCAACCAATTAAGCATCCGACAACTTCCGGCCCTATCATCTCACCTTCCGCACAGTAGTCAAGCTAATTTCCGTTGGGCAACATAAAGTATTCTTTCAAAAAAAGAAAGTGTGTGGTAGGAAGAAAGGGGACACTTTTGAAGCATAATTGCACAAAACTGATTTCTTTGTCTCAAAGCAACTGTTTCATGGAAATATATACTGGAAATAAAGCGTAATTGAAAACAAGCGTGGATCACAGTAATGATTACACCTATTAGGCAAACTATGTGAATTCCATGGCGTCATGTATTTTAATGTTCTATGTGTACAATTCTCTTGTTTCATATCAGTGCCACCGACCTTACTCCGTGTCGAATTCTTCACAAAAACATATTCTCAGTGGTTAGTTAACCCATTGAATCGATATATACTCTTTCTACATGAATTTTCCTTCTACCTGGAAATGTTTCTCAAGGCTATCCACCTATTCATAATTCGACACGTTGAACAGGGAGAAGACCTTTTACAATCAATCACATAACCATCAGCATATTTTCAGTGAGTTTGAACTGAAAATAGACTCACAAAATTACTGACATCATTAGACTAGTTAATCGCCTGTTGCGAAATAGAGTTTAGTTAGGATGATCCCCGTCTTCTATCTAACAAGTTATGATATTTGGACGAAAAAGGAAATTTCCATGGGCTAATTTAATTTTTATTTCTCATTCCAGCTTGATTCCACACAGTATGTTTTCGTACAGGTATGGAATTTTCAGCATGTGATATCGGTAACCCAAATTTTGCAGGCCAACCATAGATATGAGGTGTGCGTCGGCAGGAGATCGAACCCTGGACGAATTTTTCAGTCACACAAGTGACACGTGAATTAGACAAAATGGTTTGAAGAAGCAGTTAACTTTTCAGATAGACATAAGAGATAAATGATTGTTGACATAGGACAACTCACAGATGTTTATGTCTTCATGAGACTCAATATGACAAAAGTGTTGATCAATCGGACGGATGATTACATTCATATCCTTAGAAATAATGCCAATTCGGTACTGCATAATTCACTCACTTCAATCTTTGAAAAGGTTTTAACATTTTCGTTTTACGAAATTCTATTGACACCTTTCAACGCGAAATTTCTTCATTCTTTTTTCAGATATCGCTTAAAATTAAACACACCCTACATTATATCTCACTTCACCACAAGATATCCACCCAGTGGAGATCAAACTATTGATTATACTATTTGATCTGAATCTAGTAGTCATTGAACGCATTGACGAACATGTTCACAATTGTCCAATAAATTTTAGTTAACATCACTGAATTTTGATCCTTGACTTATTTCGCATTTTTTTTCATTAATTCACCACTTTTATTCATATAAAATAACATGGTTCAAAAAGAAATATATACCGTCGTGATTAAAAGTCTCAATTGAATGTTGAAATAACCACTTCATTAATATTAATGAAAAAATTAATTTAATTTGAAGTGGAGTCTTTGGTATGAATTATTGAACACTTCACCGCGAACTCGAAAAAAACTAAGAATCAAAGTATGAGAATGAAATAGATATATATATATATATGCATATTAGTCGAGTTTCCTTTTCAGGTGAATACTTTCACTTCAAACGTTCAATGACTGTTTTCTTTCAGGTAACCAGCTCAGTTTTTATCATATGTCATAACTATCATTTGCCTGTCAACATTAATAATATCAAAGGTTATACTCTTTGGGGGGGATTTAATGGCTTCAAGTTTTATGACTTCATAGGTTATGAGGTTTATTACTCGATATCAATAGTGAACAGTCATCTTATTATATAAGAGTTATACTAGAGTCTTTCTCTTTATGTCTTTGAATGACATCCTGAAAAGTATCTGGATATGCACTTGTAGTGGGAAGACCTCACATCCTGCCACGCTACTGATATTGTCAACAACAACAACAGAGTTGAATAACCTTCCATCGCTAGCTAATATTCTGAAAATATAACAAAGAAGAGAGTAGCGTTTATTGAAGGGATCATTGTAATAAATTGAAATCTCTACTGCACACATTGAGGATTGATATGTTTACATGTATATACCCTATTTTATTTCAGGCCGAATTTAATTGAATTTTACATATTTACAGAGTATTTCATGTTTACTATGGACTGTAAAATCTGCGTTTCGTTGTATATGAAATTCGCGCATAGGTATCCAGTCTTACATATACAGACAATCTGTTTGCATTGAAGTATCATGCTAAGAAGTAACCATGACAACCTGTTGCTTTTGTCATACAATAATGTTTTGCAAGTTTGTGCCCAATGCACTTACAATTTCCTGATAAATTTTTCAATCTGGTTTTCATAAGACATATGTGAATACTGTCAGGATTATGACTTCAATTCTAAGAATTTTTCTAATTTTCAGGACGATCAAAATCCTGGTATGAACTGGCACGGTTATTCAGTCATCGGTCTCCTGTAAGTCTCTCTTTCCCAATCTTCTATAAAAACACTATTAGTAGTAAATGTTTGGAAATATGTTTATGTTTAGTGGTAATTAAAATCTACAGATGACCAGTCAGTTCAGGTGTTGAAACCTACAGCTATTGACTAAGTCCAAATACTTGCCTAAACGAGACAGCAAATTTCTGTTTGTCTCTTGTCTAAGTATTCCTGATTTTTTCTTTGGACATATAGTGTCATCAAGGTTGATAATTCAATAACCGTTGGGTTGACAAGAATTCAGAAGATGAATTATACCTGATATGAATGTGGTCGGTATGGTTATGTTTTTTACGTTTAGTGGTTATATCGCTAATACTTCACAGTTCATCTCAATGAAATCTCCAGTCTGAAATTCTAAGCGAAGTTACAGTTTGTGATGATTTTTGTTGTTTGATTTTGTTTCTGAGAACAAAATCATCGTATTCTCATTATGCTAACAAGAACTTAGATAGAAAAAATGAGCATAGAATGAGAAATCTGGGGAATCCTTAATAGGTGTGGGCTGGCTGATGCAGGTATTAATCTCCTGAATATGTATTGAAAAACTGGTTTCACCACATCTCAAACAATGTTTGGACCAGTAATCTGATGAAATTAGAATTACTGAAGCAATTTTGCAAAGACTGAGTGTACGCTAGGAGTAGTTCTACAACTGCCTTACAAATCTCGAATCTATTCCTATTAACCGCAAAAGAATTCGATGCATAAGAAGTAAATCCAGTAACGAATAATGTTTATGCAGCTAAGGATACGCATCCAATTAATATTATGCTTTCTCTATGTAATAACAAAATATGATAAACAATCATCCTAGAATCAATTATTTAACATTAAATACTTCTGTTTCAGCTCCTGGAGTTCATTAAAGCCGTTTTCTCTGTGTATTTTAGAGTATTGATCGTTCTGCTCTGCTTGTTACTCATTCTTCAAATTAAGAAACAATCTCCTAGATGCTTTGTTTCTGATAGGAATTATAGTAAGTTTTTGAGAAAATTAAGATTATGAATTGACTTCATTTACTCATGATATTTTTGTATTTGCTGTCTTAATCAGTCGAAAGTAGAATAATCAGTTTTGATGAAACAATACAAGGACAAAAGTTATCTGAAACGTTTACTATTTATGAGGAAGCATTAATTTTAGGTCAGAATGATTAGCGGTTTAAATCACAGACAATGCGTAGTTAAATGAGGAAGCAATAAAGGGAGGTTGAAAAGATTACTGTGTAAGGTAAATATATATATATATATATATATATACATGTGACTGAATGTATGTATTAAAGATAAATAAAGTGAGATACGTCACCACCATCACAAGACTCTCAGGGTTTATGGGTAAACAGTAATTTCACCACTCACACAAAACGAAAGCCAGAACAACAACCATACGCATTGAAATGCTTGTCATTAAGGCTTGAGGATCCATAACACTTTTTTCGTGTGTGGTCATTCAGTGCCAGCCAGAGAGAATTACAGTGAAGTAGAGACTCACTTTGCATTGTATCAATGTTATGAAAAATATTAGAATATTTGTGTTCATTTATTGGAAGGGTTTGCTTTACACAATACACTAGAGCTGACAATTCGGTCCGAGTGGAACGATTCATATTCATCATTAAAGGTGTAATTAAGGTTGGTGGCAATATCTACTGAGTTATTAATCAACAATAGCTGAGAAATCTAGATTGAATTCTGAAACCCTCTTTACCATATATTAAATGAAAAGGTGGATAATGAACACGGAAAAACATCCACTACGAACAGAATGAGACTTGTTTAGTCTTTTACATACGGGGAAGAGTGACGATTGTTGATACAAATGAGAAACGCCATCACTTTTCCATTAGCTCCGCATCAATAGTGATATACTGATTTATGCGGTTGTCTATCAAAATTTAATCGATCATGTTGTTATGTTAGCCAAAAACTGTGATCATTTATAAGATTTGAGAGTGATGTATGGCCTAATTTTCAGAAGTTTGAAGAAACTCTTGTAGACTTAAACAGGTCCGGATATTATGAGCTCGTTCTCTAAAATTTCAACTTGAATAACTACAATTGATATTATTATACAAACTATTTGACCTTACACATTTTTCGCACTCATGGCTAATAATCGAAAAGAATTATGTGTAGTGAGAGTCCAGAATGATGTTGTCTATGTTGTTTAATTGATGGCATTTAAGCGGAATGACCGTATTTAGGACCATAAACTAGTTATATGTTCAATTCTCATTCGTGCTATGTAACTCTTTTCTGATCAACTTCGCACTACTTATCGTTAGTGAGTAGTTGGCAATAATGGACAAAAGAGTAAAGAAGAGTGCCAGGGAACATCGACCCTCCGAGGAAATCAGAATTCCTGAATGCATTCAAAATACTAAAAGCTGGAACAGCAGCAGGACCAGATGGAATCCCAGCAGAAGCACTGAAAATGGACCCAGAGACAACAGTGGACTTGATGACACCACTACTGGAGAAGGTGTGGAAAGAGGGTTAAGTAACTGAGGACTGGAAGAAAGGATACTTATTCAAACTACTGAAGAAAGGAGATTGAAGTCAATGTAAAAACTGGCGCGGAATTATGCTCCTGTCCATTCCAAGCAAAATACTAAGCCGCATCATCCTGGAGAGAATCAAACAAGCCAACCTGGATGAAAAACTTCGACCGGAACAAGCTGGATTCAGAAGAAACAAGTCATGTATTGATCAAATCGCCACTCTACGGATCATCATTGAACAAAGATTGGAATGGCAGTCACCTCTCCACCTCACTCAACTTCATCGACTTTGAAAAAGCCTTCAACAGCGTCGATTGAGAGGTCATTTGGAAACTACTTCGCTACTGCTGTGGGGTCCCATCGACAATTATACATCTCATCTAACAGTTATGCGACAATGCTGCATGCCAAGTAATCCACAACGGGAAACTTACGGAAGCCTTCGAAGTGAGGACGGGAGTGAGGCAAGCTGGCTGTCTACTATCACCAATGATTTTCCTGATTGCAATTGATTGGATAATGCGACAGACGACGGCAACCAACGAGGGAACGGGCATAAAATGGACCCTAAGGAAAAACTTGGAGGATCTGGACTTCGCCGATGATATATGTCTGATTTCCCACAAACTGGAAGATATGCAAGTGAAAAGCAACAAGTTGGCAGAAGAAGCATCAAAGATAAGACTTCAAGTGAACATAGAGAAAAGAGAGGTAACGAATATTCCTGGCCAACATCAACAGCAACAACAACAGACAAAAATCAGCCAGCATAAATGGCAGGAACTTGAAAGAAACGACCTCCTTCACCTACAGACGGATGTAACTGACGAGGATATCAAAGCCAGAATCGGAGAAGAAAGACAAGCTTTCATTACCCTTAAGTTTGTGTGGAGGTCAACATCACTCAGCATCAAAATTAACATCTGGATTTTTAACTCCAATGTGAACTCAGTCAGTGCTACTCACTATACGGATCAGAAACTTGACCAGCGCGTCATAAAGAGCACATCAAACAAACTACAGACCTTCATTAACAGTTGTCTTCGTTCAATACTCACGATCAGATAGCCAGAAAAGATCACTAACAGCAAGGGATCTCTGGCACTGAGCGAACCAACCCAGCAGGAACTAATTGTGTAATAAATGTGCAGGAAGAAATGTAGGTGGATTGGCTGACCATACTCTAAAGAAACCATCAAGTGAGTGACATCACTTGACAAGCCATCGCTCAAGTGGAACCCGAAAGGGAAGTGGCGAGTTGGTCGTCAGTGCACGGGTGACTTGGAGGAGGAGGTTATGTGAAGAGGAGATGCAAGCGAGTGGGCAGACTTGGAGCGGAGTGAAAAAGTTGGCAGAAAACAGAAGGCAATGGAGGCGTGAGGGTGAAGCCCTATGTTCCTTCGGAAATTGAAGGATATAATAATAATAATAATAAACGAGTCGTAATTTGTAACTCTTTTCTATTCAACTTCGTACTACTCACCATTGATGAGTAGGATGAGTTCATATTTTGTTAGTGTAAAGTCATAGGTGTTGCTGTTTCATATTGAAGTTTATTTCGGTTAATGTATTATTATTATTCTACTTGATCTATGATAAATATCCTCTTATATTATTCAAAATGTGTCTGTTATACATAATTTATTTGCAGATCACTCTTTGTTGAATAGACTTAATTCAAATTCATTTACTCATTATCTGTCATTGTTGCTGTGATTTTCCGACAGTGGGTCGACCTCGATGCAGCTATTCGTTGTGTACTAACTGATGCACAGTAGCCGTACACTTGAAGACATCGACAAATCCCTCAAAATCTGAGGTTTAAACGATATACTGCATTAATGGTGAAGCATAGACCGCTTTGGTGATTGATTATACAAAATAAACTTGGTTTATTTGAAACACTTGTAGCATTGCAGCATGCAGTAAATCAAAGTTTTATCCATAGAATACAATCCTTGGGCTTACATCTTCACAAGTGTGTCTTCAAAAGGTAGGCATACAACTTACACTGAAATAGTTTCTTTACTAATGGCTTAAGACATACCAGTCATACAGATCAACGGAATATGCGTCACATGTGTAGTCTGCAGGCATTAAAGAGATTGTTCATAACTTCCAACATTCTTCTTCCATATAATCTTGTCATGTTATGATCAATTTTTTTATTTTGTATAATCGCTTCGTCAACATTGATAATTCAAATCGCTTTATTCAGACGAATTCTATCCGATATTAGATTCTATCGACCGTAAAATACTGATGCAATTAGTATTTGCAGCGATTAATTGTACAAAAGCAATCAATCGTCATACGAAAGTGTTTAGGCAGAAAGTGTTGAGTAAGGTAACATTTAGGAGAGATTAGAACAGAATCAAATTTATTAAAAACGTTAAATAATCATCATCAGATTTTGAGTGAAATCAATAGTAACATCTATGAGGATCAAGTTTTGTGTGTAGTCTACAAACTTTCTTAAAAATCTCAGAAATTTACAGCCCTCAGTGTGAAGGTTGTTTCAAAATACAATCAGCAATTTGATCACTTGATTGCTACACCTTCAAAGAGGTGCTTACACCTCCCTCGGGAACCCTTGCGGAATAGCAAAATGAGTCGTTCCCGCACAACACTCATAAGACATTTAAATTATCTAAATGTTTGGATTGTTTTTCGGGCATTTGATTTCAATCTGGGATAGATTTAAACTATTGAAACTTTGCTCATCTATGATTGTGAACCCGATCACGGAAAATCTCGTGGTCTCGTTTTCAAATCGAATCTTTATACATTATATATTCTATGAGGATCTTTCGGGTTGCCCACTTTAACAGTGTCACTGAGAGGGTGGACTCTCAACATGAATTTTGTCGACATGTATAGCTGTAGCACAACATATCATTAGATGCAAAATATGTAAAGTGGGTGTTGTAATGGGCGTACTAGAATTGTTTCCCTCCAGACGAACAACATTCCTGGTTGTCACAGTATGGGTTGCTTTCAGAATTTCCGGTTTCCTAGTTAGTAACATATCACTCATCACAGGAACTATTCCTCCTGTGGTTTTGCTTGGTACTCTTCCTAGTGATTACTGACTATATTCTAACAGACAGAATTTTAGTATGTATAACGTTCAAGAGGAACACAGGGATGCCTGGAAGTATAACTGTTCATTAAGTGAAAAACGAATGCAAAAATTGCAAAGTATGAAAATATCATATTAAAATTCAGATTTGCACAGAGCATCAGTAATCTGCTTATTTCGCCTACGTTTCGTGCTTTCTTTGTCAATGCACCTTCGCTATTATTTCACTTCTTTAAAACTTAGACTTTACACACTTAACAAGAAAGGCGACATAGAGAAGTGATCTGTGCAACAGCTAGCACATTCTGGAATTAAGCGCCTCTAAGAGTTTCTCAATTGGAGTTAGTTTTATTTATTCTAAATGGACAGTGGATGATTTGCGAAAACAATTCCATTTCTGTCGTAATTAACGACCTCTGTGAATAATTATTACAGTTCTTTTATTTAGATAGAAGTTTGGCTATTCTCATGACGATTTGTTCTTAGTGGAAAATAAAAGCATATCACTTTCGTGTATGTGCAGAAAAATTTATCTGTACTGTCTGGAGTAATCATCATCTCGGTTTATTATGGAAACCTATAGGAGAAGTGTGTTAGAAATCGTCAATGCGTTTCTCTCCTACTAGATTAACATAACATTCTATTTTCAACAGTTTGATTTCCACTCTGTGGATAACTTGTCATGAATTCTAGTTTAAGCAGAAGTATCTTCTTCGGGTCCGACTGAACTTGTCTGGAATTTTTCTTTGATTTCAGATTTTTGTCTGTGAACCTAGTCGAAAAACCATTTTCCATCAAGGTTACTTGAAGATTACGCAGTTCTTCGTCAATCACTTCCTCATTGCATATCTTCCAAATCATCGAGGAGAGAGCTTATATCAGGTTCCTCTTTCTACTTAGAGACATGAAGCTTTGAAATTTGATTCGAATGAGTATCGAAGATTTTACCTCGATAGGTTTTCTTGCACTGGTCTAGGACTGTCTACCAGCCACTTCACGATCGCTTGATTTGGCGAAAGAACCAAATCTGATATTGGGCTGATTAGGACGTTATTTTGTTCAATTTGAGTATTCCGTACATTCGTGGTAATGTAGAACCAGGTGAGTGAAGTTGTTCATATAGTTCTGTTTTAATAACTGATAGATTTAGCGAGAGTTTCTTCACAAAGTCTGATTTGATGAGCAGAACAATTCAACAACCTTTGTCTTGCCGAGTTATTATCAGGTTTTTATTTGAATTCAATTCTTTGAGTTGCTTCCGGTATCCTTTTGAGAGCGTATCAAGAAGACTACGTTTTTGTTGATGTAGTCGAGACAAGAATTTAAAATATTTGATTTGAAATGCTCTGCACTTTCATGTGGTATTGGTACCAGGAGAAAGAAAATGTGTATACTGTTCAGTGACAAAACATCTGGTCAACTCAAATCATTCAGCATCTTTAGAAATATCCTTCAAAATCATACACAAGAGTCGTTTGAAACTATCAAACGGGAGTAAAATCGAGACATCTTGACTTAGCCGAGACACTAGCCATCCAAACGCTCAAACCCACACCATCTATTCAAAGGAAACACTCCTAAACCTTGTGCCTGCCATAGCCATCATAAACAGGTTATACTTTTAATAGTGACTATTCAATTTCCTTTATTATCCAGACCTCCTGTTTTTTCATAGTATTTTTAAGTTTTTATTGATTTCTGCTTGCACTACCAGATTTTCCTATCCTAACTTCCTGTCTATTTTGTCACTTTATTATTTCTACACATTTACTCTTCCCTTGCATAAACAATTAATCGTCATGTTACTTATGATCCAACTAAATTTTTTTATCAAACCATCCTGTCTATTTTTGTTGTTTCTACATTTCTAACCGTCAATTGCACAACATGTCAATCTTCTCAGTAGTCATGACGCTACTACTTTGTTTGAGTTTTATCCGCCCTCCATGTTTATTATAGCATTTTAATTCTTTATTCTAATTTTATTAACTTCATCCTTCACTGGAAATTATCCTGGAACTTACCCACACATTTATAATAAATACACGAATGTACAACCACCTCATGATCAAATGTTTATAGTCCGTGAAATAATTAATATTTCAGAAATCACTTTTGACCAGTAGATTTTATATTGTATTGCATTTTCTTTAACATGAATTAAAGGACTTTGTAGCGCACTTATGACAATAAATGTATAAAATATTTTTATTGTATTTTTTTTTTGGGTGTGTATAATAAAATTTATAGCTTTAGTTTTGTGTACATTATCACTCTCGACTATTTTAATCATATCATCGTGAAGTTTGACACTTTGAACGATTTTCAACTAATTACTCTAAAATTAATCAGTTTGTTTGTCGTTAAATGTTAGTTCTGTTTTATGACTTCTGATTCTAAACATGAATTCAACAATTCATTCGTCTATTGGCGAGAAGGTGCAAAGTCTAAGAGTAAAATATTTGAATTAAATAAACGAGATTGTTGTCCACATCAGTATGGTTTGTAATTACACAAAGTTAAACTTGAAATTAGCATCCTTCACAGGGGAGTATGCAAAATGAAGCGATAGTGCCTCACCTCTACCACACTACTCTACAACTTGACATGATGAGTACTAAATAATCACCAAATAGTTTTATTTAATTGGCTGTACGTGAATCCATTCATGTTACCAGATTTTGCTTTGTGTTTCCATTTCGTTTTGATTTTTTCTCATTCATATTTCTGTTTTAGTACTTCTGAAAATATGCTTTGAAAACTTAATCAACATCACCTCAATATGTTGAGATTTTTACCTAAATTTGACATCACTACATTTCGACCTCGACCATATTTGCATGATACGTTTTCTTTCTCAGAATGGATAGATACATACTAAGGAAAGAGATCAAAATGTACCCTGATTCCATCAATGAGAGAATCACCAAACTCATGAAAACACCTAACCATTTCATTCTGAAGAAATTGTTTCACACAAATAAAAGTGAAAGTCCGAATGCGCAATCAACGATTTATTTTAAATATTTGAAAATATGACTTAACATTTCTCCATGCAGAACATAATGAATACTTTTGTACCAAATCGTGAATTTCACTAAAAATTGCCCGTCAGGAGGCAGCTGAACTATGTGATATCAGGGTTATTTGAGGAAGCTGGCGAAAATCACAGCCACATGAAATAAACGAAATACCAAATATCACAACATGAATGTACAGAGTTTCAATTACAGTAATGCCAGTTTATCGATTCGCTGAATGGAGAACATTTCGTCATTGAAATATGTGAACAAAGTCATCAGTGACATCTATATGAAATCTGATTGTGACGTCTGTGGTAACTTCACCCACATTATGAAGTCTCTTATATACTCTTGATATATATTCAAATGAATGTTCAGCCGAAATCAGGCATTGAATAATTCTTTTCATAAAAGTTGCAAAAAATGTGTAAACTCACCAGAGCTAGAGCAGCGTTCCTCAGGAAACCGCCTAATGCAATCAAAACGGGCTGAAATGTTTCCAGGAGTCAAAGAAAATAAAAATAAAATTAATCAATAAATCTCAGTAATTTGGTGATGAAATTGAATGTGTTCAAAGCGAAAGGAACTACGAAATGATTATTTACAGGAATTAATTCTCTCCACACCTTAACAAGTATGCAGTGAATAAAATAACGCGTATCGCAATGCTCCTTCCCATTGAAATTTTAGCCTCACATTTCTCTCGATTATGCAATAGAATTTTTTCACATCGTAAGAGAACTACACATAAAATAAATGGAATACCCATTTCACAGATAGGTGAATACAGTACGTTTACTGGAGTACTGGACAATCAGTTCTACTTGCAGTCTTCTTCCTTGTAAGTGTTTGAATGGCTGATCTCAAGAATACAGAGATTATAAGAAGGTTCAAATTAAATGGGATTGACAGTCACAATGAAAACAATTCTTGTAACTGGAGGAATAAATGTCAAAATACAACAGTCTATATGACATTGCAATTCACTTACCATACTCCTCCCTACGAAAAACAGGATTAAGCCGGTTATCAAAAACAGTGCCGATAAGGACAGCAGGAATAGCATCACTTGTTGTTTGAATCTTTTGATAATGATGCAGAAGATGATTGTTATCAAGTCTTCCAGAATGATGAAGACTAACAGGATGCACCAGTATTTTTTTTCAAAATCGCAACATATAGCCACGATATTGGTAGACCATAGTACAATCTGTCGGCGAAATAAAACAAACCATTTAGATAAGTGAATGCGAATATTATAATATTTTTCATAACATTGGTATAATAGAAAGTGCGTCTATACTTTGCTCTAATTATCTCTGGCTGGCACCAAAAACCCTTTATTCATCTTTATGATAGATATGCAACGTGTATTGTTGTTCTTCTGTTTGTCGTTTTGTGTGAGTGACGACATTTTTGTTTTCCAGTAGATCCTGTGACTGTGGTGATGTATCTGACTTTATTTATCTTTATATAGGCATTCATAGCCATATATATATATATATATATATATATATATATATATATATGGAGGACTCATCTTTTTCTACTGGTCAGGTCAAAAGAACATAGTTCCGTATGGATGGGAGAAGACATAAATTCACCTGGTACTGTAAATATATTTTCAACGTCATCTACCCATCGGTCAGCGCATCATTGAGACAAGTCAAAAATTTCTTCCTAGTAATCTTTTCAAACTCAACTGTTAAATAGGTTTAATAAGTGGTTAGAACACTCGCCGACCATGCACATGGTCCGAGGTTCGATCCCCTGCCGACGAAGCACACCTGATATCTCTGGTCGGCCCGCAAAATTTGGGCTACCGAAATCCATGCTGAAAATTCCATACTTGTACCAAAAATACAGTGTGGAATCAAGCTGTAATCAAAAATATAAAACATAAATATAATTCAATGAATCCTCAGCAAGAAATTGGCTTAAACATATTTTACCTGATAAGAGATCATTTCCAATTTCTCTTAACCTGTCTTCGTAATTCGGTTTTAGAACCTTGGTTCATCTCTCACAGTAATCTTTTCAACCTTCCTTTTATTCTTTCCTCACTTATCTACGCATCGTCTGCAACCTAAACCAGTAACCATTCTGACCCTAATTAATTCTGTGTCTTCTTATTGTTTCGTCAAAAATAGTCGACCTTTATTCGAGTGAATAACACATCAAATATGACATCATCGTTAGTACATGAAGTCAATTCATAATGTTAATTTTTTCAGAAACTTACTATTATTCCTATCAGAATCAAAGCCACTGGCAAATTATTTCTGAATTTGAAGAATAGCAATAAGCAAAGCAGGACAATCAGTACTCTACAATACAAGTAGAAAACAGCTCTAATGAATTCTGGAATCTGAGACAGAGTTAATAATGTAAAATCAATCGAATCTTTGATGACATGTGATTGTATATCATATTTTGTTACCACATGCAGAAAGTATATCATTATTCTGTTGGTCGTCCATATCTTCATATCCATTACTCGTTACTAGACTGAATTCTTATTCATCGAATTCTTTCACGTTTAATGGGAAGAGGAGTTTCGACATGTGTTGAGCTGCCGTGGATATAATCGAAGCAAACCCTCATTCACTAAATTATATGAATAATTTTATGGTCATCAGCTTAATTATCCGATACGTTGTTTGTGATGAGGCGAATCCAATTAAGCAATAATGTCCAATGTTTCAATATTCCTGTCTCACGAAAGTCAGATTCGTTCCATTTCATTAAGAATCGATTGAATAAATTTCAATTTAACTTAATCATTTCGCCAGTCCATACGTATTAAGATACTAAGTCTTTTATATGTCTCCTGAACATCGGATTCCCATGATTTCTCCCCCTATCCTCAGCTTTGTGTCTATATCCTCGATTTCATAATGGGAATACAATATTTTTTGTACTCAGAACACTAGAATGCAGAATCGCAAATTCTGATTTGACCCAGGAATTTACGGTTGAATATGCTTTTGAGATAAACTGCTTTTTGACCATCAGACGTCAAGAACATAACCACCTCGAATACCTTCATACCAGGTATAATTCATCTTCATGATTTTAGGTAATCCACCAATCGGTGAAATTATATGTGCCTAATGAGGTTTGATGAACTATGAACCTGTACGATGTCATAGATAAGCAAAAAGAATACTGACGAGAATTCAATGTATCATTTAGTGTCAGTATTTGGCATAAGTCCATAGCTGTAGCCTTTGACAATTCAACTGACTGGTTCTCTGGGGATAATAATTATTACTGAACATAAATGCACTTGCAGTCATACATTAGTAATAGTGCTTTCACGAAAGATTGCGAAAAGCCAGACTTACAGGCACCCGGAGAAAGCATAACCGTGCCAATGCATACTAGAACTTTTAGCAACCTGAATAATAAAACATTCTTTGAATTTGTCATAATTGTCATAGTATTCACTGATGTATTTGAAAAACAAACTTGAAATTTGTGACGACGTTGTAAGTTCGGTGGTTACAAGCTTGCGAAACATTAATTTGTAACAAAAACACTAGGTCCTTGTGTTGCCTTTTAACAAGAAATTTCGATGCATGGAGATCGTCTACATATGTAAGATATGATACTTATTTGGGGATTCCTTATTCCACGAATCACAGATGTTACAGTCTATATTAAGGAAGAAATACTGTGTAAATATGTGACATTCAGGTAATCCGGCCTGAGATAGCTACCAATAAATATATATATATATATATATATAGAGAGAGAGAGACAATGGAGAGGAAGATTCTGATATAATTCTCTTATATTAGGACGACTGTCCACTATTGATATCAAGTAATAATCCTCATAAACTATGGAGTCATAAAACTTGAAGACCTGAAGTTACACACTGTAGTCATGAAACTGGAAGCCATGAAATCCCACGAAGAGTGTAACTTTTGAGATTCTGCATTATGACAAGTAAATGATAGTTACGAAATATGTCACATATTGAACAGATTACCTCAGAGAGAAAAGCCGTCTCACACCAGACGTTACAGTATTCACCAGAAAAAGATGCTCAGCAAATGTGTGAATATATCTATCTCATTATTCATACTTTGACTCTTAGTTTTTTTGGATTCGTTGTGAGGCGTTCAATAGTTGGTATCAAAGGCTTCAGTTGAAATTTAATTATTCTTATTGGTGAGAATAATGAAGTTGTCAATCCAGCATTCATTTGAGACTTTTTAACACAACGGAAAATGTTTTACTTTGAACCCTGTCGTGTTATTCGATAAAAAGTGGTTAATTCATAGCAAGTTGAAGTAAGTCAAGAATAAAAAATAATTGATGTTAAGTAAACTTTGTACGACGTCTAATAATTGTTGCTAAAGGCTCCACTTCAAATTAAATGAATTTTTCTCATGAGTATAATGAAGTAGTTATTTCAACATTCATTTAGGATTTTTTTATCACAACTGAAAATATTTCACTTTGAACTATGTGGTTTTATAAGATTAAACGTGGTGAATTCATAAAAATACGAAATAAGTCAAGAAAGAAAATTTATTGATGTTAACTAAAGTGTATAGGGTGATTGTTTGCGTGATAGTCGTCAGTGCATTTATTGAGTACCTGGGTTCACATCAAATAATACAGTCAACAGTTTGATCTCCACACCGTGAACATCTTGTGACAAATTGTAATATAACATGGTATGTGATCGATTCTACGCGATATCTGAAAGTGATTAAGTAAAATTTCCATAGAAAGGCATCAATCTGCGTAGATTGTAGTAAATTGAAAAATTCACGAAATACTGAACAACGAATTCATAATATCCTGATTGCTCAACTGCATAGTAAGTTGGTGCTAACTTCTGTAAACTGAGTCGTCTAGAATTCTGTATTTATTTTCAACTCCAGTAATCTCACCGACATAACAACATGATTTTTGTATTTTTTTAAAGTATGACTGCATATATTAGTACAGGCGTAGATGAGTTGCCAAAGCAGAAATGAACATGTTTGTTGCTTGTATAAACAATTGTCATATCTTGGACAGCAAATTGGATAGACTTATTATTTCCCACTCTAACTATACCGAGTATTTTCCTATGTCTCATTCTAACCATTATCATTTTGTAAAGCGCTACATGTTGCCGTCGTGAGTGGCATTCGTACACAGCTTTACACTGGGATGTACAGATTAACTTCTTGCG
Organism: Trichobilharzia regenti; assembly: GCA_944472135.2. NCBI lineage: Eukaryota > Metazoa > Platyhelminthes > Trematoda > Strigeidida > Schistosomatidae > Trichobilharzia > Trichobilharzia regenti. Next base: position 10,285,215 of record OX235262.1, read on the forward strand.
TCACGTTTCATCATTGCAGACACCATTCAAATTTCTGATTTAATTATAGTCATAACCCGACGAAATAACACAATTTCAACTTAATAATATCTGACGTATAGATAATGAATGTAATACGGAACGATCTATGCATTTCTATCTACAGACATTGAGCTAATTAGTTGTTTAAAAAGAAATAATCCAATATGTAATCACATCTTCGAAAATTTACCTATGCTCATACGCATCTTAGGATAGTTTCTAAATAATAATTATATAAAGAATGTCTCAAGGGTGTTTCCTGTGTTTTGAAATTGAATTCACTTCACCAAGGGATTAACTGTCTATTTATTGTTCAGTCTCACATCCTTCTCTCCAGATGAATGTTTGCTGGTAAAAAAAGTCTGTTATAATAGAGTATCCTAAACAGGCTGCTCATATTATTTTATAGGTGGAACTTTTCGACGAAGAAAATGAGATGTACAGGTGAATAACACTCTACTCATATTACCAATTGTTGATTATGATTCGTACATCAGTCTTAAAAAGAACACCTCTAAGCACTTCCTGTAAGGTCCAAATTCAGAAACAATCACACTCACATGCTTCTTTTTTGCTCAACTATAGGCAGTCTCATCATACTGACTATCCACATTCAGTAGGCTAATTTAAGTTACAGTACGGCACCAATGTAACAATAAATACACTAAACGAAATTCACTGGATATATTCTGAAACACTCAGAACCGATGATAAACAAGATACACCCACGATTCATCCATTTGAAATCTTCCCATCTGATACACCCCGAGACGAATGCATTCTTCAAAGAAATACTTATCAGTGAAGACTGGTGCACTTATTTATTATGTGAATCATCTTTCATAAATTGTGAGACTCTACATGAATATGTATCTAAAGAAATTAGCATCTATCTAATATCTATATCAAGCTGATCAACCAAGAATTAATGGGAATTATCCATCTGAAGATCATATAAAACAGGAATAGAAGACCAGATTTAGAGTACAATGATTATTCTTGCTAAAAGTTTAGAACGTGAACTGTCACCACTATTTCAGTAGTATGTATCAACGTCATGCAACGCACTGAATTCCTAAGCCTGAAAAATAAAGAACGAATATTGGAAATACAAAATTTGCCTCAAATAATGCGTCTTGGCATAATATCTTAGGACCGAATGAGCCATGTTCATTTTTGTAATTGGTTGCTTTTACTTGTTTTGTGTCCTTCAATTGATCGTTTTTATTAACTAACACAACTACATAATTAGTGTAATTTTGATGTGAATTCATAGTTATTAGTGTGGAGCAGTTTAAAGGAGAACTAATAGAAGGTGAATATTCCTTTCCTCTGAATTTGCTGTCTTTAAAAATCTGGAGTCGGTTCAAATAAGTTATATTTATCAGATATCTGTATATCGTACATGGGTAATTTATCGCAAGATTTAACTAAAAGTATATCACCTCATAGACAACATGTAGATGACGTATTTAACCGTAACTCATAATCTTTATTCTACCAGTCTTATTCAGATAGAATGAATGAAGTAAGAAATAGACTGTCACCAACATCTGAAAATGCATTTCCTGATAATTGTGAAAAGAAGTCAAAGCTAACAAACTTGTGTGACATGTTACACGGGAACAGCTCTTCTAGAGAAGTTCAGATTTGGATGTAATCTGCTCGACAGTATTCTGTTTCTTCTGGTATGGGAGCCAATATGTGCAAAATTTAGATTTTAACTTTTCTTCCTGAGATAACGTCAATCAGTATGCAGGAGTACTTGAACTGGGCAAACACAATTTCACAAATGTTATGATAATTGCTTTTAATACATGCTCAATACTGTAAATTTCGTTTGCTAAAAATATATTTCAAGATCTATAGATTAATACTAGCATGCGTGATACATCCATTCATCCAGGTGACTGTAGATAATGCTACTCTGAGACTCATTGATATTTCTGACTCTAATTGTGAACCTATTCCCACTCTAAGAATCATCCTAACCCCAACGTTAATACTAAACTATACATTAACCCTAGTTCGTAAACCTTTATCTTAAGAGCCATAAACCTACTCAACATACAGTATAGATTTGCAGAAAAACTACCTAGTATACAAGTAAAACACTGTATCTACGCTATCCAAGTTCAAACACGGAGAAATGACTTGATTTGGATGGACATTTCATAGTATTCCCTTTATCTAATCGGTTCCTGGAGGTGAAATTTTGAGAGACCTTGACTTTGGCTGTGATACTTCAACATCGCTGTCCTCAGTGAAATCTTCTTTGTTCACAATGAAATCATATACGTCCTAAGCCGTCTTGACCTTATATTTAGTATTATATCTTGACTGGACAATTCATTATTCATCATGAAGTAGTAAATATTCTCTTTCTGTCTCTCTGTATGTGACGTATAGTTTTCCGAATTTTCATCGACTACTTAAATACACGATATAAGTAGATTACATATTAGGACGGGTGTGAATCATGTTAACCGATGGCGTGTAATCACGTAGTATAGAGAGAATGGGTGTGCTATATCTTCACAGAAGCACTCTCACAATTCGCTATGAGCATACAATTGTGGAAGGTGAATAGAACTGCAAAATGGAGTTTTGTGGTATGTTTGTTGATTTTAACCTAGACTTAAACGGTCGCGTCTACTATCTGAAATGTTAACCATGTGGACAATTTTTAGTGCCACTCCGTATCAAAATAATTCCTCAATAAAGTTCCATTTAGTGTCATTTCTAGCATCAAGGAAAATGTAAACTCACGCACAAGTTCAACTTCATCCTACCTCGTCGTTCCAGCCACCACCACATATCCATCAGCTGAATATCACGTCAGTCATCATTGCTCAATTTCCACTGGTGTCCTGTGCTTTTAGGAGAATGCCACACTAGGGTGAAGCAAAGTCTTCTGTCTCACACAATTTTCAATGAATATCCAATAGTTGGAAAATCGTTGTGAATCAGTTCCTATGAATATGAACAACCCGAATATCCGAAGTGAATGGAAATCAGTTTGTCAGTATATTTTACCGACAGTCACTTGGTTCTGCTGAGTGAAATGAATTTCAATTCAAAATTCAGAATAAGCGTGAGTGGATTTATGAAGGTGTGTATAATTTGCGACATACTAACAGGTCTTGGATGTCTCGGTTTTCAGTATGAGATGTAGTCAATTCCCATGAATAGCCAGGTGGATTACTAATGTATGCAGAGAAATATGCAGCCACTATTGATGTGTGTTTGTCTGAGTACAGATGCACAGATCATCATGACAGAAAATCTTTTCGAGAAGTGTGTTGTTCCTGTTTTAGGTTTCAGAATTCAGTGCTTACTTTAGTCACCAAAAGTAGTTCGCCTTTAACGAAAATGCTCACGACGAAAAACAAATGACTCACGGAAACACCAGTCGCACTAACAGCGTTCGAGTTCTGAGATTGCACGACACATTGTCGGAGAAAGGGTATATGAATACGATAGCTGATCGTAGTGCTAATATTTTCTTAGCTGTTATCCGATATTCAGCGCTATCACGGTCCAATTTATTACTCAAAGCCGATCTCTTCTCTCGGGTATATTCACATTTTCATCAGTTAATCAAGCACATAGATGATTTTGTTGATCACTTTTTATACAACATACATACACTAATTCCATCGGATGACTTTGTAACCACGTGGAAAGGAGGATAGTAGAATTAAATTGAGGACGGAACAAGATGATATACAGTCGTCTAGACGAGTTAATGTACCGGAATGGTTTTGCTCTATCCATTGGGACGGGAATAACGAATTTGCATATTTTCTACGAACACTTGCGAGAACGCCAGGCCGTGCAATTATTTTTCAACCTTACATTCGATTTGTATGCTTCTTTCTCAATTATGCATTTCCACTTTGGATCAAGCCACTTGGTTGATTTGGTCTTATCGACGCCATTATGAGAGTCGTTGGTTTTGGTCTTCGTAGCTTGCAATAACCCGTATTCGAAGGATATATATTAGTGAGTATCAATCGTGAAGACACAAACACTATGCACTAGATCCGAATGTATCAAGTAAGTCCACCTTGATAAGACAGTTTGTAGACACGAGACATCCAATTGCACAGGTGGAAAATCTAGGCCTATTGGTGAAACTGGTCAGGTAGAGTTTGATTAGCAGCAGGAAGTGCAATTATCAGAAGTAATTGAATAACATTCAACTAAATTCTATCCACATCTTCTTGGTCGAAAGAAATCCGATCCATTGACAGAGTGTTCATTCTTCAATTTCTCACCTTCCACCCACCAACCATGATGATAAATCTGCCCGATTCCATTCAGATGTGGACTTGTATTAGATATCAGTAATGTACACTGAATTCATGACGATCCACCTATGGGAACAATTTGAAGAATATAATGAAATATCCTTCTTCGATCTATTGATATGGATAGCGATAGTGTGAACAGTGAGGCGAGTATCCTTCGGTCATACAGCACTGATTAATGCCATTGTCTATGTGTACATACCTGCAGCATTAACTATTCGTGATCTAAAGCCGAATCTTTGCATTCGAAAGCGAGACATACATTCTCTCGCCCTCCTGTGGCCACAGTAATGTTTTCGCTATAATTTTGCTTCTCCTTTTTATATTATGTAAGTTCACTGTTATTGTTCTTATTGTTATTGTGGTGAGAGCAGGCCGTGAGAAAATATGAGCAAGGCTGATTCAACAACCAATCACAGTAAAGTTAACGTGGCAAAATATGATTCGCAGATAGAGAACTCTATTTGCCGAGGAATCCCGAAACAACCAATCAGAAGCCTGCGTTTGTCTGCCTAACTTCTGATAAACAACCAATCAAATAACTGCGCTTGTCTACTTGCATAATGTGAAATATGTATAAATACGTGTTGATTTTCATAATAAAACGATCTGTTGCCTGGCCCTTGTCTTCTGTTGTTACATTATTACTAGTTTTATTTTATTATCATAAATTATTCCTATCTTCCATAGTTTAATAACCACTCTATTACTGTTTATTGATAACATTACTTTTTCATAAAGATTTTATATTAAAAACACTTTATCGCCTTTCCACTGGTCCCTGTGCATTCTACACGAGCTTATTGATTAGTCAATATCTCACTTATTATGTCATGCCGACTTTTGTCTCTCTTTTTTAACTTACAGTTAGCCATCCCTTCTTTCACTTTACATTTTGTAAGACATATTTTGAGGACAGATTTTACAAGTAAGTGATTGGTCTTAAGATTTCTTTGTTGAATATAATTACGATTGTATAGCAGCTCATGAAAATGAATCGTCGAAAAGAAATTTTTCTCTCTCTCTTCGCCTTCTTCTGATGAGTGTTTATCATAAAATAACTTAACTCTCCTCATTATGGCAGCTAAAAACCGAAGTAAACCTTCTGAACGTTATGCAGCTTTAAAACCTTATTACAGGTAACAGAATTATGAGAATGGTGCAATCCAACTGAACTTGTAATGTGGTACACCTCATAGACTGAGTTTTAAACATGTGAGGTATTTAATAGTTAAATAAGGTAACTTTGTTAGATTATGATTGCAACTGGATATGTAATTTGGACGATGTGTCTACAACAACCATTAAATATCATGTAATGATCTGAATGCAGGAGAAATGTATTTGCGTCCTGCTGTAGAGCTGACGAGAAAATGCCTCAACAACAGCAAAACGACAGTTATTCGCAATAAATTCATCGGTACTATTCAACAATGATAATATATCACGACGCTAAATTATCTCAGCAGTGACGCTAGGCATCTATACAGAGAAATCGATTTCCCAGTTGTAAAAACAAGCACCATACAACAAAATTTACTAGTTAAGATCAACTGTATAAAGTACCTGAATCTCAAGAGGAATATTCGCAACAAGGTGGAGAGAACAGTCTTCCTGAAAGACTCACGCACCAAATATTTCTCACAGACAGTTCAAAGTTAGAAGGAAACTGTCTCATCTCACTCAGTGGAAATTGCAGCCCTCTACACACAACTTTAAAGAGAAGCTTTAAAGTTATTGATTAAACAATAAGAAAGACATATAATCAGGACTAAGTGCAGGCAGATATGATATGCAAATATCGGAACAATGATATGAAGTCTAGGAGAAGATTGTGTGTTAATTGTAAAATTACTTCAATCATCTAAGTAAGTATAAATAGTGTAACTAGATTGTTCAAGTGGGATCAAACAAACAGTTATTCCGTTACAGTGTCAACTTCTAGTTTCATTGAACACTTTGTGTGACAACAGAAAATATCTCTTCAAAAATTCATGAAATAATTTGACTTATGTATCAGATAGACAGAAAGATGTTGATACATACTCAGAATAATTTCACAATTGTGAACACTGACTAGTAACCATGTGTATTGAGTGTTCGGAATGATGTATTTTGTTTAATTTAGAGGATTTGAGGAAATTCACTGTTTGTAGGATAACATACAGGTCGTGCCTTCTATTCTTATCTGCATTGTGTAACTCTATTCTGTTAAAATGTATACTACTTATAACTGGTGATTAGTAGGTGTTTATATTTGGTTCCTCTGAAGACATAGGTGAACAGATAGTGAAATTGACTATCTGACATTTAGACGGATTCAGCTAAGGACTATTTGAAGAAGACCACTGAATAATTTCCGACAGAAATTGATTTAATTTGAAACAGTCTGACTGAGAGTTGACAGGCATAGAAACGGAGAGGTCATGAGCATATTTAATAAAAGTGGCTACATCAGAATGAGGCAAGTCATGTAAGAGAAAAGAAAACAGAAAAGGAGAAAGAACAGCACCGTGAGGAACACCAGCTAAAGTAAGTGAGGTAGTAGAGGACTTTCCATTGTAGATGGCGTACTTCATTCTAACAGGAAAATAGGAGTGGAACCACTTGTTTGTCCAGCTCTCAGCCTGTGTTGCAGCAAGCTCACTTAGCAAGAGAGACCTAGGAACAGAGTCAAATGCAGATGTGTAATCAAGGAAGGCACAGCGAACGTATTTAGCTCCTTTATCTAAACTAGAGACTATATTATGATGCAGGACAACAGCGGAATCTAACGTACACCTACTATATTTATAAGCAAACTGCTTGGGGTCATTGAAAGGCTCAAGATTAAGTAAAATAAGTCTTTCCATAAATTTCAAAAAATGTGAGGTAATAGCAATGGGTGTTAACTTAACATTAGGTCCACTTGTTGATTTAGGTACTGGAACGATCTTGATATTTTTCCATGATTCAGGTTTAATACTTTTGGAAAACGATTCGTTGAAAATCTCAGTTAATGGGGAACACAAGATGTTGGCACACTCCTTAAGGATAACAGCAGGAACACCATTGGGACCAAGGGACTGAGTAAGCTTGAGAGACTGAAGACACTTGAGGACATCATTCGTGTTAAGGAATGAAAAGCAGTTCTTATTTGCACTATTAGAGTTAGGAATCATAACATTTGCTGGGATACATATAAAGGACTCATTAAGCATGTTAACATCTACAGAAATATCATTCATCATTTGCTTACCACCTGTGATTTCCTTTAATAACTTCCACATATTTGATGGGGATTTACATGAAAGAAACTTCTGGTTATAGAGAGCATTCAATCTTTGTAATTCAAGCTTAATCAAAGTGTTCACTCTCTTAACACCAGATTTGTTTTTCATTTTGAACAACCTTTCTTTTTCACGGTGGAGCTTTTTGAGTTGAGAAGAGGAGAAGCGATCGAATTTTAAGAAGATTGTCTCTTTTGGACAACAAACATCGAGACAGAAATTAAGATAATGTGTTATGTTGGCAATTGTGTTATCAAGAGCTTGTTCAGTAAATAAATCCCAGTTAGTGTATTTTAACATGGTCCTTAGATCCTGTATGTTGTCATTGGAATAACATCTGTGTTGTGTTTCCATTTCAAGGTATGAGAAAACCCTTTTTTGCTGCTTTCTATATACTTTGGGCAATATTCTTATGAAACAGTGATCCGAATTTAGTAGTAGGGCTCTTTTTCGAGCTTCAAATATTTCATGAGTCGTTTGTAAACACAAGATCAGGTGTATTATCCAGTCAAATCGCGAAGTTGACAATTTTTTCGTGTCCAAGTGAAATTAGGAAGCTGTGGTTACTAGAATTAAAATCTCCAGTAACTATAGACAAGGAATTTCCGAAGGAGGTGGCAGCAAGGGAGGTAAATTCATCCGCAAATAAAGACAGTTCTGTGGTGTTGCATCCAGGAGCAATATAAATGTTCGAGATGTAAATGTAGTTGTATTTTGACAAATGTTTACGTAAACTGTGAGTCAGTCAATATTGTCACTAGAGAATTTGAAACATACACTATTAGATGTACACCATTGTGAATTGATGAAGATGGCGATACCGCCACCGTGTTTCTTCCTGGAACTACACCGATCTTGTCTGAATAATTTGAAATCATTTAGATACACTAGATTTTCATCATATAGATCAAGTAGCCATGTTTCTTGAAGTGATATGATCCCAGTATTACGATATATAATGGAAGACAGCGATTGAAGACAGTTAATTTTTGCCGGCTGGGAGCGACAATTAGTACTCAAAATTGCAGGAACAGTCATAAATTGAATAGGGATATTTTTAAGGCTCTTTTCCACCCGGAAAGATGCTTTTTAGATACTCACGAGAATAGATAATCCGATAGAGGTCAAATTTGAATAAGATTTAGTAATTTAAAATGAATTGAAATGAGCAATTAGATGCGATATGATTTGTAGCGTATAAAGGTATTTAGTAGCCCAAGATTTAAGCAGGCCGCGAAGGTATAACTATTTTGACTTGAGAATAAAATCGTTCATGGATAGGTTCTCCTTTTCCCAGCGTTTCAAATTGAATTTAAAATAATTGTTGATGACTGAAGCAACAGTGTTGAGTTAGAAGTAAAGGATCAGAAATAAACTGAGTAAGGTCATCAGCATATGAACGTACAACAGTGATTTGTTAGATGATATCTGAAGATTTAGCGAAGTTGTTTCTCAAACACTTAGTTCTGTAAAGCAGATGGTTTAGTTACTTCTCTCATTAGGTCTGGACTAAATTGCATTTGTATATCACAATAATGCATCAGAAGAAAATAATGTTATCAATCTCAAATAATTCTGTCATATGTCTGTGCTGTTAGCAAAACAAGAAAGATGCCTTTGTTGTTATGAGGCTTCAAGAAATACAAAACACAGACTTTGATTTTATTCTGAAGTCCTGATAGTATTTATGTCAGACTCACTGGATGAAATAAAGGTGAGGGCTGACTAAACCACATTCCTTTTTGTCACTTATAGTTCATTCTGATTCGTTGTTAGGAGTCTAAAATAGAAGAAAGTTATCCAACCGAGAATACGCGTTTTACATTAACACCGAATTTCACTTTATATTGATAATCTGAATTGGCACAGTAGATGATTTCCTAGCTAATAACGTGTTAGTATTGAAATAAATAGGGAATGCATTGAGGGAATACAGCAATGTGAAACAGTATTTAAGATGTCTAATTAGTTTACTTAATCGAATATTCATCAAATATCATTTTAGCTGAACTGTTGTATGCTACTAATATGATCAACTCTACAGTTAGCACTAGGCACGAATCCATTTACTATGAGGTATATCTGACTACAGACTGTTTTTGATACGAACTTGATTGGGGAGATGCGAGTCATGTGCAGGTCAAATGGCAACTCTACGCATCACCATTGAACAGAGCGTACAACCGCTACTTGAATTTCCTCTACTTTGTAAAGGCATTCGATAGTGCTAAATTCGAAGTAATTTGGTAACTACTTGAACACTATGGCATGCAGTTCATTAAATCTTCATCAGCGTCAGTCAGCGACCCGCAACGAAAAAGTCAGAAAAATACTCAAAGTGTATGCAGGTGAACCACACGTCTGTCTGCTACGACCCGCAATGATATCCGTTATTCTGATGAAATGAATAATTAGGAGACTAAGCGTGGTAGCGAGAATACAGAAATATGTTAGAGCCACTAGAAGACTCAAGGAGATCTTGATTTTGCTGTTGATTTATGTGAAGTGTCACACAAAGTGGAAGACCTACAAATGAAAATGAACAAAATTACATATTCATTAGGCAGAAAAATCAGCAGTTAACGTGAACATGGAATAGTTGGATATCAAGAAGATAGCCAACAACCAAAAGAGCAATCATCAACCACCATCACAGAATCATTCGAATCAGATCACTTCATCTAGTTAACTGGTGAGTATCATCTTAATTTCAGGCAGTCGGCAAGAATGATCATGTAAAGACCAGAATCCGTAAGTCAAGGCAGATATTCCATACTGTGAAATCAGTTTCGAAATCTGCTGCTCTCAGGATATACAAAAGAATTCCCAAATTCAACCCCGTATATTCACCATATGTTCACCATATTTTTAAAAATTATTGTGAGCGTCATGAAGTACATTCATAACAGTCTGCCTGAGATGTTCATCAAAATCTGCCTTGTCTGGATCTACACTGCAGCTCAGATGCTCAGAGAAAATTGGCGAAGGAAACTCTGGAACAAACCAATCAAGAATCTACTGTGCAACAACGAATGACATCGCTTGCCATACGGAGCTTTCAGCTGAATCCGAAAGAAACTACAGTTTGGCTTGGGTATGAGAGTGGGAGAGGGGAAATCGTGTGTTAGGATGAGGTGGATGACTCCAAGAAATTTAGGGTGAGCTTATTCGATTTTCAGAGATTGAAAAAGTACAGATGAGGTAATATAACACTATGTTACATTTGGAATCAAAAAGAACAACGCAATATCAAATACCTAAAATACTAAGAAACACACATTAATAATGACAATGCTACTTCCTATCAATAAATAACATTTCCACTGTTTTATTAAGCGGATATTATCCTATTAATATTACTGATGGAACGAACATCTTCATAGATAGGAATATGCAAATTTTTACACCTCCACTCTATCGAAGCGAGAGTGGAATCGCACTAAAGTCTGTTATCGCTCACTGTATATTCTGTTGAATAGTTCAACACAATATCAGTTGTCAGATAATTATGAGAATGGTTTGCATTGTACTTATCGAAAATTATTCTTCTCTCGTGACGATTAACTCCTCGCATAACCCATTTCTTATAGGATAAAAATATCACTTTCTTTATACATTATATCAAATCATTTGTGGATCTATTCAGTAACAAATGAACCTTAGATGAGAATAGAAACATTGACGAAGGCAGACTTAGAATGTTACGAATTCAAATCTCTACACTGTCCACTGATCTCTGAAATCGAAGCATCCTTCCACATGATTTGATTTTATATTTACAATTCAGATATTCAAGGAAACCGCAACTTGACTTCATGTTTACTGATAAGTTTTCGAGGTACCATAAATTATTTCGAAGTATCAATCTTCATCAAAGTTGAATTACTTCGATTCCGTCTATTATGTGGGACTTAAACCATATTTTTATTGCGTTTTTGATGTGGAAAATAAATTTTAGAAAAGTTAAAGTTTAATTTTGTGTGCTTTATTACTCACGACGTATTCATCATACCCGTGAAGTTCGACACTGTGAAAGATTTTGAACCAATTACTCAAAAATTAATCAGTTTCTTTGTCTGTAAATGTAGTTTTTTTTGATGGTTTCTGATTCTATACACGAATTCAACAAGTCATTCGTCTATGAGAGAGAAGATGCAAAGTCTAGTAGTAGAAAAATTGGATTAAATAAACGTGACTGATGTGCATTTTGTAATTACACAAAGTTTAACCCGAAACAAACACTTTGAACAGAAAAGTATACAGAATGAAATGATGCTGCCTCCTCAAGATCACATTAATCTACAACCTGACAGCGTGAGTGATAAATGATGATCAAATAGTTTTCTTTATTGGGATGTACCTGAATTCATATATGTTACCAGATTTCGCTTCGTGTTTTCATTTGTTATGATTTTTTAACACAAATTTCTTCTTTAGTATTTTTTACGATATTTGAAAAAACTTAATAAACATCAGCTCAATGTGTTGAATTTTTCATTTAAATTTTACATTGCTGCATTTCCACCTCATCCACATTTGGATGCTACGCTTTCTTCTTCAGAATGGATAGATACAAATCAAGGAAATAGATCAACAAGAACTCTGATTCCTTCAATGAGTAAATCATCAAACTGATGAAACCACCTAACCACTACATTCTGAAGAAATTGTTTTACACAAATAAAAGCGAAAGTTTAGTGCATATTCAACAATTTATTTTAATTATTTGAACATATAACTTCACATTCCTCCATGCAAAATGCAATGACTACTTTGTACCAAAACGTGAATTACACTAAAAGTTGCATGATACGAGGCAGTTGAACCATGTGATACCAAAGCAATTTCAGAAGGCTGGCGAAAACTAGAGCCATCTGAAATAAACGAAACAACAAATATCACAACAGGAATGTACAGAGTTTGAATTAAATTTTTATGTCAGTTTATTGATTCGCTAACAGGATAATATTTCGTTATTTGAATTTGTGAATAAAATCAGAAGTGAGAACTATATGAAATCTGATTGGAAAATTTGTGATAACTTTGCCCACATTATGAAGCCTCTTCAACATAAATTTTTGTTCTCTTATATACTCTGTATATATTACAATGAATTTTCAGCCTAAATCAGACATTAAATAATTCTTTTTCATAAAAGCTAGATGAAACTGAGTAAACTTACCAGATCTACAGCAGTGTTCCAAAAACCACTGCCAAATGTAATCAAAACGGGCTGAAATGTTTCCAGGTGAATTGTATTCCAAATTTTCATTACGAGTCAAAGAAAATAAAAGGATAGTAATCAATAAATCTCAGTAATTTAGTGATGAAATAAAATGTAGTCAAATCGAATGCAACTACGAAATGTTTATTTACAGGAATTAATTCTCTCCGCACCTTAACAAATATGCATTGAATAAAATAACGCGTACTGCAATGCTCCTTCCCATTAAAATTTCAGCCTCACATTTCTCTCGATTATGCAATAGAAAGTTTTCACATCATAAGAGATTTACATATCAAATAAATGGAATACCCATTTCACAGATAGGTGAATACAGTACGTTTACTGTAGTGCTGGAGAATCAGTTCTACTTGTAGTCTTCTTCCTTGTAAGTGTTTGAATGGCTGATCTCAAGAATACAGAGATTATAAGAAGGTTCAAATTAAATGGGATTGATAGTCACAATGAAAACAATTCGTGTAACTGGAGGAATAAATGTCAAAATACAGCAGTCTATATGACATTTAAATTCACTTACCCTACCCTTCCCTGTTAAAAGCAGAATTATGCCGGTTATCAAAAACAGTTCCGATAAGGACAGCAGGAAAAGCATCACTTGTTGTTTGAATCTTTTGATAATAATGCAGAAGATGATTGTTATCAAGTCTTCCAGAATAATGACGACTAATAGAATACACGATCTGCCTTGTTTCAAATCGCAACATATAGACACGATATTGGTAGACCATAGTAAAATCTGTCGATAAAATAAAACAAACCATTTACAATAAGCCATTACAAATATTTCAATATTTTTCATAACATTGGTCTTGTACAACGTAAGTCTTTACCTTGCTCTATTTCTCTCTGGCTGGTACCTATTGACCACAGTCAGAAAGGAGTTATACATCCTCAGAGCCTCGTATCCACCTATATGACAGGTAAACAATATGTATGGTTGTTGTTCTGGTTATTGTTTTGATTGATTGATTGATTGGTGAAATTTCTGTTTTCCAGTAGACCCTGACAATATGGTAACGGTGGTGTCGCATCTCCCTTTATTTATATTTATACATACATTAATAATTACAAGTGTATATGGGGGACTCATCTTTCTCTACTGGTCAGGTCAACAGAACACATTTTCAAATGGCAGGTTAAACAAAATAAACTATCCTGATAGTGTAGATGTATTTCCAACGTCAAATACCAATCGGTCAGCGACTCATAGAAACAGGTAATAAATTTGTCTGTTGTAATCACTTCAAACCTAACAGTTAAATAGGTTTAGTTATGTAGTTAAATTCAATGAAACCTTAGCAATAGAAAGCCTTCAACCTGTTTTACGTGTTAAAAGATCATTTCCTATTACACTTAACCTGTTTTTTGTAATCCAGTTTCAGAACCTAGGTTCATCTTACACAGTAACCTTTTCAACCTCCGTTTGTACTTTCTTCATTCATCGATGCCTTGTCTGTGATCTAAACCACTAACCATCCTGACCCAAATTAGTTATATTTTTCTTTCAAAGGAATAAATGTTTCAGATAACTTATGTCTTCTTATTATTTAGTCAAAACTGATTATTCTATTTTCGAGTGACTAACACATCGAAAACGACATGATCATGAGGAAATGAAGTGGATTCATCATCTTAATTGTTTCAGAAACTTACTATAATTCCTATAAAGGTGAATGTGACTGGCAAATTATTTCTGAATTTGAAGAATAGCAACAAGCAAAGCAGGACAATCAGTACTCTACAATACAAGTAGAAAACAGCTCTAATGAATTCTGGAATCTGAGACAGAGTTAATAATGTAAAATCAATCGAATCTTTGATGATATGTGATTGTATATCATATTTTGTTATCACATGCCGAAAGTATATCATTATTCTGTTGGTCGTCCATATCTTCATCTCCATTACTCGTTACTAGACTGAATTCTTATTCATCGAATTCTTTCACGTTTAATGGGAAAAGGAGTTTCGACATGTGTTGAGCTGCCGTGGAGCTAACCCTAGCATACATTCACTCACTGAATTATATGAATAATTTTATAGTCATCAGCCTAACTCTCCGATACGTTGTTTGACATGAGGCGAATCCAAATAGGGAGAAATGTCCAATGTCTCAAGAAAGTCAGATTTGTTCCATTTCGTTAAGATCCAGTTGATTAATTTACAATCCAACTTATTCATTATTTGCTAACCCGTTTCTATTAGGATAGCAAGTCTTTTATATGTTTCCTGGACGGGAAATTCCGCTGATTTCTCATCCTATCTTTTCTGTTTTTTTTCGTTACTGTTCTTGGGAACATAATGGAAATACAATGATTTTGTTCTCAGATGACCGGTGTGCCGAATCGTGAACTCCTTCTTCACTGAGAATTTAAGAATGATGATTTCATTGAGATGAACTGTGAAGTATTAGCGATATAACCACCAAAAGTAAAGAACATGATCACAGTGAATACATTCATATCAAGTATAAATGATCTTCATAATTTTAATCGACCCACCAATTTGTGAGCTATGAAACTTGATGACACTATGTGTCCAATAAAAAATTAGGAATACGTAGACAATTGACTAACAGAAATTCGATGCTTCATTTAGGTCAGCGTTTGGACTTAGTCCATAGCTGAATTGACCTGAATTGACCGGTTCTCTGTGGATTTTAATTACCAGTAAACATAAACGTATTTGCAATCTTATACTACTAATAGTGTTCTTCTGAAAGATTGCGGAAACAGAGACTTACAGGCAACCGATGACTGCACAACTTTGCTAGTTCATATCAGGATTTCAAAATACCTGAAAAATAAAATATTCCTTGAAATTAAGTCATGATCCTGACAGTATTGAATGATGTTTTTGAAAACCAAACTGAGAAATTTGTCATAAAATTGTAGGTGCTATGGTCACAAACTTGCGAAACATTAATTTGTAACAAAAGCAACCGTAGACAAAAGACAAGTAGTTCAGCTGAGAGTCTCTTTTCGGCAAATTCATTTTCATAGCTGTACAATCGCAAATATATACATGGTTATTTGGTGTGTGTGTGTATACATTAAATTTGTCAAACAGAAAACAGTTAGTAAGTTCATATGAACTGAATGTTGATAATGAAGCAGACTGCTTCATGGCAAGCCTCGAGAACGGCCACTCAAATCAGACGCATCTGCAGCTCCGACACCATGGAAGAAGAACTAAACTTCCTGAGGGAAATCTTCACACAAAATGACTACCCACCAAGATTCGTAGACAAAAACATCAAACAGAAAATCCAGAAGCAAGAGACACCATCTGTGACTAAAAAGATACTTTATATGAACCTAGATTTCAAGGGAGACCTACTTAGTGACGTCCTCAGAAGGAGAATTTCCACCTCTCTAGGAAGAACTTTCCCTGAGGCAACATTAAGAATAGTGTTCTCCAGGCGCTCGCTGATCTGCAGAAGCCCAAAGAACAAGATTCCGCACATGACCACTTCTATGTGTATATATCAGTTCACCGGTTGCTGTGGAGCCAGGTACATCGGTCGTTTAACGCGCATCTTGTCAAAAAGGGTCAAAGAACACTATCCAGCGTGGCTACAGAAAGGCAATAATGGCCATATAAGGAGTGCAATAATCGAACATCTCGTCAACACTGGTCATTCCATTTCAACGAACACCTCCTTCAAAGTAATCTACAAAGTGAAGAACAACCTTCCAAAGACAGTACGATTCCGTCTTCTTTGCATCGCAGAAGCCCTAGCCATCGAGTTGGTGTAACCAGAACTATGCATACAAGGGAAAATTATCAAACCACTTCTACTCGCATGGTAACAACTCCGTTGATTTGACCTAACTTTTGTTTGTTTGTTTGATTTGACCTTACTTCTGTTTGTATGCTTATTTTTCTAACTTAAAACCCTTGTGTAACTCTTTATATTATTTTGTTTCCATGTACACCCTGAGCACAGCTCATTCATCAAACTATTCATGCCATCACGTAACTCTTATTTAACAATCATTTATGACAACTCACCACTTTTGTTACTATCCCCTTATCAATTCATCTGAACTTACTAACTGTATTTTCGTTTGACAAATTTAATGTATACAACACACACCAAATAATCATATATATATTTGCGATTGTACAGCTATGAAAGTGAATTTGCCGAAAAGAGACTCTTAGCTGAACTACGTGTCTTTTGTGTACTAATTTTCGAGTGAGAATTATTCATGAATTAAAAAGCAACAGTTGTCATGGTATCTTCTTAGCATGAAATTTCAATGCATACAGATCACCTATATATGTAAGATATGATACCTTTGTGCAAATTTCATATTCTTTGAAGCACAGGCTTGATGTTTCTCACTAAACAAGAAGTACTGTGCAAATAAATGACATTCAAGTAATCCGTCCTGAAATAGCTACCGTTATATACATGTAAACATATCAACCCTCAATGTGTGCAGAAGATATTCCCATTTATTAGGATGATCCCATAAATAAACGCTACTCTCGCATTTTATACTTTCAGAATCTTAATTAGAGATTGAAGATTATTCAACTCTGTTGATATGGACAATACAAGTAGCGATGCAGGGTGTAAAGCTTTCCCACTTCAATTGAATGTAAAGATACATTTCAGGATGTCAACCAAAACATGAAGAGGAAGATTCTGTTATAATCCCCTCACATAAGGATGACTGTCCATTACTGATATGAAGTATTAAACCCCATAAACTGTGGAGCCATGAAACTAAAAAGCATAAAATCCCATGAAGAGTGTGACCTAAGAGATGCTGGATAATGAATGACAGGCAAAGGATAGTTACAACATGTGAAAATACTAAACTGGTTACCTGCGATAAATCACCCATCTCACACTAAACGTTTAAGTATCCACCTGAAAAAGGTACTCAGCTAATATGTTAATATATCCATTTCATTCTTCATACTTTGATTTTTAGCTTTTTTATGGATTCGTTTTAAAGTGTTCAAAAATTGATACCAAAGACTCCACTTCAAATTAAATCAATTTTTTTCGTCAGTATAATAAAGTCGCTATTCCAAGAATCAGTTAGGACTTTTTGCCACTTTGAACCATGTGGTGTTATTTGATAAGAAGTAGTAAATTCAAAAAAAGGTGAAATAAGTCAAGGATCAAAATTTATTGATGTTAACTGAAATGTATGGGGTGACTGTTTGCTTGATAATCGTCTTTGCGTTTAAATTAGTACTAGATTCACTCCAAGTAGCATAATCAAGAGTTTGAACTCCACTCCGTGGATATCTCATGACAAAGTGAGGTATAATGTGGTGTGTGGTTAATTATATGATTGAGGGAAGTCAATTACGCAGCTTTACATTGAAGATCATCGTTTATATGTGCCAAATGTTTCACGGTTACATGCTAACGATAATGTCACTGAGTGAAAGTTATGATGATGAGCTCTAGATGAAACCTTTGGAATTGATGGTGATATAACTTCAAAAATTAGATTATTGGTCACATAGTATGTATAAATAAATAGCGACAATTAATAGTGATACCCTCATCGCTTGAATACGTAAATCTCTCTCTTCTTAGGATCAATCTTATTCTGAGAATAGCTTACAACTTCCATTTATCGTTTATGGCCAACTAGAAGGTCAACTTTGTCTTTGAGGTGCGTTATTCAATTGACGTAACACTTGTGAGATTGAAAAAGCGGTTTGTATTACATAACCATCTAGGTGAATTTACCATTTTTTCATCTAACCATCAGAAATTGTTAGATAGAAGACAGGGATCATCTTAAATAGATATTCAATTTAGCGATATGTATCACATGTTTGTATTCATGACATTCATAAAGAAGGGTGTTCACCGAGGAATTCCATGATGTAAAAACTGTTTTCAGTTCACTTTTCGAACCCGCTGAAAATCTGTTGATTATTATGTGATTCTTTGTTTTAGGTCAGTTCCTGTCTCACCAGGTCAAATGAGGAATAGATGGATAGTCTTGGGGGAAAATTCCAAGGTAATGATAAATTTCACCTAGACAGGGTATTTCAATACAACGTAACTTATAAAATAATGCTTTATATGGTTCATTGAACATTCAAATCGAATATCATATGGAAGGTGATATTAAGGATTTAGGAGTTATCGAATGCCTAATTCAGTGCTTTGGTCAGCGAATACCTATGATGTTAACTACAGTCCACTACTAAAGATAATGAATTTAATCCGACATTTGTGATTTGTAGTCCATCTATCTAATCAAGACTATTTAAGTGCAAATCCCGACGGTGAGTCAGACTTAACCTGACGGATTTGACAGTCAACAAATAGAAGACATGTATCACATTCACTATTGAGGAGAAACACGTCTCAGAAGGCATATAAAGCAGCATATTTCACCGGATGTATATGTGGGAGCCCGCGTTTCCGTCAGGTAGGACAAGTGACGGGTGAAATTAAAGCGATGTTGGATGCTGAATGAAGTGAAAGACAATTAATCTTATTAGCTTAATAATAACAACATAATTTTGTGTTCAAAAATTAACTAATCACTATTGAAAAGTAACGAGCATAATATTTAATGAAGAGATTTTTTTCAACGAAATTATCGACCCCTGTCAGTGTATCAACCGTGACCATGATTTTAAAATCATCCATCGAATTTGTGCTTACTTGCCGAATATTCTCCGTAACAAACGTTTAAAGACAGCAGAGGCCTTCGTCTTTATTGAGTATACTAACCCTATAACTATATAACCCTTTTCAAGATCTATACATCATATTAATCATTCTATATATGATGTTAATTGCTTTGTCACTTTAACACTCAACTATGCTTATAATCAGAAACATTTTAATTGCCAATCATGTCATCATTATTGTTTCATGTACGCACACCTTTGAGGGAGAGATTGATTACTGAATCCTGGTTCATCGATTCTACAACGGACACATTGAATAAAAGTTACTTAACTCAAAAATCAGAGATATGGGAGATATTATTACCACCAGTCAAATCAGAGGATGATACTTAATAATCTAAAATTCTGTTTCAGTTCACACACATTATAACATCCTAACAAGTTACTTATATGGATGAATAATGAGAGTTGAGTATTCTCCTGAATCACAGAACTTCAGATGACTCATGTATCACTCAATGAAAGAATAAGAGAGACAGTCAAATCACTTCTACAATTATTTCAATATAGTATCTAATCAAAAAACCAAAGATAAAATAGTTTGATGTATTATGCACCATATTTGATCATGAACAGAGGGACTTTGCTCCACGCTTAACAAAATATGTTCAAAAATCAATTGTAGCTTTGTTTTAAGGTGATTAAAATGAAGACACTCAGTCTGTTTTTGTTCATTTCATTACTCTCGACTTATCCCTAAGGCTCACGAAGCTCGTAAAAGTCAGCGATTTTAAACTCTGTACTTTGAAATTACTCAATATATTTGTCAATAAATGTTAGCGGTTACAGTAAATTCTGATTCCATGTGCGAATCATTACATTTATCATCTCATAAAGAGAAGATGCAAAGTCCAACAGTAGATAAATTACATCTAAAAGACACGATTGTATGTCACGCATATACCTTTATAATAACAGCAAGTTTAACATGAAATTAGGGCTATCCAGTGTGTGTGTGTGTTCATCGTATAGCGAATTTTATAACTAACAATATTAGTGAGTACAAACGAACGCATTACTTCATAACAGCATATTATTTTTATTATTATTGCTCCTTGGGTTCCTAGTGGAACATAGGGCTTCAACTGCACGTCTCCATTTTCTTCTGTCTTCTGCTGTACTTTTCGCCTGCATTCATGTTAGTTCATATTCTTTCATCTCCTCTTCACACGATCTCCTCCATGTCACCCTTGCATCAACGTCCCACACGCCGCTTCCCTCTCAGCCTGGTCCCAATCGAGGGCTTGACACGCGATGTCACCCAGCGGTCTCCTCAGCGAGTGTCCGATCCATCTCCACTTTCTCCTGCATATTTGTTGGGCGATTGGTTCTTGCTTTGTTTGTTCCCATAATTGGTTGTTGGTGATTCTTTCCGGCCATCTGATCTTCAGTATAGAGCGAAGACAGTTGTTAATAAATGTCTGCAACCTTTCGGAAATATTCTTTGTGACCCGCCAAGTTTCTGATCCGTATAGAAGAACTGACTTTACGTTTGTATTGAAAATCCTAATTTTGTTGGTAATGCTGAGTGACGAAGATTTCCAGATTGATTTCAGGTTGATGAATGTGTGTTCTCGCCTTCCCGATTCTCGCTCCATTTGACATCGTCGTCCGTCCCGTGCCCGTCCGTGCCGACTGCGTGTAGTTGAGACAATGCTTCCTAGATAAGTGAATGAATGAAGTAACCTCTTTCAAATCCCTCCCGTTTATGGTGATTGACGTTGAATGTTGTTGCTGTTGTTGGTTGGTTATTTCATAACCTCCGTCTTGTCTGTGTTCACCTGGAATCCTGTCTTCACTGGCTGCTTCTTCGACCAGTTTGTCGATTTTCGCTTGTAATTCTTCGATTTTGTGTGACACATCAAACATAAATCATCCACGCGCGAAATCCAGGTCTTCTAGGTTCTTCACGTCGGTCCAGGATATTCCTGTCTTCTCGTTTCCCATAACAGCATAGAAAGATTTCAATTACATTAAAACAGAAAACCCGTCTTACACAATGTGTCTGGTTGGTTAGTGCTTACAAGTCTGAATTGCCTGTAATTCCCTATCACGTAATAAATGTATTTGATGAAAGCACACACTGCTATAGTATTATTTGTTGATAGCGTTTATACTATGATGAATTGCCTGTAATCACATCAGGGCATTGCAATACCTTTCAAACTTCATCTGTATATATATATACATTATTTCTTTTCATTTGAGTTTACTGGTAACAATATAGCCGCCATCTACGCTGCCATTTTTATTGCGTTTTGTGATTCTTCACACAAAACTTAGACACTTCTCCTATTTTTACTCTCCGCATTATCCAGAACAATTATTGATTTTCAATAAAAGGCTCATAATTATTTTGGAGAAACTTGTAAAACACAAGCGTACATAATTTACCAGTGCTGACCTCAGAGAGCACTCCTCATTGCAAGAAATGATGAGCTGGTTAGTTAGAATTACTCTTGAGTCACCACCACCATCATCAACTCGTACGTGAATACCACCAGATTTATGATTATATTACATGACATTTAAACCTACTGACCTATGGGACTATATTCAAAGTGGATGGGAAGTTTCCATTAAATGGACTTAAATGTGAAAATTTCATTCATCATCCTCCGTGAATGTAAGGCTCCAATGTATCTGTATGTGACCCGCTATTAACATTCATCAAATTAATAATGAACACAGTACGCTAACAAACCGGTCAGCTACATACTATAAGTAAAATTTGCGGAAACGCCATTCTCCCAGACTGTTAATACGCTTCTTGCAGCAGTGTGTTCCTTAAACGATTATTATCTACAAATTATTCACAAAGCGCCATGAAAAATATTCAAACAGATCATATTCATTCAAAACTGCACACCCTGAAACCCATGAATTCTTCAAAGAAGTGTTCACCATACAAATCCTTACACATCACTATGTACTTCATGCAAAAGTCATCTGTTGATAAAGCTTGCCAACAGTGAGAATGAATACACATTTGAAAAATCTCAAGTTCATCCAATACTCATATTTACTCAACCAATATTTTGAGAAAGATTTATTCTTCTCAAGAACGTCTAGTACACAAATAAAAGTGAAAGATCTACTTCAAAAAGAATAATTTATTTTGAAAATTCTAAAAATGAACGGTAGTACATCCAACAGTTAACATGCGTAATGAGGTATTAACACTAGAGAAACACATAAATATGATCAAAATTGACTGACTGAGTGTGATGTAGCCAATCGATATCCAGTTTTACTTGAGTAAGCTAATGAAGACAAGTGCCGCCTAAAATATACACAGTCACAAACACGACAACATGAATGATTCGATTTTTAATTACTTGTCTGTAGGGTTTCGATTTCGTGAATGAACAACGATTCATGATTTACATTTATGAATCAAATGAACAATGAATTCTATCTGGAATGTTATTCACACATTTATACATTTTTGTGAATCATGAATCTTCGTCAAAACAAACTTTGCTTTTACAAATTGTTTACAATTTGAAATATTTTTGCATCTCACTACATTTACCACTGAAATCAATTCGATAGACATTTTCACAAATTCAAAACATTACAGTTAACTTACTAAAATTACAGATGTGTTCCAGAAGCAGCCAGGCAATTCCAACAAAAGACGCTGAAATATGTTAAGGTAAAATACAGTTAGAATTTCGATCACGGGTTCTAACAGATTAAATGCATAATTCAGATTGTAGTAATTGGATAAAAAAGCCAAATGAAATGAAACTTTAAAAGCTGTCAATTATACGAATCGGTTTTATAAGACTTGGATCAAGGAAATGCTTCTTTTAATATAAATGTTTCCACATCATTATTGATTTGCATGGCAAATAACAGGGATAGATAAGATAAGCTTTATTCCAAATCAGTACTTGTGATACAGAATGGAATTCTCAGCATTTTACTACAATATTGCATCCAGTTAGTACATTAACAATAAATATAGTTCTACATAGATTAAGGTTATATCAGTCAGTTTTGACAACAACATATTAGCATGTTGGTAGCAAAGCCAAAATTTAAACAGAGTGTTTGAAGGTGTTAGAAAAGTAGACACTACTAGCATATTTACTGGCGTGAGCAATCGCAAAATGGTCGAGGTATACAGAGTGTGAAAGAACGAACAGAATGTTTTAAGTAGAGTTTGTAAGGAAGAGAGAAACAAAACAGCACATAACAAAAATAAATACAGAATGAAAAAAAAGGTAGAGAGAAGACGTTGTACCTGTAAATGATGTGACTTGGAAAGACGAGATCCATTTGTTCTACTGACTATTTAATAAGTTAAAGGTTTCATGCCTAATGCTTTCTTTATCGCACAGAACACGAGCTAGGTAGGGTATGGATGAGTTTTTGTACTTACTAGTGCGGGCATATAGTTTTCTATATAGGCTTCTGGTTTTCCCTGAAGAGATACATGGGGAGAGTTGTGAATGTAGAGGGTGTTGTGAGTCCGATAAAATGGTTTTTGCCCATTTTTCACATGAGTCCATGTTCCTGTCCACCAGAATATTAACAAGCTGGCTAAGTGGCAAACTGCTTACCCTGCTGACAACCTTTAACATCCTACGTAATAAGGTATAGTCTTTCTTCAATAGCCCAGGAAAGACTAAGGGGGAACAATAGAGAATAATAGGCAGAATACGGAAGTTAACAAATTGTAGGAGTAAGGGTTGGGTTATACCAGAATGTCTTAACTTCTTGATGTAGAAGGTAAGACGGAATATTTTCTTGGAAATCGTCAAGATATGAGACGACCAGGAAAGATCAGCAGATGGAATGACGCCTAGGTATTTAACTTCCGACTTGGTTTCAATCTCAGTGCCATCAATGTTGCATATCTCGTGAGTCCTAACCATACTGTTTCACAGACAAGTGAATGTACTGTGGTTACAGAATCACTGAACAAATAGGCTTATTCGCTTCCTTATCGCGTGCTGATGTGAACATGTTTTATCCTAAATATACAGAGATTAGAACATAACTGGAATTTCATATGGAAAGTAAAAACACTTAAATAAATCAGGAAATTACGTGGATAAATTTCAAAATGCAACATTCAACTTAACATCCCCATTTACTTACTTTATTCGGTTTTAGACAAAAGATAATTACAACAGCTATAATTCAAGCCAGCGATATTGAACAATAGTGTAAGCTCTACTTCTCGTTTCAGCTTTCTATTTAGGAAGTAGGAGATGATTGGTAACGCGTCTTCCAGAATAATGAAGCCAATTAAAATATAACATGAGTATTCGAACTTAGAGTAACACATCAAAATGATATCCAAAGACCATAGTAGAATCTGTTTGGAAAATAAAGTGAAGGTTTTCAGTGAATCAATAGAAATTATTAAATTTCTGCGTACACTTGTGATGTGATTCGATTATCTCGTGATATAACAACAATGTTTGATTCACAGACGTAAAAACGCGTGTGCTGGATTACATGTGATACCTTGGAATAATCTTCAGGAAGATCTTAATCCAGGTTTTGTGCCTTCATCAGCCAGTTCAACGTGATACATCGCTGATTAGGTTGGTCCCAAACAAACAACAAAGTCAGATCCCTTCGATCCGGCTAACAGTCACTGCTGGTTGATCTGAGTAGTATACAATCGCTCACCTTCATAGTAATAAGTGGATAAGGTATTGTGATCAGAGTAACCTCAGTTTCCAAAGCAGACGGTGGTGAAATTTCACCTGCTCGGTTTATGTGAGTTCCAAACAGCTCAATAATTTGAAAATTGCGATTTTGATTTATTTGCATAACTACAGACATGAACGAACTTGTGCATCCTCATAGTTTCATAGAGACCTTCAGGGTGGATTTACACTGGGTGTTGTTCTGGATCTAGCTTGGATTACGAAAACGATATTTTGTCGTCCTGTAAAACCGCTTAGCATCGAAATCATAATACTGGATTCCCCTGTGTTTATCCGTTTTCAGTTCAGTTTGATCACACCAATATGGGGAGGATCCATCAGTCTACTCCTAAATGTCTAGAGCAACTGGAACCACCTCACCCAAATAATTCAAAGTCATCTATCGCTAGGCGCATCACAGAGACATTTCATAAAGTCGGTTTTAATAGTCCTTTCAGATGCAATGTATAATTCGCTGAAGCCCTAGACATATAAAGGACTCAATCTGGTTTATATTTTCAAAGATGAGGCATTCATTGTAATCTGTCCTGGTAGTCCATTTTGACAAATTATGTTAGTTCTGCTCAAGAATATTTTCACCACTTCACTATAATCTTGATCCTAACCACTTTTGAGACCTATAGTTATTCACATTTGATCCTACTTAATCTGTCATATTTTGTGATCAGTATGTACAAAATACACTGAACTATGTCTTCCTAATATTTTGTAGAAATCAGTTCATCTACTTCCAGGTGAATGGCACAACAAACACGAAATAATCATGAGTAAATGAAGTCAACTAATAATTGGAATGCTCTTCATCACTTACTGTTATTTCAATCAGGATCAGTGCAAATAATGGATTGGTTCTGAATCTGAAGAACGACAATATAATGAGTGGCACAATCAGAACTCTAAAACACAATTAGAGAAAAGTCTCAATGAACATTCAGAAACGAAACTGAGTTACATATTGTGGACATATTGGATACTATGGGAGTCTGTGTCTCCATATCATATTTTGTCATCACAAAGAGAAAGAGCATTATTACTATTATTAGCAACTTTTTGATGTGGTTTTGTTCTCTGAGCTGGATGGTTAGTTTGCGAAGCTTTCATCACCTTACTGGGTGACATCTTCAGCGCATACTTCAATTTGAATTGAGCTTTTAGATTTCTCCACGAGTTTATTAATCATCTCTCCTGGTGACCTTGGACGTGATTGGTTGTTTGTGTGTGTTTTCACACCTTCTAGGTTACTTGTATTGGAACCGGTTGTTTCTTTGACTTGAACTTTGACCCTTTGTGTGTGAAGTTTCTTTCTTATTGGTTGATAAATTTTATTCGCAACTGAATACATTTTGCAATAGAAACTACTGCTCATACAGCAATAATGTCACACCCTTTCGAGAAGTATATGTCATTTAATAGTAGGGTAAATAATTTCATACACAGTTTACTTATTGTTCGCCTCACAATACCCATTAAGAAACCAAGGCTTAAGATTAAGAGAGTCTTAAGTACTGTGCTCTGATTATGCTCTGATTAACGACAGTGATTATACATTGTGTTTGTTCTCAAAAGACCGGTACCCACATGATAATTCACTCAACAGAAGTGTCGATATGGATAATATTTACCGACCAATAAAGACGAAGTCATACAGCACTTACCTCAGCTAACCAATCTCTGAAATGATTGATATACAAGTGTTTAGAAAGGTATGAAAAGTATTGAGGCAAACAGTCCTTATGAAGGTCATCATATATAGAAGACGTCGTTCATGGGAATTTCCGAAATATCCCTCCGAAAGGAAATTAAAGTCAACTATGCAGTCTAAACTGGCTTTGCGTTGACGACGAATTACACCGTGAATTTCGCCTAGGAATTCTAACAGATCAAATGCATAATTAAATTCTTAGTACTTGAGTAGTAAAGTCAATCCTGCCAGATGGAATATGACTGTATACTGTGTATGTACAACAGTATGGGATTTCATAGGAGGTTTGATGAAATAAGGAGTACTAAATCTTTCTTTATGTCGCATTTCAGAGTCACTTTTCTTAAAATTGTGTGATACTATCATCCCATATCATATGATTATATTCATATCAAATGACTGAGTTACTGTTTTGAATACACTGCGATTATTGAATTGCTGGAGAACTATTCAAATCTGATTCCTATTAACATGTCAACGTATGGTTGTTTAACCTCAAGAATATGTAGAGACTAGTAAATAACTGGAATTCTACATTGGAAATAAACACATCACAAAAATTCAGGAGATTATTACAAGAGTAAATGTGAAAATGGAAGATTTTATTTGACATTTCAGTTCACTTACAACCATCCGCCCTACATAAATGGTATATAAAGTAATTGCAAAACAGGCCACTGTAATACACAAAAATGCAATTGTTACTCCTTTTTTGAATCTTTTAGTCAAGGAGCAGAAGATTATCGTCAAGAAGTCTTCGAGAATAATGAAGCTAATTAAAATATAACATGACTGTTTGATGCCACAGCACATCAGAATGATTTCCGTTGACCACAGTAAAACCTGTCGGTAAAGCAATTCGAGGATTTTGAACAGGCGAATAGCAATAAAAATATTTTGTTCATTAAATTGATGTAAAATCTCAATTTCACGTGAAATAATACGAAAAAATTTATCTTAAATACGTTAAAAGGAACAATTATTTTTGCTTCAAAAACTGGTGAAAATCTGTGCAAAATTACAGAATCACATTTCGTGCTTCTTGTCTTCAATCGCCGTAGCAACACAACATTCTTGAAGTAACCGAAGTTGTCTGAAAAATTCAGTTCCACAGTTTGAAAAATAGAATAGTATCCAGCTGTTCGAGTCGAAATTTAATCTACCGTAAGAAAGGTGTGTTACCAATGCAGTGTCTCCTTCTGAATACCGCTGACTGAATTCTATCACACATGTTTCCTTACCATTTGAACATAACTGTGGTAAATGGTAAACACTACAAAGGATACTGGTTAAGAACCAGAACGTTTTCTTGGAAATCCCTCACTTCACAGTGTTTACATTTGAAAATCTCATTACAAGAAAGGTTTCTAATTTCAAGTAACTGGTACAACAGACACGAAATGATCATGAGTAGATGAGGACAACTCATACCATTGATGCCTTTCAAAACTCACCATTATTGCTATCAGGACCAATGCGACTAATAATTTAGTTCTGAATTTGAAACACAGTAACAAAATAAGCAGCAGATTTACTGCTCTTAAATGGAAAAAGAAACCAGGTTTGATGACGTTAGAAATGTTAGACACAGTTATATGTGTGTAAAAGTTAGAAACTGTTAGTTTATACTTCCATATCGAATTCGGTGATTAGACGCATCACGCAGAGTCTATTCTAAAATGGATGAAGTATCGAACGGAAATGATTGCTCGCATACACATGACTTCACAGTCATAGTCTAACCAATGGTTCTAAATCTTCCACAAAGTATTTTTTTTCAAAAAAGGATAACAAAAATCTTCCACAAATCCGGACCTATTCTAGTATATAATAATACACAGGGTTGGTAATCGATGCACTGGTTATGCATTCATTGGTGCAGTACCTTGTTTAAGATACAACGAATATTTTAAAATCGCATTCCTAATTATGCTCATCTTGTTACATTCTCTTAAGTATCTGTAAGCCATTAATCTGATGGATCATTTTCAGTCCGATTGATTGGCTGTTTGTCCGCTGATTTTCATTAACCAAACGAAGCTCAACACTTGTCTTGTTTATGTTCAATCATCACTGCTTCTGTTCATGTTGTAGGTAGCAACTGATTTCATAAATATCCTTATTCTCCAGATATAGATACACAGATTAGTCCTCACCAAAAAGACATATCGACATAGATAGAAATTACTATCTAGCACATTTGAAACTGTGTTAACCCCAGATATTGGTCCAACGGTATTATCAATATTATTATAAGTGATTAGAAGGATTGAAAAACTTCTGAAATAAACAACCACCATCTAGCTGATCATGAGAGACACTCACATCGTTCATGTAGTATTATAAGTTGTCACCCCAAGTTGCATTCGAAGATGAAGATATTGTCTGGGTGGAATTTCAAGTATAAGCGATATAATTACCAAGCGCAAAGAACATAACCACACTTACTTTATTCATATGTAATTCTTTTACACAATTATAGTCTCATCACCAGTAGGATAATGCGATATGATGAACTTTGAACCTTGAAGACGCCACATATCCTACTAAAATGACGAATACGTAAACAGATACCCATATGAAATCAGATCTATTATTTAGCTCATTAGCTGACTTGAGTTCATGGCTTTCGTTCTCCGTGGCTGGACGTTTAAATTTTGAGATAATAATCAACACTCGATATAAATGTATGGACAATCATCTACTACTGTTAGGTATTACACGAAAGAGAACAGAAATCCAGACTTACAGACACGCGATTGCTGCATAATCTTGCCACTTGAATTTAATCATTTCTCCCACCTGAATAATAACAGATTCATTGAATATAAGTTATAATTCAAAATATTTACAAACAATTTATGCCAACTAAATTCATAAAGCTGTCATGAACAGTTTGTTGTTCGCGATGGTTACAAACCCGCGAAACTTTGAATTTACACGAAACCCACGGATCGTGATGTCAAACATTTCAACATGAATGTTTGATGCATAAAGATTTTAAGTGATGCCATATGAGATCTTCATGACAATTTCACAATCCATAAATTGCACAAACCACTGTCCATATTACACAAGTAAATAATAGCCAGATAGATAAAATTCAATAAATTCGTCTTGATATAAGTATCGGTACATTTACATGAAAACAAAGCAAACCTTAGAGAGTGCAATAAACGTTTCAGTTTACCATAACGGGGCTTCCACTGAACGCTGTTCACGTATGTTAAATGTTCAGAATGTTAATGAGCAATGCGGTTTGATTAAACTCTTTCGATCCGTGTTCATTTATGTTCCACTTTATTTTAATAAAACTTAAATAGGAAACCATAATATTCATAATGAAAGATAACCGGGATTAGAAAAAATGCTTTTCTTTCAAATTGAAAAATTTCTTTGATGTTATGATCAGTACTTGAGGTTGACATCAAGTATTGGACCTCATAAACCATGGTATCATAAAATTCGAAGGTCTGACATTCTACGCAGAATGATGCATTTGAGATCCTGAGACTAATCACAAAAAACGATACTAATGACAAATCTAAATTAATGAACAGCTATCCTCTGTAACGAAAGCCATCTAACACTCGATGTTATACGAGTCGTTACGAACAAATGCTTAATTATCGTGTTAATATATCCATTTCATTCTCTAAACTTTGATTCGTATTTTTTTTACACACATGGTGAAGTGACAAATAGTCTCAAACAAAGGTTTCAATGCATGTTAAAGCTTTCTTTATTTATGAACATAATCGATTATTCACATGCATACTCAAGTAAATGCTTGAGATGACGACTTAAAATATTTTACTTTGAACCTTTTAGTTTTATCTGATGAAAAACGGTGAACGAAATATGAAAGGATATAAAAACTGTTGAGGTTGACTAATCTATTCGTTTACAGTGGATGTTTGTAGGATGACTGTGTTCGACATCGTCAATCCGTATTGTTTTACCTAGATTCATATTAAAATCTATGAATAACAGTTTGATCTCTACTCTGTGGATATCTTGTGGTAAAAAGATACTTAATCTGGCTTCTGTCAGAGATTCACGTAGAATATTTATCATCCATCACCTTTTACTTTTTATGTTGCTACGTGAACTTGGAAGCTAACACTGTTTTTTAATTCTACTGTTTGTTTTTTTGTTTTACCCCTACCCTCTCGTTTCTACTTTGAAAGCGTATAAATTGATGATGAAAATTTAAACAAAAAATTGTAATGCCTACATTTTAGATGCGTCAGTTTCAAAATATTTCTTCTCTACTACCAACTAAACATTTATGTATGTTACTGAATTGAATTTTTTGATTTTCCCGTCGATTGATTGGACCGAAGTGCTCAGTCTCAGGTTGACATGTCTGTCGGCTTCTTGTGCAGATGCTTCGACGATATCTGCGCGTTTAGTTAGTATTTAATCAATGGATGGTGACTAGCAGTGAAATCCAGGATAAGGCGCATTTCGTCCTATTTAGGACCCGTGGCTCAAGTGGTCTAGTGGATAACGCTTTGACGTTTGAAACTATGAGCACTGGGTTTGAGCCTCGGTGGGAACATCATCACTCACTGAGAAATGCAGGTACATCCATCTGATCACATGTCCCTAATAGGACGAAATGCGCATCCTGGATTCCACTGCTAGTCTACTGTCTGTCTGTTTTCGACATAGAACTTTGCAAAAATGTGCGGAAGTTCAAGTCGCCACATTCGGTGTAGCACGCGAAGCAAGAGAAGAAAGTACAAGAAAAGCATAATAGAAACAGTGAGCAGAGGTGTGAGACAAAGGAGTAATAAAGAAATACAAAACAGTTTCATTGAAGATCATAAGTCACAGGGAGTGGATGCATCTGCACCACTGAGAACGGTTTTGAGCCATGTCACCAATTGTTTCCAACCATAGATTTTTACCGTCCCGAGGACCCCAGCCCGGAAGTCTACACCTTTCTACGTGGCTTAGACCAACTGTTGTGGATTTCATTGACTGATGCCAAGTTTTTGTTTGACCGCCGCTAGCTTTTTTCCAGCCTGACCCTATATCCGCTAACATAGCTCATCGAGGGAGGCGATGGCTTGGCATACGTAACACATGTCCTAACCATCTCAGTCTTTGTAGCTTCACGAATTCGTCGATTGATTTCCCCTGCTAGTCACCATCCACCAATTAAATATTTATGTATGTTATTAACATCTATACAACCATTTTAATTTCAAGTAGTCTGCAGCTGATGAGAACCTGTGAAATAGAATGATATCATTTTGTTCAGCAAAACAGGTCTTTCTTTCTCTACCGAAATTTATCAAAGGATCCAAATGTCATAAATATCATCACCTTGTTTGTACAACATGATAAAGTTCAGTTTGCCATTTCAGCATACACTTCAGTTCACTAAATTTATCTGAATATCAAGAGCCTGTAAATTGTCTTTTTTTCTCATCCCATGTATTTCATGAGAAACATCCAGAGTAAGTACACAGCGCTAAAACGCAGATGAAAAACATTCAAAATGTTATTAAGTACTTGAAAACTTGACGTAGTATTGCATTAGCTGACACTAGTCATATAAATGTGTCTCCGAACTCGCTCATTTCAATATGCAGCTAAGCTGAAATACATTTGGTGAATTGTAGAAACTGCAGCACACCACTTAGCAGGAATAAACAGATATAATTGGACCAAAGAAAAATTTCAGGTTTTACACAGTAATTTAATAATCGCTCTTCAGCATGAGGTTATGTTTACATTGTCACGTTGGTCACTTGCTGAGGATAACCATGCGTAGAATCTTCATTGAATCCCATGTTTTGATTTTCTATATGTGATGTATCCATTCGACCAGCTTTGATCAGTGGTGAAATCACATGACCTGAACGCAGGAGATCAATCTCTGTGACTTACTGTATGGTTGACCACAGAATGCTTCAACGATAGCAAAAAGAAAATTATTTGTAGTGAAATCAACAGTACTATTCAATAATAATAAATAATCACAATATTTGAAAAGGTCAAAATGACTAGACAATATCACTTGTCAGTCGGACAGACGAAATTACGCCTCAGCCAAAATGAATGAATCGAAATCAAATCCAGGAAGTACCGAAATATCATGAAGAATTTTTGCCACAAGGTGGGAATAAAACACTCCGTGCAAGACTCACACATTAAACAGTTTTCACAGAGAGACCAGCATCGAAATGACATTGAGACACTCAAACAAAATCGCAGATTTCAACACACAACATCAAAGAGAATGAATAAAAATAGTGATTAAACAGGAAGAAAGACAATCAGTGTGGATATAGTGAACGTGTGATATGGAAACGCCAGAACAATGATATAGAGTTTAGGAGAAAATAGAGTGTTAGTTATAAAATTATTTGAAACATTTAAGTGAGTATACATATTGTAACTTGATCGTTCGAGAAAGATTAAACAAACAATTATTCGGTTACAGCGTCAAATTTTAGTTTCATTCAGAAATTTGTTGTGGTAAGATCGAATGTCCGTCTAAATATTCAGAAAATACGTTAACTAATGTATCAGATTAATAGAAAGTTGTTCTTTATTGACTCATGACCAAGTTTCACAGTTGACATGGCTATGTCTTGAGTCTTTATGTTAACTTCATCAGTTTATTATCTTTTGTTCGCGAGTGTGACAGAGACATAAATTACAGCGAACGAATGAAAAGGAACCTCGCAACGGTCAGTGCGTTCGGATAAAGCAAACATTCACACTGAACATCTTATCTTAACCAAAACGTAAACTGCATTATGAATACTATAAAATCCATTTCTCTTCACGAATTCTCTTGATCTAAAGTAGTGTTTGTTGATTCACTTGTGACCACCCGTCACAACTACAGCTCCATGCAAAAAATTTCTCATTTTTATGAATTTTTCACAAGGTGTACTCTGCAGTAAAATATAAACACTTACAAAGTTAAATAAAAAGTGACTTTTCTTAACTTATCGAATAGTGCAAAACAAAAGTTCATAACAATCCACCAACCACACAGAGGCAGAGAAAATTCACAATTAATCACTGTGGTGTTTAAAAATGAATGTGAGTATTTATTTGGAGCACAAGAGCACACTTGTGTGACCGCACTTATGCACGCTTTGCTCATGTAACATTAAAACATAAATAAGCCAGTTTGATGGGCTGATATATGTGGTTAGGACTCTCGCCGACCATGCACAAGGTCCGGGGTTCGAGCCTGCACCGACGCACATCTGATATCTATGGTCGGCCTGCAAAATTTGGGCTACCGATATCCATGCTGAAAATTCCATACTTGTACCGAAAATACAGTGTGGAATCAAGCTGTAAATCAAAAATTAAAAAAAAATATGTCCATCAATTTCAAATGAGGAGGGTTTATATTCGAGTAAATGCTTATCAGTTTTCACGGAGTATAAGAAAATGGCAATCAAAGGATAAAATTGCATAAAATTGAAGTGAGTACCAATGATGAATAGTACATTTCCGACGCCCAAATTTTTTCAAACTATTAAAAGTGAAATTATTTTGGACATATATGACTATCAATTGGTTTTACAGGAAAAAACATCTTCTGAAACACAGGAACTTTAGAAACCAGATGCGATTATGTGTGTTTGCATAACATGCCAACGGCATGGAGAAATGGTACCTCCACTTGTGGTAGCTCAGTGTTGAACTAGTTCAATTATGTGATGGGTTATGTTGAAGATGCTCTGTGAAACACGATCATATTTTATTTCCACTATGTTGATTAAAACTGACAGGTTGCAATTTCAAAAATAGCATGTTTTCTATTTGAAAACAGAGTGAAGATTTTTATATGCTTGCCGAAATCTGTTGTCTATCATATTCACTACAGTATAATATTGAACGATATTTTTGAGTTACATTAATCGTGCTGCTCTAAGGAGCCCAAGGTGTTTAGAGAAATCCGTGTAAAACATTGAATAATTTGATTTGAATAGAGATGATGAAGTCTGTTACTCTGATAAGGACGTTTAAACATGTCAGTATACTCCGGAAACTGGATCAACGACACGTTCAAGACACAAAACTTCTGCAGTTCTGCAGCAACAACACAGTACAGTAATCTGACAATTCAGTCCGAATGGAACGATTCATGTTCATCGAACTTTTGGCGTCATATTCGTCCTTGACGGAGTAATTAAAGTTGGTGGCAGTAAATTATGAGTTATCAATCAACAATAGCTGAGTAATCTAGATTGAATTCTGAAACTGTATTTACCATGAATATTGTAAATGATAAAGTGGTGAATAAACAGGGGAAACAATCAGTACAAACAGAAAGAGACTTGTTTAGTCTATTACATACGGAGGAGAGTGACGCCAAGTCCACAACGATTGCTTATACAAATGAGAAACATCATCACTTTTCCATTAACTCCCCATCACCGGCTCTATACAGATTTATGCAGTTTTCCATCAAAACTTTATCGATCATGTTGTTATGTTAGCCAATAATTATGATCACCAATAAGATATAAGACTGATGTGTGACCTAATCTTCTAGAGGTTTGCAGAAACATTCTTGTATACTCAAATAAGTCCGGATATTATGAGTTCGTTCTATACTATTTCAACTTATATAACTGCAATATTTTGGAATAAGTCATTAAGAAGACAAATTTCGCCAGATGATATCTTCATTTCGTAGTTTCTTTACAACCGCTTTACAACTGACATGATTAACAATAATAAAATAAAGTTCATGACAATTACTTAGTTAAATGAAAAACAAAAGTACATACTAATGCCCAATCATATTTAACTAGGTCATGTTGTCCATGATAGGTCAAATATTTAAGTCTAAATATTATAGTAACTACTTGACCTTATGCACTCTTCGCACTCACGGGTAATAATCGAAAGAAATTATGTGTAGTGAGTGTCCAGAATGATGTGTGCTGTCTAATTGATGGAATCTAAGGGGATTGACTACCTTAGGAATCATTAACAAGTAACATGTTCCATTCAGATTTGTACTTCGTAACTCTTTTCCGTTCAACTTCCTACTAGTTATCGTTGGCAAGTAGTATAAATTATTGAACAGACGGTTGCAGGAAAGAAAATTTTCTTTTCGACTAAGTCATCAAGTTGGCTGCACATTTATTTATTAATGATAAGGGGGTGGGAAAGTTGCTGAATAATTTCCGGCTGAGGGTTGAATTATTAAAATTACAACTAGAAATTAAAATACAATTGGTGGATGGTGACTAGCAGTGGAATCCAGGATGCGCATTTCGTCCTGTTTGGGACTCGTCAGCTAGTGGATGTACCTGCATTTCTCAGTGAGTGATGATGTTCCCACCGAGGCTCAAACCCGGTACCCATAGTTTCAAACGCCAAAGCGTTATCCACTAGACCACTTGGGCCACGAGTCCTAAATAGGACGAAATGCGCCTTATCCTGGATTTCACTGCTAGTCACCATCCACCAATTAAATACTAACTAAACGCGCAGACATCGTCGAAGCATCTGCACAAGAAGCCGACAGACATGTCAACCTGAGACCGAGCACTTCAGTCCAATCATTCGACGGGAAAATCAAAACATTCAATTCAATAATTAATATGACCCCTTGCACAAGAGGCGGCTCTCGTGGCCCAAGTGGTCAAGTGGATAACGCTTTGGCTTTTGAAACCATGGGTACTGGGTTCGAGCCTCGGTGGGAACATCATCATCACTCACTGAGAAATGCAGGTACATCCAGCTAACGAGTCCCAATTAGGACGAAATGCGCATCCTGAATTCCACTGCTAGCCACCATCCACCAATTCTATACAAATCAAATCCCCGGACATCGTCGAAGCATCTGCACAAGAAGCCGACAGACACGTCAACCTGAGACTGAGCACTTCGGTCCAATCAATCGACGGGAAAATCAAAAAATTCAATTCGAAATAAATTAAAATGTCATAATGTACACAGGGGAGGGGGACGGGTAAAACTCAGACAAAGTAGCATAATAATTACTGAGAAGATTGACGTATTGTGCAATTAAGGGGTTAGAAATGTAGAAATAACCAAAGTAGACAGGATATTTGGATGAAAAATCTAATGGGATCATAACTAATGTGATGAATGTTTGTTTATGCAATTGAAGATTAAAATATGAAAAAATAATAAAAGGACAAAATAGACAGGAAGTTCAGGTAAGAAAATATGGTAGTCTAAATAAATCTTAAAAATAAAATGAATAAACAGGATGTTTGGATATTAAAAGAAATGGGATGGTCATTGCTAAAAATTATTTTTTTATCATGGTCATGGCAGGGACAGGGGCTGGACGTATTTCCTTTAGATAGAAAGCGTGGGTTTGAGCTCTCGGATAGCTAGCGCCTCGGATATGCTCAGATGTCTTAATTTCACTCTTTTTGATAAATTTGATCGAATCTTGTATATTATTTTCAAGGATCTTCTGAAAGGCGCTGAATGTCTTGAGTTGACCAGATGTTCTGTCAGTGAACTATATACACGTTTTTGATCTCCTCTTACTCGCCAGGCTGGATAGCGGTCACGAGTGCGCTTTCCGAGTTGGTGCATGGCACGACCGGTGTACTCAGCTCCACAAGAGCAAGTAAACTGGTATACGCACGTTAAAATGATCCAATGCGAGAGCTTGTCTTTCGCATTCTGGCAGAATAATATTTCGCAGGAAAACGTCAGTCGTAGGCTAGCGGCGAAGTATGTTTTCCTTAGCGATTTGGAGAGGCGTTTACCAAGCATTTCTGCTTCAGTGCCACCCTTGAATTCTAGATTGAGCAGAAGATTTTCTTTGGGACGGAGTGGACTTTTAATTTGAAATTCTTGTCTATGAACCTGAGGGAAAACCATTTTCCATCAGGTTTCTTCGAAGATTACACAGTTCTTCGTTAATCACTTCATCGCTGCATATCTTGCGAATCTTCGTGGAGAGCGTGTATCAGATTCCTCTTTCTCCTTAGGGGCACGAAGCTTCGAAAGTTGATGCATCGCCCATTCCATGTGGGCTTTTTTTATATGGACCTTTCATGAGAGTTGTTGGCGTTTCTTGTCAGATGGATGTCGAGGATGTGGAACATTCCGACAGATTCAGCCTCAAGTTTCAAGTCGATGTTTGGGTTGGCGTCATTGAAGACTTGAAGTAGGTGTTTTTGGCTAGTGTAGAAGACAACCCGTTATCATCAACTATCAACGACCCATATCTCAACGAGAGATACATCGATGATAATTTCATTATTTGTGATGAGAATTCTGAACTAAAATAACCACAAGCCTCTGCAACTCGAGTTAATAAAACCGATTTCTGTGTACATTTAAAACTATCCTTTATCAGTAGCATCATTAAACTCACTTCAACAATACTATTATTGTAAGTATTACCATTGGTATTACTCTGTTTGCAATTCTCGCTATATTCTCTAATGACTAATTGTCTACGTAAGTGATGTAGTTGAAGCATAATGCAATTTACCTTAATTTTGATCTCTCATACTCTCTCTCCCTTAATCTATTTGAATATGACCTGGAAAAAATTAACACCTGTCTTTATACATGACTAGTTCAATGCCGTTTTTTTACTTGCCAGTCCTACATATATCAATGTAATTTCAAAAGTATATATATCCGTGTATGTAGAGTATTCAGCTGACGAGTTCTACGGAAATACGAAGAATTCATTAAACCCTGCTTTATTAACCTCTATTGCTTGTTTTAACATAATTTATAATTGACAGCTGGTGCGTCAGAGGCACAGAGGTAGAATGCTCGCCAACCACACATGTGATGTGGGGTTTGATTCTTGGCCACTACACACATTCATATCACTAAGCCAGAAATCAGACTGGTAAAGAGCGAACGAATAGGCATCAAGCTAGTAACCCATTCTGTAAAACCAAACACCAAATGGCGCGAAAATTAAAAGCTCAACCTTGAATCCCTACGTTGCACTGGGAACGTAAAGGAATAGAAAAAATACCCGGCACTTATTCATACAAATAAGAAATATTGTCAATATTCCATTAGCTCCTCATCAACAGTCATATGCTGGTCTCAGAAGATTTACATAAAAATCATACCACTCATGTTTTGATGTTATTCAACAGATTTGATCAGTAATAATATATATGATGGAAGAGTGTAGTTAAGGTAATGTACTTATCTGAATATTCAGGAGGTTTGCAGAAACTCATTCTCGTATAATTAAACAATATGATATAATATAATATGAGCTTATTCTTCATTATTTCGTGGATTATTCCTAATCAACTATAATATACCATATTCAAAAAACACACTGTATGAATGATTTGACCGAATGTTTTTCTCACTCACAGAGAGATACCGATAGGAACTATGTGTATTCAGTATCCTTAATGATATATGTTGCTTGGTTGAAAGGGTTTGAGAATATTGAATATTTGCAGGTTAATAAACGAGTGGTCGTTTTAACTCTTTTCTATTCAACTTCGTACTACTGACCACCGATGAGTAGTATGAGTTTGTATTTTGTTCGTGTAAAAGCCTAGGTGGTGTTGTTTGCTGTTAATGTTTATTTCCATTATTATATTATTAATCTACTTGATCTATGGTGAATATCTTCTTATATTCAAACAGTGTCTGTTGTACATGCTTTATTTGCAGATCACTCTTTGTTGAATAGACTTAATTCAAATCCATTTACTCATTATCTATCATTGCTGCTGTGATTTTCCGACAGCGGATCGACCTCGATGCAGATATTCTTTGTTTACTGACTGATGCATAGTAACGGTACACTTGAAGACATTTATCGACTGATACCTCACAACTTGAAGTTTGAATGATATCCTTCATTATTGGTGAAATATACACTGCTTTGGTGACTGAACATACAAAATAAATTTAGTTTATTCGAAACACTTGTCACATTGCAGGATGCAGTAAATCAAGGCTTTATCCATAGGATACAGTCCCTGGGCTAACATCTTCACAAGTGTGTCTTCAAAAGGTAGGCATACAACTTACACTGAAATAGATGCGATTCTTCACTAAAAACGTTTGACATAGTAGTCATATGGAAGAGCGGAATACACGTCTCATCTGTAGTCTGCAGACAATAAAGTGATTATTCGTAGCAGTTCAAAATTCTTCTGCAGTATAATCTTGCCATGTTATGATTATTTTTTAACTTGCGTAATCGCTTTGTCCTCATCGGTGATTCAGATTGCTTCACTCAGACGGATTCTATTCGATATTTCATTCTCTCGACCAAAAAATACTGATGCAACCAGTATTTACAGCAATCAATTGGAGAAAATACATAAATCGTCGTATAAAAGTGTTTGGGCAGCAAGGGTTGTGTAGGATAACATCTAGAAGAGAGTAGAGCAGATTCAAATTTATTTATGTATTTATCAGAAATTCAAAGCCTTCAGTTTACGGGTTAGTTCAAAATACAATCGATCCTTTGATCACCTGATTGTCACATCTTCAGGTAGGTGCTTACATCTCCCTTGAAAACCCTTGGCAACTCCTGCACAAAAGCAAAATGAATCGTTCCGTCACAACGTCTAAATTATCTGATTGCTTGGGTTGCTTTTTCGAGCATCTTATTTCAAATGGACAGTGGATGATTTGAGTATGTTATCAAGATCCAGGTTCTCAACATAAATGAACACTGGTGAATAGAGAGATGAAGTCTTGGGGAACCATTATTTCATCTGCGAAGTTGACAGTTTTAATTGAATCTACGAAGTTGAATGTGTCGTGGAGATTCTATCTCGAATGGTTTCCTTCCACTGCTCCTGAAATTTCTACCAGCCACTTCGCTATTGAGTGATATGGGGAATTATTCATATCTAATATTAGGCGGAGTGGGACATCCTTTCGTGCAATTTATTTCTTTATTTATTTTGATGACAGCTTGATTCCACACCATAATTTCGGTACAAGTATGGAATTTTCAGCATGGATATCTGTAGCTCAAAATTCGCAGGCCGACCATAGATATCAGGTGTGCGTCGGCGAGGGCCCGGACCATGTGCATGGTCGGCGCGAGTCCTAACCACTGTGCCACCGACCCACAATGTGGGTAGTCCTTACATTTGTAATGATGTAGAACAAGATGAGCGAAATTGTTCATATAGTTATGTTTTATTAATTGAATCATCCTTATTTTTTTCAGTAACTCGGTTAGCTGAAGCTCCGTCTGTTCATTTGTATCCCTTTTGGGATCGTCTGTTTTCGGAAATTTGTTTTCATCAGATAGAACTAGCGAGAGTTTCTTCCCATAGTCTGACTTGTTGAACAGAACAATTCCAGAGCGTTTCTGTGCCCGAGTTATTATCACGTTTTCACTTGATTGCTATTCTTTGAGTTACTTTCGATGTTCTTTTGAGAGCATACTGTGAAGCCTCAGTTTCCTGTTGATCTAGTCGATACAGGAATTCAAAATATTTGATTGAAAATTCTCTGCGCTGTCATATGATTTAAGGACCAGGAGAAAAAATGTGTACACTGTTCAGTGATAGAACATCTGGTCAACTCAGAACATTCAGTGCCTTTTGAAACAATTCTTTTAAAATCATTTAGAAGATTCGTTCAAAGATATCAAAGAGAGTAAGATCAAGATATCTGGAGATAGCCAGGGCACTGGTTGTCCAAAAGAAATACGTCCAAACCTTGTCCTTTTCATGGCCATCATAAACAAGGTATACGTTTAGTAGTGACTATCCCATATCCTTTGTTGTCCGAACATCCTTTATGTGCATGATATTTTTAAGTTTTTATTGATTCGTATTTGCACAACCAGATTTTCATATCCTAAATTCCCGTCTATTTTGTCATTTTATTATTTCCACATATTTAATCTCCAATTGCATAAACAAATAATCGTCACATTAGTTATGATCCCACCAGATCTTTTTATCCAAATATCCTGTCTATTGTTGTTATTTCTACATTTCTAACCCCTAATTGCACAGCATGTCAATCCTCTCAGTAATCATGATGCTACTTTGCTTGAGTTTTAGCCGTTCCTTCTGTTTATAATAGCATTTTAAATCCTACTTGTAATGTTACTGATTTGACCTTTGACCGGAATTTATTCTGGAAATTGCCTACCTATTTAAAATAAATGCACGAATATACAACCTAGTTGATGACTTCGTTGAAAAAAAGTTTCTTCGTTGAGACTGCCTTTTCATTACTCTATTGGATCAAATGTTCATATTCAGTTAACTAATAATATTTCACAAGTTAATTTTGACTAGTAGATTTTATTTTGTGTCACGTTTTTAGCATGAATAAAGAGACTTTGTACCTCACCTATTACAATAAATGTTGAAACATCTTTTGTGTTTTCTGATGTGGAAAATAAAATTTGTGGTTTTCGTGTACTTTATCACTCTCGTTGGATACATCATACTCGTGAATTTCGAAACTGAGAACTATTTTAAACTCTTTACCCTAAAATTATTCAGTTTTTTTGTCAGTTAATGCTAGTTTTTTTATGACTTCTAATTCTAAACATGAATTCAACAATTCATTCGTCTATTGGCGAGAAGGTGCAAAGTCTAAGTGTAGAAAAATTGAATTAAATTAACAAAATTGATGTGTACATAAGTGTGGCTTGTAATTAGAAAACGTTAATATTGAAATTAGTATTCTTCACAGAAGAGTATGCCTCATCAAGACCACCCTACTCTTCAGCATGACATTATGAGTACTTAATGTTCATTAAACAGTTTTCGTTCTTTGATGTACATGAATCCATTAATGTCATCCGATTTCTCTTCGTGTTTCTATTGGTATCGATATTTTTATAGAAATTTAACCTTAGGTAATTTCAGGAATATTTTAAAATTATAATGGACATCATCTCAATGTGTTTGAATTTTTACCTAAATTTGACATCACTACATTTTTACCTCAACTGGATGTGCATGCTGAGCTTTCTTTCTCAGAATGGATAGATACATACTAAGCACAAAGTGCAACAAGAACTCTGATTCCTTCTATGAGAAAATCATCAAACTCATGAAAACACCTAACCACTGCATTCTGCAGAAACTGTTTCACACAAATAAAAGCGAAAGTTCTAGTGCATATTCAACAATTTATTTCAATTATTTGAACATATGACTTCACATTTAATGAATACTTTTGTACCAAAACGTGAATTACACTAAAAGTTGCACGATACGAGGCAGTTGAACCATGTGATACCGAAGCTATTTGAGCAAGCTGGCGAAAACTAGAGCCATCTGAAATAAACGAAACAACAAATATCACAACAGGAATGTACAGAGTTTCAATAGCATTAATGTCAGTTTATTGATTCACTGAATGGATAATATTTCGTTATTTAAGTTTGTGAATAAAATCAGCAGTGACATCTATATGAAATCTGATTGGAAAGTTTGTGAAAACTTCACCCACAATATGAAGCCTCGTCAACATCAATTTCTGTTCTCTTATATACTCTGTATATATTCAAAAGAATTTTCAGCTCAAATCAAACATTAAATAGCTCGTTTTCATAAAAGCCAGAAGAAACCACGTGAACTTACTAGAGCTACAGCAGTGTTCAAAAAACCACCGGCAAATTCACTCAAAGGGTCCTGAAATGATTCCAGGTGAATCGTATGTCGAATTTTCATCAGGAGGTAAAGAAAAATTAGGAAGTCAATAAATCTCAGCAATTGAGTGATAAAATTAATTGCGGTCAAGTCGAACGTAACTACGAAATGTGTATTAACAAGACATAATTCTCTCCACACAACTCCTCCTTTACAGTGAATAAAAAAGCAAGTACTACAATGTTCCTTCCCAATCGAATTGCCACTTCCCATTTCTCTCCATTAAGCAGTGGAATGTATTCACATCGGTAAACATTAACATATCATTTCGCAGACAAGTGAATAATGTACGAATAATAGTATTCTTCCATGTAAGTGTGTGCATGGTTTATCTCAAAAAGATAGAGATTATCAAGTGGTTCAAACTGAATGTGAGTAATAGTCATAATAAAACAATTCTTGTATCTCCAGCAATAAATGTCAAAATGCAACAGTCTATATGACATTTCAATTCACTTACTCCACTCTTCCCTACGAACAACATGATTACGCCAGTTATCACACACACTGTCGACAAGGACAGCAGGACTATCATCACTTTTTGTTTAAATCTTTTGATAAAGAAGCAGAAGATGACTGTTAACACGTCTTCCAGAAAAATGAAAAGCAAGAGAATATACCAGTATCCTTGTTTAAAATCGGAACATATGAATAAGATATTGATGGACCATAGTAAAATCTGTTGTCAAAATGAAACAAACCATTTTCAATAAGTGAATACAAATATTTCAATATTTTTACAACATTGGAATAATACAATGTGAGTCTATACTTCGCTCTAATTCTCTATGGCTGGCACCGAATGAACACAGTCACAAATGACTTTTGCATCGTCAAAGCCTCCTATTCACCTTTATGATAGGTGAACAATGTGTTTATTCTTGTTATGGTTGTTGTTTCTAGTGAGTGACCGAATTTCTGTTTGTCTGTAAACTCTGGTCTGGTCAACAGGACACCTTTCGAAATCACTGGAAAAATAAATAAACTAACCTGGTACTGGAAATATATTTCCTACGTCAGCTATCCATTGGTCAGCGCATCATAGGAACAGGTCATTATTTTGTCCCTGGTAATGTTTTCAAACCCAACTGTTAAATAGTTTTAATTATATACTTAAATTCAATGAAACCTCAGCAATAAATTGGCTTAAGCCTGTGTTACCTGTTAAAAGACCATTTCTCATAACGCTTAACCTGTCTTTGTAATCCAGTTTTAGAACCTAGATTCA
Source organism: Trichobilharzia regenti (assembly GCA_944472135.2). NCBI lineage: Eukaryota > Metazoa > Platyhelminthes > Trematoda > Strigeidida > Schistosomatidae > Trichobilharzia > Trichobilharzia regenti. Next base: position 10,330,004 of record OX235262.1, read on the forward strand.
TCTTACATTTTGATCTTTTTAACCTCTTTTTATTCTTTCCTCATTTACCTACGCCTTGCCTGTGATCTGAACCGATGACCATTCTGATCCAAACTAATTCAATTTTCTTCAAAATTAATTAAACTTTTCAGATAATGTATGTCTACTTATTTTTTCATCAAAAAATCAACCTTGTTTGGGTGAATAACACATCAAATACGAAATGATCATGACGACATGAATTCAATTCATAGTCCTAATTTTCTGAGAAACTTACTAATATTCCTATCAGGAGCAAAGCATCTAGGAAATTGTTTCTGAATTTGAAAAATAGAAGTAAGGAGAGCAGAACAATCAATACCCTGAAATACAAATGGGAAATGGCTGCAATGAATTCCACGTATTTACAATCACATACCACTTATGGTGTTTTTATGGAAGATTGGGGAAAGAGAGACTTACAGGAGACCGATGACTGAGTAATCGTGCCAGTTCATACCAGTAGTTTGATCTCCCTGGAAATTAAAAAATTCTTAGAATTGAAGTTATAATCCTGACAGTATTCACATATGTCTTATCAAAACCAGACTGAAAAATTTGTCAGGAAACGGTACGTGCAATGGTCACAAACTTTCGATGCATTAATTTGTGACAAATGCAACAGGTTCTCATGGTAACTTCTTAGCATAACATTTGGATGCATACAGATCGTCTGTATATGTAAGATGTGTACTTGTGTGCAAATTTCATATTCTACGAAACGCAGATGTTACAGTCCATATTAAAGAAGAATTACTGTGTAAATATGTGACATTCAAGTAATCCGGCCTGAAATAACTCACGGTTTATACATGTAAACATATCAACCCTCAATGTGTGCAGCAGATATTTCGATTTATTACGATGATCCCTTCAATAAACGCTACTCTTTTCTTTGTTATATTTTCAGAATCTTATTTAGCGATGGAAGGTTGTTCAAGTCCATTGATGTGGCCAATACACGTCGCGTCACAAGGCATCAAGCCTCCCCACTCAAAGTGCATATCTAAATGCGTTTCAGGATGTCAATAAAAGACATGAAGAGAAAGACTCTGATACAACTCTCTTATATTAAGATAACTGTCCACTATTGATATCAAGTAATAAACCTCAAAAACTATGAAGTCATAAAACGTAAAGCCAAAAAAATCCCACGAAGAGTCTAACGTTTGAGATTCTGAATAATGACAGGCAAATGATAGTTATGACATATGATAAATACTGAGCTGGTTACCTGCAAGAAAACAGCCACTGAACGTCTGAAGTTAAAGTATTCACCTGAAAAGTATCTTCAATTATTGTCTCAATATATCCATTTCATTCTTCATACTTTGATTCTTAGTTTTTTTTTCGAATTTGTGTTGAAGTGTTTAATAATTGATACCAAAATCTCCACTTCAAATTTAATTAATTTTTTCTTAAGTATAATGAAGTCGTTGTTTCAACATTTTAGTTAAGATCTTTTATCACGAAAGAGAATATTTCACTTTGAACCATGTTATCTAGTTTGATAAGTGGTAAATTCATAAAAAATGCGAACAAAGTCAAAGAACAAAATTTCACGATGTTAACTAAAATCTAAAGGATAGTTGTGAGCGTGGTCGTCAATGTGTTCAATGACTGCTAGATTCAGGTCAAATAGTATAATCAATATTGGTGAAGTGAGATAAAGTGTGGCGTAGGTTTAATTTTAAGCAATATCTGAAAAGAAATAAAGAAATTTTGCGTCGAAAGGTGTCAATAAAATTTCGTAAAACGAAAATGTAAAGACCTTTTCAACGATTGAAGGGAGTGAATTATGCGGTACCAAATTAGCATTATTTCAAAGGATATGAATGTAGTCATTCTTCCGCGTCCCTATCACTTAATGCACACGTTTGTCATATTGACTGACTACTGTGTGGAAGTTGAGATGAAGAGGCCCGAGGTTGTTGGATGCTTAATTGGCTGCTGTGATATGCCAAAAACCACGAAAGAACAGGCACTCGTCTAATGAAGACAGTGAGTTCAACAGAACATTTCATTTATCTATCTAATCTAGACCAAGCAGATCGAAATCGCGACTGTGATTTGAAAATAAAACCTGGTGGCTTCAACACTTACCAAAATGAAGCCGTGTATTATACTTACTGGTGAGATGTGGCACGTTGCTACTGGCATTTCTAGCAGCAAGTTTCCAAATGACTAGCTGATGTTGACGTTTTCTTTGGGTTTCGTCTAACAAAAGGCACAATTTATGATCTTTTCTGTCAAGATTTCTCCAGCGAATTTTTCGCTCTAAGTTTGCAATTATCCTTTTTACTTTCGCTGTTGTGCTAAATAGCTGGTTCGCCTCATCTATCAGTTTTCTAATGATATCGTCGAATCCTGGGCTGTCATCGCTTTCTTGATAAGCCTTCTGCTTGGTCACGGATGATTCTCACACTAAACAGCAAACAGAAAAAAGGTGAAACAGTAGCAATTGTGAAAACTCCTCAGCTTCTTACAGTAAGCTGGTCGACATTATGAGCTTTTAAAAATGTTTACTCTGAAAGATTTCCCTCTAATTACCAGGGAAATATTAAGCATGTTCCTCCTTACGATGGAATGAATGTCTCATAATAACACTTTAACTGCATATCACGTTTTATTTTGGGATAGTAGATTTTGATCACACTTTATAAAAACTGACAAATCCTTATCACGAACAAAGCGTTCTTTAATTCATACATACGCAAAAAGGCGTGATAAAAAGCCATCACAAAATGCATCTGAGCATCACAACTACTTCTCGAAAAACACCAAAAGTCACTTTAATTACGAAGTTAGATCAAAACAGGTAGACGATAAATATTGACTAGCCAATAGCAAGCACAGTAGCAGAGATCATTCAAAATGATTAATATGGAAAGAAAGTATGATCAGACGTTCAAAGAGCAATGACGGATGTAGCATCCCACTCATTCACCTTGTACTGACTATGAATCAAAAGTAAAAATGTGTGCACTTCCTACGGTGATTTCGGTACACCAATGTGTACATCCGTGGCGCAGTGGTTAGGACACTCGCCGACCATGCACATGGTCTGGGGCTCGGTCTCCTGCCGACGCACACCTTATATCTACGGCTGGCCTGCAAATTTGGGCTACCGATATCATATGCTGAATATTCCATACTTGTACCGAAAATACGGTGTAGAATCAAGCTGCTATCAAAAAAAATTCAATTGGGCTTAATTCTAAGTGAATGTTTGTTACTGTTGCTGAGTATAGATGAACCAAATAAATCATGAGAAAAACCACTACTGAACTCAGTATTTTAACGTAACAAATAAGTGATTCATTGAAGAAACTCTTATCAACGTAATGTTAGATTGTCAGGGAAGGAAATGAAAGACGTTTATAATTAAGATAAGATTAAGGGATGATAAGATAGGGGTTGATTGATTTATATTTGAATTTTTATTTGTAAACTTATGTATGTATTAGAGATAAGCCTGACGAGATCTAATTGAAAACAATATTGTTCGCTTGAATGTGTTTTTCTAGATTTTACTATGGGAATATTTATTATATTTAAATCTCGTGGAGACCACTCTTTGTTGAACAGACTTTATTCAAATCCGTTTACTCATTATCTGTCATTCTTGCTGTGATATTCCGGCAGTGGATTGACCTCGATGCAGATATTCTTTGTTTATTAACTGATGCACAGTAACTGTACGCTTGAAGACATTTATCGACCAATACCTCACAATTTGAAGTTTGAATGACACACATCATTATTGGTGAAACATACACACATACAAAATAAATTTAGTTTATTTGAAACACGTGTCACATTGCAGGAAGCCGTAAATCAAGCCTTTATTCATAGAATATAGTCCCTGGGCTCACATCTTCACAAGGGTGCTTTCTAAAGGTAGGCATACAATTTACCTCGAGATATATGCGATTTTTCACTGCGGGGTTCTGACATAGCAGTCATACGGATCAGTGGCATACGCGTCTCATCTGTAGTCTGCAGACATTTAAGTGATTTTCCGTAAATTTCACATAATCTGAAGTATTGTTGAGTTTTCTACTGAAGCCTAATTTTATTCAGTAGTGATATGGGCTTTCATTTCCTCTTGCCGTAATAATAATAATAATAACAGCTTTATTCCAAACGGTATTTGTGGTACAGGTATGGAATTTTCAATTGGTACTCATAATTGCGGGAACAGTCATGAATTGAATAGGGGTATTTTTCAAAACTCTCTGCCAGCCGGCATGTTGCTGTTTTTTTGTCTTTTTTTTATGGAGTTGCAGATCAGTAGGTTTTGAGTATATTAAATATTCACGAGAATAAATAATCCGATTGGAGGTCATATGTGAATAAGGTTTATTGATTAAAAAATCAATTAGAAATGAGAAATTAGATGCAATATGATTTGTAATGTTTAAGGTAATTGGTAGCCCAAGATTTAAGCAGGCCGCCAAGGTCAAGTTTGTAATTTATTTATTACTATGATGCGATGATATGATATGATGCGATCATATTCGTTAGTTGCCTAATTGGTTAGTCAACATCGGTAATTCAGATAACTTTCACCGACTTCACCTCAAACCAATTCTATTTAAACTTTCATTCTCTCGACGAAAATATACTGATGCCATCAGTACTTGCAGCGATCATTTGAAGTAGAGAGATAAATCGTAGTACGAAAGTGTTTAAGTACTAGAGACTGCAGGACTACAGTGCACAGAGATATCCTCTAATAATGTTCATTCTAGACAAGAACATTCTGAATAAGAGAACATCTGAAACAGCTTAAAGAGATTCAAATTTATTGAAAATTTTTGATCATCATCAGCAGATTCCGAGCAAGTTCAAAAGTAAAATTTATCTGCCTAAATTTTTATGTAATTTTCATATGCAATCAACAACTGGATCACCTGCGTGCTATATCTCAAGAATGGCGACGGCACGTCTCACAGAAACAACTAGCAAACCTTATACAAAAAGTAAATAAATCGTTTCGACATAACACCCTCATGGCATTTAAGTCATATGAGTCTTTAGACTGCTTTTCCGAGCAGCTAACTCAAATTGAAGACAGCTTCCAGTTTTTCGAGCTCTGTTTATCCAATGATGTTATCCCTACCATGAAAACGTCATTATAATCTCATTTTCAGATATAATCGTTAGAAATTGTAGATTTTATAAGGGTATTGCAGATTACCTTTCTGTCAAGATGTCACTGAGATAGTGGATTCTTTGAGCACGTATTTTGGCGATAGCTTTAGCTATGGCGAAACTCATCAATGGATGCAAAGGAAAGACGGCGTACTGCAGTGAGCATCTTACTACTGGGCTCCTTCGGAAGAACAAAACTACCGGTTGTCATAATGGCTTACTTTCACAATTTCTAAGTTGGCAGGGGATTGAATCCCGGAAGAAGTGCATGGTTGGCGAGATTCTTAGCCGCTGTGTTTGAGTATTCATGAATATCTATTACACATTATGAGAAGCTCCTATGATATCCTTAGGGGAAAAAAGAATTAACAGAGAACCTTCAGGCTAGTTTTGTGTATTTTCACCCTAATGGACGCAGTTTCAATTTGGATTCGATACTTTCAAGACGAAATCATATACCTTTGTACTATTCACTATTACTCCCATGATCATGTGCTGATGTTGTTTTCATGTATTTCGAGTTGATCTCAACAAAGCACTCGTTGCTTTTCTAGACGTTGTTTGATCATTGGTGGATGGGCTATTCTATGGACAAGAGATGCAGCGTATGCTAAATTTTAGACAGTATTAGTCTGTATCGTCGGCGTTCATGAGGAGTTGTGTAAGAATGTATAACGTTGACATTTTCAGCTCATTATTGATGAATTTGGATGACGATGTCAAAGTCAGAATTGGAAAGGGCAGATACGCCTTCATCAAGCTGAAACACATTTTCTGTGCTGATTCAGCATAAACAGGTTTCAGATTTTCAACACCACTGTCAAGTCGATCCTTCTGTGCGAATCAGAAACTTGCACTGCGTGTTCCGAAAAAAGATTTCCAACAGATCGCAGACTATTAGTGACACCTGCTCTCACTGGCGTCATACTGAAGAGGGAATGGCCAGAAAGAATTAGTTGCAAGAACCTCTACATTAAAACAAATCATCCAAGAGCTGATCGCTTAACGAATATATGTAGGAGAAAATGGAGATTCATCGGGCTGACATTGAAGACGTTGTAGAATGACATCGCACGCTAGGACCTCGAATGGTATCCAAATGGGAAGCGACTAGCGACTAGTCCTAGGTGACATTATTAAGATAGTATGAGGAAGAGATGAGATCTTGGCAGTCGTTGACCCATCTGAAGATGGTGGCAGGAAATAGAAGAAAATGTTGCTGAAACCCTATGATTCACTTCGAGCCCATGGAAAAAATGATAATGATAAGCGATGAATTTGATAATAAGCTCGTTACTGATTCGCGAATTCTGTTAGTTATCTTTTCACAAAACAGAAAATTGAATGATGCGCGACAGTAACCGTTTTAGACTTGTCTCCTGATGTAATGTGCCGCATAACATTACAGATTAAGAAGTATTTACTGTCAAAAGCTCTGAATTCTATATTCAACCAATCAGTTAACGTTGCTGTTAGTAAATGGATATGATGCCGTCTTTTATAATGACGAATGAAATAAAAAGGGATTACCAGTTATTATGAAATCAATAATTGTACAGTGTGGTCAGGTGTCATAATATGCTACAGAATAATTAAGAAATGTTGGATAGTGTTTATAAGCGCGTTTTTCAAGTTGACGCATGGTACGACCGATGTACTCAGCTCCACACAAGCAAGTAAACTGGTATATGCACTTTGAAATAGCTGAATGTTGCAGCTTGTCTTCTGTGTTCTGGTTGAATGGTTTCTTGCAAGAAAAGGTTAGTCTTAGGCTTTTAGCGAAGCATGTTCTCCTCAGAGATTTGTAGAGGCGTTTATGCAGGATTCCAACTTCAGTATCGCATTTGAATTCAAAATAATCAGAAGTATCTTCTTCGAGATGGACTGGACATGTTTGGAAGTCTTCTTTGATTCCAGATTCTTGTCTATCAACCCAAGTGAAAATTCTTTCTCCATCACCTTCCTCGGAGGTTACACAGTACTTCGTCAATCACTTCCTCTCTGCATATCTTACAAATCATTGAGGAGAGGGCGTTTCTCAGGTTCCTCTTCCTACTTAGGGACATAAAGCTTTGTAATTTGATGAATTGTTCCTTCCGTGTAGGCTTTTTATACATGAAATTATTCAGAGAATTGTCGAAATTTCTTCTCAGACTGAGGTCGAGGAAGTGGAAGATATCGTTTGATTTAGCCTCAAGGGTTAAGTCAGTATATTGGTTGGCAATGCTGGAGGTTTGAAGTATGTTACTAAAGTCCATGTTCTCATCACAAATGAACACTGGTGAATAGAGAAATGACGTCTAGGGCAACTATTATTTTATCGGTGAAGTTGATATTTTTAAGTGGACCGACGAAGTTAAATGTGTCACGGAGGTTGTATCCCAAAAGCTTCTCTTTATTAGATTCAAGAATTTATACGAGCCACTTTGCGAATTATTCATATCTTATATTAGGAGGAGGAGGACGTCCATTTGTGCACTTTGGGTAGTCCGTACATTGGTGACGATGTAGACCCCAATGGGCGAAATAATTCATATGATTTTGTAGTATTTTTGTTTCGTCTTTCATTTTTTTCAATAGTTTCGTTAGCTGAAGCTCCGCCTGTTTTTCAAATTTGTTTTCATCAGATAGGTTTAGTGAGAGTTTCTTCCCATAGTCTGACTTTATGAGCTGAAAAATCTTAGAACCTTCGTTTAGCCGAGTTACTCTCGGGTTTTTATTCGATTTCAATACTTTTAGTTGCTTCCGATGTTCTTTTGAAAGTATATTGCGAAGCCTCAGTTTTGTTGTTGATAAAGTTGAGACATCATTCAAAATAGTTGATTTGAAATGTTCTTCATTGTCATACGATACTATGACCAGGAGAAAGAAAATATGTATATTGTTCAGTGACAGAACATCCGGTCAACTCAAAACATTCAGCACCTTTCAAAAAATCCTTCGAAATCATATACAAGAGTCGTTCAAAGATATCAAACGGAGTACAATCAAGATATCTGGAGATAACTGAGGCTCTGGCCATCCAAAAGCTCGAAAGCATACTACGTATCCAAAAGAAATACGTCCAAACCTCGTCCTTTTCATGGCCATCATAAGCAGGTTATACGTTTAGTAGTGACTATCCCATATCCTTTGTTGTCTGAACATCCTTAATGTGCATGATATTTTTAAGTTTTATGGATTCGTATTTGCACAACCAGATATTCAGATCCTAAATTCCCGTCCATTTTGTCATTTTATTATTTCCACATATTTAATCTCCAATTGCATAAACAAATAATCGTCACATTAGTTATGATCCCACCAGATCTTTTTATCCAAATATCCTGTCTATTGTTGTTATTTCTACATTTCTAACCCCTAATTGCACAGCATGTCAATCCTCTCAGTAATCATGATGCTACTTTGCTTGAGTTTTAGCCGTTCCTTCTGTTTATAATAGCATTTTAAATCCTACTTGTAATGTTACTGATTTGACCTTTGACCGGAATTTATTCTGGAACTTGCCCACCAATACACGAATATACAACCTAGTTGATGGCTTCATCGAAAAGAAAATTTTCTTCGTTGAGACTGCCTTTTCATTACTCTTTTGGATTAAATATTCATATTCCGTAAACTAATAATATTTCACCAATCACTTTTGACCAGTAGATTTTATTTTGTGTCACGTTTTTAGCATGAATAAAGAGTCTTTGTAACGTACTTATCACAATAAGTATAGAAACAGTTTTGTGCTATTTTATGTGGAATATACAATCTTGAGTTTTGGTTTTGTGTATTTAAATTACCTTCAACGTATTCATAGAATACGTGAATTTCAACGATTTTAAACTGTGTACTCTAAAATAAAGCAGTTTCTTTTTCAGGAATGTTAGTTCTGTTTTATGACTTCTGATTCTAAACATGAATTCAACAATTCATTCGTCTGGTGGCGAGAAGATGCAAAGTCTAAGAGTAAAATATTTGAATTAAATAAACGAGATTGTTGTCCACATCAGTATGGGTTGTAATTACACAAAGTTAACCTTGAAATTAGCATTCTTCACAGGGAGTATGCAAAATGAAGTGATGATGCCTCATCAAGATCACGCTACTCTACAAACTGACATTGTGAGTACAAAATGATCATGGGATTTACGTGAATCCATTCATGTTACCAGAATTTACTTCGTTTTTCCGTTTGTATCGATGTAGTATAAAAATGTATCTTTAGGTAATTTTAGGGATATTTTAAAAACTTAATCAACCTCACCTCAAAGTGTTTAAATTTTTGCCTAAATTTGACATCACTGCATTTCTACCTCAACCAGATGTGCATGCTACGCTTTCTTCCGCAAAATGGATAGATACATACTAAGGAAATAGATCAACAAGAACTCTGATTCCTTTATTGATAGAATCACCAAACTCATGAAAACACCTAACCATTTCATTCTGAAGAAATTGTTTTACACAAGTAAAATTGAAAGTTCCAGTGCACAATCAACAATTTATTTTAAATATTTGAAAATATGACTTAACATTCGTCCATGCAGAACATAATGAATACTTTTGTACCAAATCGTGAATTTCACTAAAATTTGCCCGACAGGAGGCAGCTGAACCATGTGATATCAGAGTTATTTGAGGAAGCTGGCGAAAACCACAGCCACCTGAAATAAACCAAATACCAAATAACATGAATGTACAGGGTTTCAATTACAGTAATGTCAGTTTATTGATTCGCTGAATGGAGAACATTTCGTCATTGAAATTTGTGAATAAAATCCTCAGTGACATCTATATGAGATCTGATTGTGACGTCTGTGGTAACTTCACCCGCATTATGAAGTCTCTTATATACTCTTGATATATATTCAAATGAATGTCCAGCCGAAATCAGGCATTGAATAATTCGTTTTCATAAAAGTTCCAAAAAATGTGTAAACTCACCAGAGCTAGAACAGTGTTCCAAAGGAAACCGCCTAATGCAATCAAAACGGGCTGAAATGTTCCCTGGAGTCAAAGAAAAAAAAAAAGAAAATTAATCAATAAATCTCAGTAATTTGGTGATGAAATTAAATGTGTTCAAAGTGAAAGGAACTACGAAATGTTTATTTACAGGAATTAATTCTCTCCACACCTTAACAAGTTTGCAGTGATAAAACTAACGCGTATCGCAATGCTCCTTCCCATTGGAATTTCAGTCTCACATTTCCCTCCAAATGCACTAGAGTGTTTTCACATCATTAGAGATTTACATGTCAAATAAGTGAAAAACCGTTTCGCAGATAGGTGAATACAGCACGTTTATTGGAGTGCTGGATAATCACTTCTATTTGCTGTCTTCTTCCTTGTTAGGGCGTTGTTATGTACTCGTCGCCAAATTATTGTTATGTACTGGTCGAGAATTTAATAGTCCTGACGCAAGAAAGACGGAAATCAGAAGACCACTAGGTTTGCGATGATACTTCTATTTTCCAAACACAAAGAGAAGCAATATATATCACACAATAGTGTGAGAGCAAAATATATATATGAATGGTCAAACAAGTGTGTGAACAAATCAATAGACAGTCTTAACATGATTGGCTAATTATAATGGAGTATCGATCCATATATACATAGTGAAATATAACAGACTGTCAAACAAACACACATATTATATATACTATAAGGGAAATATACATTGTTAAAGGAGACAGGTTCATCAAAGTGAAATGGTCACAGACTAAGAGAGCAACAGAAAGAGAGAGACCACCATACACACATATATATATGAATACATATCAGGCGTGTATGGCTGATCTCAAGAGTACAGAGATTGGCAAGTGGTTCGAATAAAATGTGAGTAATAGTCATAATAAAACAATAAGTGTCAAAGTACAACAGTCTATATGACATTTCAATTCACTTACCCTACTCTTCCCTACGAAAAACAGGATTAAGCCGGTTATCAAAAACAGTGCCGATAAGGACAGCAGGAATAGCATCACTTGTTGTTTGAATCTTTGATAATGATGCACAAGATGATTGTTATCAAGTCCTCCAGAACAATGAAGACTAACAGAATACACGATCTGCCTTGTTTAAAATCGCAACATATAGACACGATATTGGTAGACCATAGTACAATCTGTCGGCGAAATAAAACAGACCATTTCAATAAGTTAATACGAATATTTTAATATTTTTCATAACATTGATAGGAAGTGAGTCTATACTTCGCTCTAATTCTCTGTGGCTGGTACCGAAGCCCCTTATTCATCTTTATGACAGATATGCAATGTGTATTGTTGTTGATGTGGTTCTCGTTTCGAGTGACGAAATATCTGTTTTCCAGTATACCCACTGACTGCGGTGATGTATCTCACTTTCTTTATATTTAAACATGCATTCATAGTCATATACATATGGGGGATTCATAGTTCTCTACTGGTCAGGTCAAAAGAACGTATTTCCGAATAGCTGTAAAAAGGAAATAAACTCACCTAGTATTGTAAATATATTTCCAACGTCATCTATCTGTCGATCACCGCATCATTGAGATAGGTCACAAATTTCTCCCTAGTAATCTTTTCAAACGTAAATGCTTTATAGGTTTAAAAATATAATTAAATTCAATGAAATCTCAGCAAGAAATTGGCTTAAACGTGTCTTACCTGATAAAAAATCATTTCCAATTTCTCTTAACATGTCTTCGTAATTCGGTTTTAGAACCTTGGTTCATCTCACACAGTAATCTTTTCAACCTTCCTTTTATTCTTTCCTCACTTATCTATGCATTGTCTGTGACCTAAACCAATAACCATTCTGACCCAAATTAATTCTGTGTCTTCTTATTGTTTCGTCAAAAATAGTCGACCTTTATTTAACTGAAAAGCACATCAAATATGACATCATCGTAAGTACATGAAGTCAATTCATAATGTTAATTTTTTCAGAAACTTACTATTATTCCTATCAGAATCAAAGCCACTGGTAAATTATTTCTGAATTTGAAGAATAGCAACAAGCAAAGCAGAACAATCATTACTCTAAAATACACAGAGAAAACATTCCTTATGAACTCCGGAATCTGCAACAGAGTTAATAATGTAAAATCAATCGGTTCTGTGCAGGTATATGATTGTACATCATATTTTCTTATCACATGTAGTAAGCATGTTATTTATCTGTTCTAGTTCCATAGGTTCATATCCATTATTCATCACTAGATTGACTTCTCATTCATTGAATTGTTTTACCAATAATAGGAGGAGTTTCGACATTTGTGGAGCTGCCGTGGAGCTAATCCATGCATAACCTCACTCACTAACTTATATGCGTATGGTCATCGGAATAACTGTCCGATACGTTGTTTGAGATGAAGCGAATACATTTAAAGTTTAATGTCCAATTTTTCAATATTCCTGTCTCAAGAAAGTCAGATTATTTCCATTTCGTTTAGAATCGTTTAAATAATCCCCAATTATTTCAACAATTTCAGGGCATTTCAACAAAAGCCTCCCACTTCAAAGTAATCTACAGAGTCAAGAATAACCTATCAAAGGCAATACGGTTTCGTCTCCTTTGTATCGCTGAAGCTCTGGCCATTCACATGGAAAAACCGGAGCTGTGAATACAAAAGAAGATTACTCAACCATTTCTACTATCATGGTAACAATGTTTAGATTTGTTTTGCGTTTTTTAATTTTATTTTGATGACTTAATTTTGCTTCTTTGTCTGTTTCTTAATGGCTTATAATTCTTGTATTCACTTGGATCTCTTACATAATTTCGTATTACCTACTTTGTTTCTATGTGCATCCTGAGTAAAACTCACTCATCAAACTATTCATATTATTATCAAATAACTTCTTTTAATAACTGTTTTATGACAACTCATCACCTTTGTTACTACCCTAGTTTCATTAACACTTAATTTCCTTGACCTGTATTACCAAGCTTAACCTGTTTAGTCAAAAGTAACCTTAACTAATTGTAATTTTGTTTGACAAACTTAATGTACACACACATACAAAACAACACATATATATTTGCGATTGTACAGCTAGGAATTTGAGGCATAAAATGCCGTTGAGAGGAACTGCGGTATGATCACCAAACCTAAGGAACATAACCACCTCGACTACAATCATACCAAGTAAAACTCATCTTCATGATTTTGGACAACCCACCAATCAGTGCAATTATATGTTTCTAATGAGATTTGATGAACTATGAACCTAGGCGATGTCTTAGATGACCAAAAAAAACTAACGAGAATTCAGTGTATCATTTAAGTCAGTGCTTGATTTAAGTCCATAGCTACAGCCTTCGACAACTCAAATGACTGCTTCTCTGGGGATAATAACTATTACTGAACATAAATGTCCTTACAGTCCTACATTGGTAATAGTGCTTTTACGAAAAAGATTGCAGAAAGCGACATTTACAGGCAACCAAGGAATGCATAACCGTGCCAACCCATACTAGAACTTTTAGCAACCTGAAAAATAAAACATTCATTGAATTTGTCAAAATTGTCATAGTATTCACTGATGTATTTGAAAAACAAACTTGAAATTTGTGACGACGTTGTAAGTTCGGTGGTTACAAGCTTGCGAAACATTAATTTGTAACAAAAACACCAGGTCCTTGTGTTGCCTTTTAACAAGAAATTTCGATGCATGGAGATCGCCTATATATGTAAGATATGATACTTATTTGGGGATTCCTTATTCCACGAATCACAGATGTTACAGTCTATATTAAGGAAGAAATACTGTGTAAATATGTGACATTCAGGTAATCCGGCCTGAGATAGCTACCAATAAATATATATATATATATATATATATATATATAGAGAGAGAGAGAGAGAGATGGAGAGGAAGATTCTGATATAATTCTCTTATATTAGGACGACTGTCCACTATTGATATCAAGTAATAATCCTCATAAACTATGGAGTCATAAAACTTGAAGACCTGAAGTTACACACTGTAGTCATGAAACTGGAAGCCATGAAATCCCACGATGAGTGTAACCTTTGAGATTCTGCATTATGACAAGTAAACGATAGTTAAGAAACATGTCAAATATTGAACAGATTACCTCAGAGAGAAAAGCCGTCTCACACCAGACGTTACAGTATTCACCAGAAAAAGATGCTCAGCCAATGTGTGAATATATCCATCTCATTATTCATACTTTGACTCTTAGTTTTTTTGGATTCGTTGTGAGGCGTTCAATAGTTGGTATCAAAGGCTTCAGTTGAAATTTAATTATTCTTATTGGTGAGAATAATGAAGTCGTCGTTCCAACATTCATTTGAGACTTTTTAACACAACGGAAAATGTTTCACTTCGAACCCTGTCGTCTTATTTGATAAAAAAGTGGTTAATTCATAGCAAGTTGAAGTAAGTCAAGAATAAAAAATAATTGATGTTAAGTAAACTTTGTACGACGTCTAATAATTGTTGCTAAAGGCTCCACTTCAAATTAAATGAATTTTTCTCATGAGTATACTGAAGTAGTTATTTCAACATTCAACTGAAAATATTTCACTTTGAACTATGTGGTTTTATAAGATTAAAAGTGGTGAATTCATAAAAATACGAAATAAGTCAAGAAAGAAAATTTATTGATGTTAACTAAAGTGTATAGGGTGATTGTTTGCGTGGTAGTCGTCAATGCGTTTCATGTGTACCTGAATTCACATCAAATAATACAGTCAACAGTTTGATCTCCACTCTGTGGATATCTTGTGACAAGATGAGTTAAAACGTAGCGTGTGGTTAATTTCACGCGATATTTGAAAGTGATTAAATGAAAGTACAATGAATGTCCACTTTTTATTTAATAAGGAACTATATAGACGGTGTGGCAATGGGGTCACTACTAGGATCCATTCTAGCCGACATTTTCCTCGCGAAACTAGAAAATGCGCCTTTGAAGGATGTTATTTGTGAACTCGAATTTTATTGTCGGTACATGGATGATACTTTTTTGATTATGAAAAACGCGAAGGAAGCAAAGAGCATCCTGGATAAATTTAACGAGGTACATCCTGCAATACATTTTACCATCGAGACAGAAAAAGAATCTATTATTCCATTTTTAGACGTTTTTATGACCAGAAAAGAGGATGGCTCAATAAGAAGAAGTGTTTATAGAAAACCTACATCAACGGGCCAGTACACACATTTTCTCAGTTTTATGCCCTTGAAATACAAACGTAATTTGATAAAGTGCCTGGTTCACAGAGCAAGAGCAATTTGCTCGGACGAATGTCTTGATGAAGTACTGAATAATATTAAACGGTTTCTAAGTGAGAATGGTTATCCTGAAAAGTTTCTTGATAAGAATATGAATTTGAAACCAAAGCAGCCGAAGTTACCAACAGTTCCAAAAAGGCCTTATTGTTTCAGATGCAGTTCCTTGGGGACAACACTAGTGAGATACTAACACAGCGTATTAGAAATGCGGTAAAACGAGCATTCCCTGCTGCTGAATTACGTTATATCTTTAAGACCACTCCTCTTCTGCGTTCGGGAGTAAAAGACAAACTGCCTAATTTCGCCTCATCCATGTGTATCTACCAATTTAACTGCTCCTGTGGAGCCAGTTACATTAGGCGTGTTTCTCGTCGAATTTCCGAACATCACCCTGTGTGGTTAAGCAAAGGCCAAACAAAATCTATTCGTAGCGCTATTGTGGCTCATCTTGTGGATACAGAACATAAGATTGATGTTAACCAGGCTTTTAGAGTTATTTACCGCATACCAACAAATCTCAACTTCGCCTTGAGAGTTCGATTACTAAATATTGCTGAGGCTGTTGGGATCCATATTAACAAGCCTAATTTATGCATCCAAAAGAATTTAGTTCAGACATTATCCTTACCTTGGCCATCTAGGTTTGAATGATTCTCAATTTTTGTGGAAATTTCCTAATTTTAGTTGATATCCTACTCGGTATTATATCTTTATTACTATTATAATTTAAGTATTTTTAGTGAACTGTGATTCCATTGATCATACTTTACAAATCGATATTACTTTAAAAAACACTAATATTGTCATTAACTACCAACCTTGAATATTCTGTGTATATAAACATATACGTATATAATTGTAGAGCCAGAAGAGGAATTTATCGAAAAGAATATTCTTTGCTCGATTATTTTGTGTTTAATAAATGAAAGTTGTCAACAGAATTTCATAAAACGAAAACGTTGAAACATTTTCAGC
The DNA here is from genome assembly GCA_944472135.2 of Trichobilharzia regenti. Classification (NCBI taxonomy): domain Eukaryota; kingdom Metazoa; phylum Platyhelminthes; class Trematoda; order Strigeidida; family Schistosomatidae; genus Trichobilharzia; species Trichobilharzia regenti. Next base: position 10,346,398 of record OX235262.1, read on the forward strand.
GAATAAGTTAAGTGAATTTGCGCAGATTGTGGCAAGTTGAGAAATTCACGAAATGATGAACAACAAACTCATCCTGATTGTTCAAGTGCAGAATAAGTTATTGGTAACCTCTTTAAAGTGAGTCGTCTAGAATTCCATATTTACTTTCACCCTCAGTTATCTCACCAGCATAACAATATGATTTTATTTTTATGTAAAACTGCATATATCAGCACAGGACCATTGATGAGGAGCCAGAGCAAAAATTGAATACTTTTTAATTGTATAAGCAATTGTCTCATCATGGGTAGCAATGTGAATAGACTCAATAATTCTACTATAGCCTTACCGAGTATTTTCCCATGTACTTTTCAAATCATTATCATTTTGTAAAGAGCTATCTGATGCCGTCGTAGGTGACATTCGTATGCAGCTATACAGTGGGATGTAGAGATTGGCTTCTTGCTTTGAGACCATAACACGCCACTTTTAATCATTTCAGACACCATCTGAATTTCTGATCCAGCTACACTCAGAGCCCAACAAAATAACACAATTTCATTAGGGAATACCTGATGTACATATATAATAAATCTAATTCGGAACTTACCATGGTTTCTATCTACAAACACTAAGCTTCCTTCCTTTGTATAAAGAAATAATTCATCCAGCTCTCAGCCTTTACAATATGTAATCACATCATCGAAAACGTACCTATGCACATACGCAACCTGAGATGGTTTCCAGCTTAGAATTAAGGGGTGAGTATCTCAGGGGTGTTTTCTGTGTTATTTTTTCATTCAAATTCACTGCGCCAAGTAATTTACTGTCCATTTATATTTCGACTTCATATCCTTCTCATCAGATGAATGTTTTCTTGCAAAAAACACTCTGTAACAATAGATTATCCCAAACAAGCCCTTCATATTGTCTTATTGGTCGAACTTTTTGCCGAAGAAAATAAGATGTACAGGTGAATGACACTCTACTCATGTTACCCATTGTTAACGATGCTTAGTATATCAGTCTAGAAAACCGAACACTTCTAAGCACTTCCTGTAAGGTGAGAATTCAGAAACTTTGTCAGCGCCCAGAAACGATCACACTTACATGGTTCTATTTTGCCCAACTAAAGCCAGTCTCATCATACTGACATTCTACATTCATTAAGCTAATTTAAGTCACGGTACGACAACAGTGTAACGATTAATACACTAAACGGAAGTCATTGGATATATTCTGAAAAATTCAGAACCGATGATAAAGAAGATACACTCAGGATTCATCCATTTGAAATCATCCCATCTGATACACCCCGAGACGAATGCATTCTTCAAAGGAATACTTATCAGTGAAGACTGGTGCACTTATTTAATATGTGAATCATCTTTCATAAATTGTGAGACTCTACATGCATATGTATCTAAAGAAATTAGCATCTATCTAATATCTATATCAAGCTGATCAACCAAGAATTAATGGGAATTATCCATCTGAAGATCATATAAGACAGGAATAGAAGACCAGATTTAGAGTACAATGTTTATTCTTGCTAAAAGTACAGAACGTGAACTGTCACCACTATTTCAGTAGTATGTATCAGCGTCATGCAACGCACTGAATTCCTAAGCCTGAAAAATAAAGAACGAATATTGGAAATACAAAATTTGCCTCAAAAATGCGTCTGGATATAATATCTTAGGACCGAATGAGCCATGTTCATTTTTGTAATTGGTTGCTTTTACTTGTTTTGTGTCCTTCAATTGATCGTTCTTATTAACTAACACAAGTACATGATTAGTGTAATTTTGATGTGAATCCATAATTATTAGTGTAGAGCAGTTTAAGGAGAACTAATGGAAGGTGAATATTCCTTTCCTCTGAATTCGCTGTCTTTAAAATTCTGAAGTCGGTTTCAATAAGTAATATGCTTTATCGATAGGCCATATTTATCAGATATCTATCTATATATGATACATTGATAATTTATCGCAAGATTAAATTACAAAAATTTACCACCTTATAAAGGACATGTTAGCGACATTTTAACCATAATTAATAATCCTTATTTTAATACTTTTATTCAGATGGAATGAATGAAGTGAGAACAAGACTGTCACTAACTTCTGTTAAAGAGCAGGCCAACTGTTAATCCTTTTTTTGTATCTTGAAGTTTCTTTTGTGATCGAATTAATTTTTCGTGGTACGTTCGCTAGCTACACGCCTAACATCCCGCATTTTACGGAGTAGTAACTACTGAACTAAGAGGGATTAATAGATATCTTTTCTCTTTATCTAAGATGAGTAACCCCAGAATAGATATTTTATTTCCACAGATTATGAGCATTTGAAGATAACAACATAGTAATCATGATCATTTGAAATCCTTCTGAGTTTAGTAGCCAGTTGGCATCAGACAGACAGCCACTGAGAAACCGTGTGATAATCGACACTGTTTCATTCTACTCTGGGAAAGGTTCTTCACCAGTACACAGTTATATTTACTGATATCATTTGGAGCACAGTTTATCGGTTATAATCGTATCAAGTAACACTGGAGGACTTCATCAAAATAATGTTTTCTCTATAATGTGATTTATCAGTATCTGCCTTTCCTCGATACTGAAGATCAGGTTATAGGTCATAAAGGATCAGCAAAATGGAGATTAGTCAACAAACCAACCAAATATATATCGCCTAACTAATATGCAAAAGATATGAAGATGGGTTAGACATACACCGAGGAGACTGATAAGTAGCATAAGTAGTCACACGATATTTCCAGTGGAAGCCAGACGGGAAAAAAATGAGTCAAGTGTTTGATGGTAGAGGAGGTAAGAGCTACAGTCACCTGAAAATACTGCAGTGCACAGAGTGAAATAGCGATTTACTGCTGAATGTATATGTTTCACTCAAATCCTGGATCAATTGAGTGTATGCTGAATACGAGATGATCACCAATGATAGATAAAGAACAGAGTACTTAGATGGTGAATTGAAAAATTGAATAGAGTTATTCATTCTGTATTCATTTGAAATTTATATTTGAAAAATAACAACAATAACCATCCACAAACCACACAAGGCCAGAATATATTCACAGAGATCAATATACCAATGGAAATTAAAACAATGTTCAAAGTACAATAAATACAGCTACATGCCACGCATATAGTGACTGTGTTGATGTACACTGAAGCATATAAATGAGTGAATTGAAAGTGTTAACAGCACTAAAATCAATTTGGAATTAGGTGAGTTTAGATATCGATGACTTTTTAACAGTTTTACTGATAATTTATCGTCGAATATTTGTCTTGTGATTTCCAAGACACTGCCTGGTAACATAAAATGTGCAATGGAATAACAATTCCAGTTGATCATAACGATGTTGAGAATAATAACCGAACTGGAATTTCAGAACAACATATTCAGCAGTTTCCACTTCAATTCATGTAACTCATTGACACTTACGTGTCTGAGAAAGGTGCTTCCTTTGGAACTCTAATAGAGGTTAACTAACCCTGAATACAGAAACAGTCAGGTGTTTATAGATGCAAGGGGAAAGTAATGAAGCACTGATATGCTCACAAGGAAATATAATGAAGGATGTATTACACAGATTATTGCCAGTATCCATAGCCTAGAATCCACCGTTGATTGAGTGATTGCTAGTCATCCTGAGATTTGTATTATAGATGATCTTGGACACAGAAATAAGGATGATAAAATATTATTGAACCAGTTATCACTTAAAAGTGAGTGAATGGATGATGAAGAGTAATGTATGGAGAGATTGTTTCGGCCAGTATGTGTAATAAAGCTGAGAGTATGTAGGATTCCAAGACATGAGTCGAACGTAACGAGCCAAACAGTATTTTCCCTAAGACGCTCAACAAATCCTCGATTGACGTTATTCTTCGGCGTAATGAAGGTAATAAAATTTCAACTGAGAAACAGCACAGTCTCCATCATGGGATATATCATCCTATCAATGCCGAAATTCTTCCCATTGGATTTCTCATTTAGACATGCACAAAAACTTAGGAAATCTACGAATAAGTAAAAACGGGATTCAGGATTACGTGAACGAATCTTTTTAGAGTACGCATGCTTATATTCCTTCAAAACACAGTCGAGTCATCTACATTCGGTAGTCATCTGTGAACATTCTGAGCTAAACCAGTGAAATTAGTCTTGATAGCACCTTGTTTAAGAGCATTTTAATCAATTGGAAAGGATTTAAGGGGTTCACTATACACAGAAATAGAAAGATAATCGCTCCACTAGATTCTACTATCTTCAAGCATATGTGAAATGTAATAGCCTGAGATATCATCCTTGAAGTCAGTACTCATCTTTAATTCGAAAATGAATTCCGTGCAATCTACCTAGTGTCACAAACACTTACCTTTCACAACTTGCATTCAAATATTTCAGACATTTCAAATATTCATTAGTCAGAGAGCTCAATTCTGGACTACGCTGGAAGCAAATATGAACCAAAAACTGAAGGTTTGTTGAAACATCTGCACTGCTTTATTCATAGAATATAAATCTCCCATCCACTGGTGCACAAACCTGTCTTCGAAAGGTAGGCGTATTTATGCATTTATAGTGTAACATGTAATCAAATCAAGTACACCTTTTTTACGTGTTTAATGGTTTTGGCCGACTCCGCAGCTCAGTCGGTTAGAGCGTCGTGCTGATAACGCGAATGTCAAGGGTTCGTTCCCCTCCGGAGCCAGCGATTTTGTGCGTCGGTGACACAGTGGTAAGGACTCTCGCCGACCATTCACATGGTCCGGGGTTCGAGCACGCACCGACGCACATCTGATATCTATGGTCGGCCTGCAATATTTGGGCTACCGATATCCATGCTGAAAATTCCATACTTGTACCGAAAATACAGTGTGGAATCAAGCTGTAAATCAAAAATCAAAAAAAATCAAAAAAATCAATGATCACTACAACCTCTGTTTCAACTATGTAAGTCTGTATTGCAATTCCTTTTCTACATACTGCTGATTTTAGTGATGGACTTCGATATTTGTACGACACGTTTAACATGCCACTGGGTTTTCTGTGAGTCACTTGATGTAAATTATAACATTTGTTTCCTTGTCATGGTTGATTAATAGCTGTATGATAGTTTCATGAGGACTATTGTGATTGAACTTCTGAATATTGGTGACTGGCATTGAAATCTAGGATTAGGATTTCTCCCTTTTTGTGACTCGTTAGAGAGAGGCAACTGTATTCTTAGTAAACACTGATGTTTTTGCTGACCATTGGACCAGATATCAGTCGCTTACACGTGATAGACACTTTTTGTATTACGGGTATCAATTAGTATTTGTTCAGTTCAATTTTGTATTTCCCGTTGATTGAGATAGCTGGACTGAAAATTTTGGTCACCGGTGATCTGTTAGCTTATGGAAGGATGCTTCATCAATGTGTATGGATCAAGACGGTCAAGTGAAGTCACTCTAACGAAAATAAAAGTTTATTTTCAACCAGCAAACAGTTACTTGGTTATATTATTATTATTATTGTTTTCTTTAACACCTAGAGGAACAAAAAAATTCATTCGTGCGTCTCCATTGCGTTCGGTTCTCTGCCAACGTTTATACTCTGCCCCATGCCTGCACATAGGCCTTCATCTCATCTTCACATAACTTTTTCCATGTCACCCTTGCACTGACGACCAAACGGCCACTTACCATACGGATACCACTCGAGCGATGGCATGGTATGTGATGTGACTTGGTGATTTTCTCAGAGTATGGCCAATCATCCCGCATTTCTTCTTGCATATTTGTTGCAAAATTGAATCCTGGTTGGTTGGAAGGTTCTCAGAGATCTCTGTTGCTTATCTTCTATGGCCATCTGATTTCGGGTAGTATTGAGCGAAGACGGTTGCTGATGAAGGTCTGCAGTTATTTTTGAGGTGCTCTTTACGACGCACCAAGTCTCTGATCCATACGGTAGCATTGACTTCACATTGGAGTTGAAAATCCGGGTTTTGTTTTCAAGCTGAGTGCTGTTGACCTCCACACCGACTTAAGAGAAATGGAAGCTTGCCTTGCTTTCTCAATCCTTGCCTTGATATCCCCATCAATTCCGACCGCCTGTAGTTGAAACTATGCTTCTCAGATAACTGAGTAGGTAGTTAAAGGAAGTTGCTTCTTTCAAATCTCTCCGATTGATGGTGATTCTTGTTCGTTGTTGTTGCTGTCGGTGTTGGCTAGGTATCTTCTTTACATCTGTTCTCTCTATGTTCACCTGAAAGCCTATCTTTGATGCTTTTTTCATCATCAAATTGTCGCTTTTCACTTGCGAATCTTTCAATTTGTGAGAAATCAGACGTATATCATCAGCGAAGTTCAGATCCTTCAAGATTTTTGTGTGTCCATTTTATGCCTGTCTCCACTTTACCCGCCGCTGACCGTCTTAATATCCAGTCTACTGTGATCAATAAAGTCAGTGGAGATAGCAGACAGCCAGTTTGTCTTACTCCCGTCTTCACTTCGAAGGATTGTGTGAGTTCCTCGTTGCGGACTACTTGGCACGCAGCATTATCTTACAACTGTCGGATGGTGTGTATAATGGTTGGCGGCACCTCTTAGTAGCGACGTAAGTGCAAATCACCTCTCGTTCAACGCTTTGATATCGAAGGCTTTTTCAGTATCGATAAAGTTGAGACAGGGGGCTCTCTGCTATTCAGGGCTCTGTTCAATGTTGATCCGTAGTATTGTGATTTGATCGATGCATGACTTGTGCCTGCTGAATCCAGAGTGTTCCAGTCGACATTTTTATCCAGGGCTTGTTTGATTCCCTCCAGGATGGTACGGTACTTGAGTTTAATTTTTGGTTAAATGGCGTATCATAATGTGTTTTGTTATTATTGCATAAACTCCTACAACTGGAAGTAGGTGGAACAAACTTTGCTCCGATTGAAACAACACTGCTATGATGACTGACTGAACGCTAGTCATCACCAACAATGCTTCATTCTTTGTGAAACGTCGATGCGAAATGTTGCAGATTTTCCCAAACTAACAAGTTCAATTATTTTGCTTTTTCAGTGTACTTGGTTCAATCCCCGTGTCAGTACTACTCATTATGGAGAAACTTAGAGAGACTTTTCTACTCATTGAAGTACTGATCTCACTTTCGGTAAGTTTGCCTTAATTCAAGCCAATGACGTGAAATAATAATAATTTATTATCAAAGACTGGATCGCATATTTCTGTCGGATGTTACAAGCTGATTCATCACAGATTAGTCACATCTTTGACTCATGTGACGCAAAAATCCGACGATTATTTTTATCGCTGACTACGCGCTTTATTGACTGCTATGTTAACAATCATGTTTTTTGCATAATATGCGTGATCTATTTGTCATTCATATTATCTATCTAACGCAGTTGTGACTGAGGAAGACATACTTGTTAAGGCTAGACTTGTAGAGATTAAATACGGTTTGTAGACAACTGAGTGTATACAGCTGACTAGGTGAAGAATTCTGGACAGCCGAAGACCACTGAGATATCGTGCTTCACTTTTTGCTTCTTCAATATACTCGAATAACAAATTTAAGAATCAGGCGAGAAGAGGGAAGTTTTAAAACATGTTGATCACTCTAGTTCATAAGTCTGATATGTGCGAGCACCAATCGATTTCCTGGCAACACGTATTGCAAATCAAGTGACAGATATTCCAAACCCTCAATGAAAGAGTTATTTCAAAGGGCGAAGTATTTGTATTTTTGCTTTAGAACCTGTGTAAATCACACCAATTCAGTTACATTTGGGCAGAATGAATCTATATATTCGCTACGCCAACTGCTTGATTTGGTTTGAGTCAGTGCCTTGTTTTATACAAAGTGGAGGAACTCAGGTGACGTAATCAACTTGTTATCTGAAGGGCATGAAATCTGCCTCACTTGTCTTTCAACAAAACATGTGTACCATTGATTCTGTGATAAAATCCCTCACAGTTTCAGGTTGGCCCATCTAGTTTCTTAATGCACATTGATCATCATAATAATTCTCCTGGAAAAGATATCATACCCTATCACGTTTCTACTCGAAAAATATACAAATAAAAAACGGTAACCACAACTGCGCCGGTGGCACAGTGGTTAGGACTCTCGCCGACCGTGCCCATGGTCCGGGGTTCGAGCCCACACCGGCGCACACCTGATATCTATGGTAGGCCTGCAAAGTTTGGGCTACCGATATCCACGCTGAAAATTCCACACTTGTACTAAAAATACAGTGTGGAATCAAGCTGTAATCAAAAATAAAAATAAATAAAATTATTCGAATTTTGCACGTAAATCTTAAAATTAATTTGTCCAAATAAACATACGATTTTGTAACTCAATATAATCTATACATGTTTTAGGTTTTACTATGGTCTGTTGCTTTACCTGCTGTCACCAAATGCATGGAACTTTTAATTTTTGCACCATGCGTTATTACAATCATGCTAGATCTGCTGACACTGATAATTGGATACGAAACAGTGAAACGGAGTTCGAAAGTAAGCATCATACTATTGGGTATCGCTGGTGGAATCACAGTGTTGGGAATCATTCTGTTAATTGCTTTAAGACTTGCTCATCTTAATGTGAGTAGTGTGTTATTTTAGTGAAGGAGTAAGTTGTCTAATGATGATCCATGTCCATAAATTACTATTTCTTACGTCACTGGTCACCTTGACGTGATATTGGATCTTGCATGTATTAATGACCCAGTGAGCTGCACTGTTTGTAATTAGTGTTACTGCAGGTTGTGCCATGACACAAAAGTTGTTCTGATAGAGGTAAGACAAAGAAAGTTATCGTCAGAGTGTAAATAGTTCGCATTGTGTTTAATGTTTTCAGGTGAAGTTGTAGGGATGGGGAAGTCAGAATCTAACATCAATATAGCGTCTTCTTCAGATAATTATCAGGCCGAATCTACTGACCCTCCACCCTGTACAGCGTGGACTAGAAGACGTCAATCATGAATACCGCTCATCTGACTTATCTTGCTGTGGTCAGCAGTCAGTGGTTAGATCTTACTGTGACAGTCAACAAGTTCCAGTGTGTAGCTTATGTGTTTCGGCAAGTGATTTCAAATTTGTCAAGTCTGTGGTAAAGACTGAATTCTAAATGTTATTGTTACAACCTCATCAAAATACTAACAGGCCACCTACAGATAGTACAGTTTAAGTGATGTTGACTGATTGAAAGGACTACTAACAATAGCCTACTCGTCGATAACCACCAAACACTGCAAATATTATGCAGACAAGCGGTGGATGACACGGAACACAGATAAAGAGTATAGAACATAAGTAACTGAAAGTACTCGTATGATATAAAAGGTAAATCACTAATTTATTCATGGTCAATATTACTTTCTATATCTTACTTGCAGCGAATTGCGGTCCTACTGTCTGGCATGTTTTTGGCTTTCGCCGTACCCATAGTAAGTCAGATGGTGAATTTCGATAGTATTCATGAGGCTTACTATGTTATGTAATATATATATATATATATATATATATATATCATATGCCATCACTAATTATCCGTTGTTATTACGCTGATATATCCTCAGTACACTTCTGCGCATTCACGTATGCATTGTGTTACGTGTTGTGTGTTGTGTGTGTGTGTGTGTTACTAGTTGATTTGTCTTTCTATTATGAAAACACTTCTCTTAACCACACTTGATTATATCACCTTTCAAATCTTCAAATATTCAGATTTATAACATTCGAACAAGACATATAAGCGAACAATATTGTTGTTTTCAATTAGATCTTCTTCAGGCTTTACTCTAATTTACATAGACTTATATATAAAAAATTTCAACCAATGACGGTGATTTTATGGATCAAATAATAATAATAATGTGGTAAATGTTTTGAAAGAAATTAATAACAATGATTATAATGATAACAAAATATTCATAATAACGTTGCTGCAGGTGATAAGAATAACAATGATAGTATATGTATATATGTGTTTATGGAGACAATTCAGTAAATAAATAAATTGGGTCAAATCTTAAAAAGTGAAGTGGACATATAATCAGAGTTTAAATAAATATCATGAAAGTACGAAGGAGATGGATGATAAGAAAGGGTGGAAGGGTTTTAAATAGAATTCACCTAGGCCAAGGGAGAGACAAAGGTAGAACAAACTTCATCTTTTATTATTTCGAATTTTGATTTCTTCTCACGCTTATTTAGTTGCATCATCAATAAATTAGTCGTCTTCCTTCATTTGTCCGGTATCTAACCGACTGGACCTAAGGAAAGGCGTAAGGAGCGAAGAAAATTTACTTTTCATCGGTTCATTTTCATGAGCTGCACAATGGAAAATTTTATTAAACAAAGAAATCTTTAGATCAATCCGATACTGGGATGACCAATTAAAAATTATAAAAGAGGCAAAAGTTAGCATGACGTATTAACTGTAAGAAAATGACCAATCAATAAGCTCGTAGAGATTGGACAGGAATCAGGGAAAGGCGATAAAGTGTTTTTCTGTAAAATCTGTATGAAAAAGCAAAGTTATTAATAAACAATAGGTTATGTAGTGATGCTGCTGAGTGAGTTATTAGAGTTTTTCCCGTCGCCAATTATGTTATGTACTCGTCGAGTAGTTAATAGTCCTGACACAGATAGAGGGAAATCAGAAGACCACCAGGTTTACGATGATACTTGTATTTTCCAGACAAGGAAAATTAAATGTCACACAAATGTGTGAGTGAAATGGTACAAAGTGTACGAAAAAGTATGAAAAAGTGTCTAATACATAAGTATATATGAAAATGGTTAATACACATGAACCAATAAGACAACGTCTTACCATGATTGGTTGTGATGTCATGTGATAACAAGGTCATACATTGTTTATTTAGTTAGTGGATAGATAAAAGTAGATAGACAAAAGGAACAAAAGAGAGAAAATCAAGCAGGTTTTAGACCAGATAGAGGGTGCATAGATCATATCTTCACTCTCCGATAGATTGTAGAACATAGACACACTTTTCGGAGTTCAACAATTGCCATATTTCTTGACTTTAAGGCGGCCTTCGACTCCGTGGATAAAAAGGTACTATGGCAATGTTTGACTGTGAGGGGAGTGCCAAGAAAGTACATTGCACTAATCAAGGCACTCTATTCAAACTCACGTAGCCATGTAAGGGCTAATGGGGAATTTTTATCACAATTCATAACAACCAGTGGTATCCAGCAAGGATGTCCACTTTCCCCATTTCTGTTTAACTTCATCATAGATATGTTAATGGAAGTATCCTTAACTGAACGTAACGACTTAGGAATCGACTTGTTACCAGGGAATAATCTTATGGACTTAGAATATGCAGATGACATAGTCCTGTTAGGGGAGGATGCTGACAAAATACAGCAGAGTCTTCTGAACACCTTGAGCAGCAATCTTCGTATGTTCGGCTTGCGATTCGCCCCTGTAAAATGTAAGATACTCCAACAGGACTGGACCACGTCAACTCCTAACTTAGTGATAGGGAGTGAAGTGGTAGAACATGTTGGCCACTTCACCTATTTGGGAAGTTGTATTAGCACCAACGGACTGATTGGCGATGAAATCTCAGCACGGATCCGAAAAGCTCGAGCTGCTTTCGCTAACTTACGCCATCTCTGGCGTAGGCGTGACATCTGGCTGTCAACCAAGGGACGTGTGTACTGCTCAGCAGTTTGCTTCTTCCTTCTCTGTGGCTCTGAAACATAGCCAATACGAGTTGAAGACATGAAAAGGTTGACTGCTTTCGATCATAGATGTCTGCGATCTCTTTCGCACGTTAGGTGGCATAATAAGATAAGTGATGTTGACGTTAGGCGTAGAGTGCTGAGCATAGAGGGAGAATCAATCGACGAAGCTATAAAGTTACGTAAATTGAGGTGGCTAGGTTACGTGCTGCGCATGCCCAACCTATCACCTTCCCCGGCAGGCATTACTAGCTGATATAGTTGCAGGTTGGAGAAGAGTAGGTGGTGGCCAAACAAAAACATGGCCTCATCAATCCATGAAATCCTTGACAGTTAAACTGAGTCAGGTAGGGAGATGCAGACTTCCTGTTTGGGGCTCTCGGGACTCTAGGAATCAATGGCTGGAGACAATAGGTGACATGGCTCAAAATCGTTGTCAATGGCCAGCGCAGATGTATTCAGTCTCTGTAATCTTTCATATTCGTTTCTACTGTTACTCATTCCGTTTCACTCTTATACTTGTCAAACTCTATTAATTCTCTCCACTCATCTTGTCTACCCTTGTGTGCTATTCAGAACGTGGCAACTCGAACTGCTGCACTTCAGTGCCAAGTTCTATGTTGAATCCAGGCAGAGAGACAGAATTGAGTCAACTAAGAATGACATTTTATATTACAAAATCGGTCAATGAATTACATCTAGGCATCAAAACACCGAAGACAACCCCAACTACCATGTGATGCAATTCACTAATGTAAATATGCAAAGTTCAATAAAAAGAGTCTTCATTTTTGAGAATGAAACGATATGTGTAATATATATCCCCACATCGTTGAAAGTTTCATCCAATCTTCCTTAAATCTTTCATAATTCATCATGAAATGCAGAATATTCGCCCTGTCTCTTCCTCTCTCTTTCTCTCCGTGAGAAATATTTGCTTAGAAATATACCGAATACTTAAATACATGCTCTGAGTAGATTACATATGGAGACGGCTGTGAATTAATGTTACGGGTGGTGTGTAACCAATCCCGTGCTATAGGGAGAGTGTGCATGTTATTTCTCTGCAGGAGTGAATAAACTTGCAAGGTAGAACTTTAAATTTTTGTTCATAGACTTTAGTCCAGGCTTAACTGATTGCATTTGCTGAGTCATATCCAAGTGATATTGGTCCCACTCTGTACCAGAATAACGCTTTAACAAAAATTTATTAAGTGTCATTTCCTGAGTGAAGGTCATGTGACTTCGTACAGGAGTTCAACAGTACCCTACGATATGGGTCCACTACCTCTTCAAAAACAGACGGTGAAATAATGGAGACTGAGCTCATGTGATGTTGTTACATTACTAATACTTGCCTTGATCAAGTTAACTAATGGAAAAAAATACATAGTGTTTCCCAATTGGTGGTTATACAATTCAGAATATTTGATTTTATATTTTGATTACTATTTGATTTGGTGTATCATGTAACCATCTACATATTTTCAGAAATGCGAAAGGATGAACTCAAGTCAATTTAATAAACCATGGAATTAGTTGATGAATACTCTTCTTTGCAAATGATATACATGCAGACGTCAGACTAAAGTCCTTTAATCGAATATGGCTAGGATGGTCACCGAAATATATTCTACAGGTTCTGAGATTAACACAAAAGATATGAAACTACCTAACTTTAACACAGAACGCAATCCACTTTTTCAGTGATACAGGTAATAATTTATTAGAGTCTAGTCCTTAAAGAAAGAGTCGACCTTTTACTAAGATGTCAAGGTTTAATGACACATGACACAGTACTCATCACACATGATTATGTCCTTATGCTAATCATTGTGAAAAATGAGTGAAATGAAGTGATATAGGTACGGGGGGATACCTGGCATCCATCTCATTTGAAGGAAACCAACGTGGTTATTTATGAAGTGACCAGGATTGCTCAGCAAGTTTCTGCACGTATTACACCGAGAGGTATTCTAACATTTAGTCCAAACTCATAGTGATCTGAATGTTGTGATTGGTTCGGTGTGTGAAACAACTACCAATGTGTGCAGATTGCATGTTTGAATTCACGCAGAATACTTCCACTAGTTGTTATGTAAATGATTGTTAACGACTTGAAGTCGAATCGGTCAAATTTGTGAGTACTACAGTATTCAATAATTAAATACATCTGTCGACGATTAGTAGTGCAGCCGTGTGTTTAATCTCAAGAGTATTATCTCTGAAGCGGGCTGTTATAACGGTGTTAAGATGTGGGTTTGTTCTACTGTCTCTTCAACAGTACAACACTATATGATTGGTGAATTGAAAACTATTGTCATACTGGACAGAATGCACAGCTCAAGGATAGGTTGCTTTACCTCTCCAATCGAAAGGAAATACCACTGGAAATTACACTTTGTACGAAAAAACCACGTCGTTCCATGAACTTACTGTTTTCGGTGAATTCATTTACTTTAGCTGTACAGTGGCATTTGTATATAATTTAACATAATACATGGTATTAAAGAGAGTGGAGATTTGTCAAAAACATAGTTGAGAATATTGATCAATGCATAAAATGTTTCATGACAAAAAACGGGGAACATAATCTATCTTAACGGATGTGACATTGCAGAGTTTACCCCTCTTATTTGTTGCAAAGGTTTCAACATTTCCAAGATAATGTTTCAATCAAATCGTCAAGGAGAATTACGAAGACGAAATCCTAATCAGATTTCATTTAATCTGTTGTAGACACCCCTTATACAAACCACACTCCAAATCAAATATCACTTCATCACAAGATCTCCACATATTGGAGGTCGAATTGTTTTCTTTGTAGTGTTCGACGCATTCATGATCTTTAAAACAACTGTCTCATAAACACCCACCACCATAAACAACACATTCACACGGATACAGTTAAATTAACGCTAATATCACTAATTGTTTTGTTTCTTAACTTATGCGGTTCAGTAACCCTCGTCCCCTTTCATCAAATGGTTCAAAGTAATACGTTTTCAGTCTTGATTAGAAGGCTGACTTGAATAGGTATATAACGACTTCGTTATATTCATAAGTAAAAAACCGAAACTCTGATGTGAATTGAAGCCTTTGGTACGAATCAATAAACAAATTACCATAAATATTGAAAAAACACACACTGAGAGTCAAAATTTAGATTATGAAGTGGATATATTTAGACATTCATTGATCATTTCTCTAAGTGAGCTTCATATCGTCTAGTGTTGGGTGGTTAGTCTTTCTCAGGTAAGTAGTTCATTCCTCATGACTTGTCATTGGTATAATTTTCTTGTGATTATTCAGAATCTCAGTGACTTCATTCTTCATGTGAATGTATGTTTACGAACTGTGTGATTCGACTGTTTATGACGTCTTTTAGTCTATGCCAGTCCTGAATAGTGATCGTTTTGTAAAACTAAAATGTCGCCTTTTTTCTTCAAGTTTTTCTAGTTTTTTTTCTGTGTTTATTTTACTGACATGCCATTTATTAGATCACAGTAACACAAAGTGGAGCACCGATGAGGTTAAAGACATTTCACACCGCTTAAAACAATTTGCGCTGTTTGTATTCCATCACTAATGTAAATCCTGAACACGTAGTATACGTGAGTAGGGTTTAATGGGAAGGGAGAGGGCTGACTGTGACATATTGAAATCTTTGATTTTTACTGGGAGTTGACATATTTCTGTGTATATTCCAGGCCAAAATTATTGAATTCAGTATATATGTATATGATTTCTTGTTTAATGTGGATGTATATCGTTGTTCCATGGGAAGTCAAAATTACCTGCGCGTCACTTACATCTATAACAAATCTTTTTACTCCGGACGTTGATACTGAATAGGTAGACCTAAAAAGTCAATAATCTCATCAGTGAAGCATTTGAAGTTTATTACCATGTTGAAAAGCATTTCATAACAATTTTCGTAAATATGTTAGCATCGGCGATCTCTTATTGGTGTCAGCAATGAGATTCATAATTTATGGTTATTTTATTTTTCAGGTGGACGAAATGGTTGATATAGATTAGCGCTTTTATACAGTAATGACTAGCTTGTAAGTCTTGCTTTCCGCAATCTTTCACATAAACATTATAAGCAGCACATCAATTTAAATACGCTTATGTCAACCGATGATTATAATCACAGGAATCAACCCGGTAAGCAGTCTGGAGAACTGGGGCATGCACTCAAGCCAACTACTGACTCAAATGATGCAGCTAGATTTTCATAGTTTTCTGTTTATGTATTCGTTTTTTTTGGAGCATGTGTGCAGGTCGTTAAGATTCACATACTCTTGCATTGCATTAGGCCTATGGATATGCTACGGCTGATAAATTGACAAAAATTACCTAGAAGAATTATTGCTTGCTGGACTGTCTTCACTGTGATTTGGTTCCTTGCGTTTAATTATATTATCGTTGACAACTCTAAGCCAGTTTAGACTGCATAATCGACTTTAAATTCATTTCGGAGGGATACTTCGGAAATCCCATGAATGACGTCTTCCATATATATGATGACCTTCATAATGACTGTTTGCCTCAGCAGTTTTCATACCTTTCTAAACACTTGTATATCAATCATTTCAGAGATTTTTAAGCTGAGCCAAGTGCTGTATGACTTCACCTTTATTGGTCGGTAAATCTTGTCCACATCGATATTTCTGTTGAGTAAATTATCATGTGGGTACTGGTCTTCTGCGAATAAAGATAATATATCATCAGTGTCGCTAATCAGAGCATAAACAGTACTTAAAACTCTCTTAATCTTAAGCCTTGCTTGTTTATTGAGTATTAGGAGGTGAATAGTTAATAAATTGGATAGCAAAAATTACTTACCCCACTATTAACTGACATATAGTTCACAAAAATAATGCGGAGATATAGCTGCATGAGCGGTAATTTCTATTGGAAAATGTATTTAGTTGATAATAATAATAATAGTGCTATTTCTGTTTGTGATGACAAAATATGACATGGAGACACAGACTCCCATAGTATCCAATATGTCCACAATATGTAACTCTGTTTCGTTTCTGAATGTTCATTGAGGCTTTTTTCTAATTGTGTTTCAGAGTTCTGATTGTCCCACTCATTGTATTGTCGTTCTTCAGATTCAGAACCAATCCATTATTTGCACTGATCCTGATTGAAATAACAGTAAGTAATGAAGAGCATTCCAATTATTAGTTGACTTCATCTACTCATCATTGTTTCGTGTTTGTTGTGCCATTCACCTGGAAGTAGATGAACTGATTTCTACAAAACAATAAGAAGACACAATGCAGGGTATTTTGAACATTCTCATCAGAAAAGCCAACAGATTACGTTGGATCAATTGTGAATAACTAAAAGTCTCAAATGTGTTAAGGGTCAAGATTATTGTAAAGTGGTGAAAATATCCTTGAGCAAAATTAACATAATTTATGAAAAGTGATTACCAGGACAGATTCCAATTAATGCGTCTTCTTGAACGTATGAACCAGATTTAGGGCTTTATATGGCTTGCGCTTCATCGAATAAGTGTATTTAGTAAAACCTGTTTTATACTCTGCATCTGAAATCACTACTGAAATCGACTTTATGACTTGTCTCTGTGATGAGCCTAGCGACAGAAGAATTTGAATGATTTGTAATAGGTGATCCAAGTTGTTCTGGACATTTAAGAATGGGCCGATGAATCCTCCCTACGTCCGTGTGATCACACTGAACTGAAAATTAATAAACACAGGAGGATGCAATATTATGATTCCAGTGCTAGGCGGTTTTACGGGACGACATAAATATCATTTTCCTAATTAAAGCTAGATCCAGAACAAGACCTATTGAAAATCCTCCCTGCAGGTAACTATGGAACTCTGAGGATACTTAAGTCCTTTCGTGACTACAGTTATGCAATTAAATTCAAATAGCAATTTTCAAATTATTCAGCTATTTGGAACTCACGTAATCTGAGCAGGTGAAATTTTACCACGGACTCATTTGGAAACTCAGATTGCTCCGATGATAATATTTTATCCGTTTATTACTATGAAGGTGAGTATTTGTCTACCACCCAGGTCAACCAGCAGTGATTCGTAGGGGATGTAAGGGATTCATTTCATACAAAGGACGGCTATTTCGCTTATATGTGAGACCAAGCTAATTAGTGGTGTATCACTTTGGGCTGGTTGATGTAGGCACAAAACCTGGATGAATATCCAAGTTGCGACATGTAAGCCAGCACATGTGTTTTTACGTCTGTGAATCAAACTTCGATGTTATCTCATGAGATATTCGAATTACATCACAAGTGTACGCAAAAAAATTTAATAATTTCTATTGATTCACTCAAAACATTCACTTTATTTTCCGAACAGATTCTACTATGGTCTTTGAACATAGATAAAACAGAGGTGATGCAGATTCCTAGCCAACACCAACAGCAACAACAACAACAGACGACAGCCATCATGAATGGGAGGAACCTAGAAGAAACAGCCTCCTTCACCTACCTCGAAAGCATCGTTTCAACTACAGGCCGACTGAACTGACCAGGATATCAAAGCCAGAATCGGAAAAGCAAGACAGGCTATCATTACTCTTAAGTCTGTGTGGAGGTCAACAGCACTCACCATCACCAATGTGAAGTCAGTGCTATTATACTTGATCAGAGACGATTATTTAACCACGTCCATAGGTTGATCATGTTTCAAGTTGACTGAGACTTAGAACTTGGATGACATCATCTGTGGAATATCTCTCGGATCTCGTTTTTGAGTAATGCTTTCTAGTGCGGATATCAAGAAGTTAAGAACAAGTGGAAAACAAACATTCCAACTAATCTTGATCCATTTCATAAAGTTTCCACATTCAGCATTCTCCGCTCACCTATCTAGAATACGTCACTCATTCATCGAAGAATAATTTAGATTATTCAGAATATTGGTAAAACATATAAGGCAGAGATCATTGCAAATTAAGAAATCTGGTCATAATATACGAACTTTGGTCACATTATCAAACGTGCATCTTTTATTGACAAAACGTCTTCAAATCGATGGCTTCATGTATCATAAATCAGATTGCTGATATTTATCTGCATCAGATGTTGACAGTATTCGAAATGACAACTTCCGGATGGAGGATAGAATTGTTATAAGCACTTAAAATTTATAGTGAGCTTCCTAAAGTTATAAAATAATTATGTGGTTGTCTGAAAGTAAAAGAATCTCTATTGATACTGTAAATTAAACGGAAAAGTTTAGTTATTAGTTGTGATTTATTTCGATGTACTGTTTTCAGCATCTTCTGTAGTTATAGATTGCTGAAACTGATATCATCGACCTGTCATCAACAAGTTGCTAGATCAATAGCTGATGTTGACGTTGTCTTTTAATTTCGTCACACAAACGCTACTGTTTTCCGAATTTTCTGTCAAGGTTTCTCTAATGATTTTTTCACTCTAAGTTTAACAATTTTCTCTTTACTTTCTTTGTTTTTCTGGTGGCTGGTTTGCCTCATCTGTTAGTTTCCTACTGATATTCTTGAATCCTGGCCTATCATCACTTTCTTTAGAAGCCTTCTGGTCGATGATGAATAATCTTTCCAACAAACAGAAAAAAGAATGTAGGTGGTGCTGAAGCACTTCGGAAATTGGGGAAAAACAAATGGAAGAGACAAAAGCGCGCTTTGCAAAACCTTGCCATCCGTGGATTCGATTGTGATCATACTCTCGCCTGTATAAATTCTTACAATAAGCTTATCCTCATAATAAGTTCTTTACAATGTGCACTCTGAGGGATTTCACTCTAATTACCAGGGAAATATGTTGGATCTTCCTCCTCACGATAGAATAAATGCTACATAAAAACACTTCAACTGCTTATCATGTTTACTTCTGAGACAGTCGATTTTGATAATAGTCTACAATTGGTGGATGGTGGTTAGCAGTGGAATCCAGGATGCGCATTCACCAAAAGATACTTTAATTACGAAGTGAGATCAAGAATCGCAGACGATAAATATTGTCCAGTCAATAGCACACACAGTAGCAGATCAATATGGAAAGAAAATATGATCAGGAGTTCAAAGTGAACTGACACATGTAGCATTCCACTGATTCATGTTTTGCTGACTATGATTCAAAAGTGCAAAAAATGCGTGTAAATGTAAAAACTGGCATGGAGTTATGCTTCTGTCCATTCCAAGCAAGATATTAAGTCGCATCATCCTGGAGAGAATCAAACAAGCCCTAGATGAAAAACTTCGTCCGGAACAGGCCGGATTCAGGAGAAACAAATCATGTATTGATCAAATCGCCACTCTACGGATCATCATTGAACAAAGCTTGGAATGGCAGTCACCTCTCCACCTCAATCAACTTCATCGACTTTGGAAAGGCCGTCGACAGCGTCGATCGAGAGGTGATTTGGAAACTACTTCGCTACTACGGGGTCCCATCGACAATTATACATCTCATCCAACAGTTATACGATAATGCTGCATGCCAAGTAATCCACAACGGGAAATTTACCGAAGCTTTTGAAGTGAGGACGGGAGTGAGGCAAGGCTGTCTACTATCATCAATGATCTTCCTGATTGCAATTGGTTGGATAATGCGACAGACAACGGCAACCAACGAGGGAACATGCATAAAATGGACTGACACAAAAGACTTGGAGGATCTGGATTTCGCCGATGATATATGTCTGATTTCCCACAAACTGGAAGATATCCAAGTGAAAAGCAACAAGTTGGCAGAAGAAGCATCAAATATAGGACTTCAAGTGAATATAGATAAAACAGAGGTGATGAAGATTCCTAGCCAACATCAACAACAACAACAGACAACAATCAGCCAGCATAAATGGGAGGAACCTGAAAGAAACAGCCTCCTTCACCTACCTGAGAAGCGTCGTCTCAACTACAGGCGGAACTGACCAGGATATCAAAGCCAGAATCGGAAAAGCAAGACAAGCTTTCATTACTCTCAAATCTGTGTGGAGGTCAACACCACTCAGCATCAAAAATAAGATCTGGATTTTCAACTCCAATGTAAAGTCAGTGCTGCTATACGGATCAGAGACTTGGCGAGTCATAAAGTGCATCTCAAACAAACTTCAGACCTTCATTAACAGCTGTCTTCGCTCAATGCCACTCAAGATCAGATGGCTGGCAAGATAAGATCAGTAACTGGGATCTCTGGCAATGAGCGAACCAACCCAGCAGGAACCAATTGTGAAACAGATAGTCAGGAAGAAATGGAGGTGGATTGGCTGGCCATACTCTGAGGAAACCATCAAGTGACATCACTAGACAAGCTATTGCTCGAGTGGAACCCGAAAGGGAGGCGGCGAGTTGGTCGTCAGTTCGAGCGTGGGGTGACTTGGAGGAGGTCATGCGAGGAGGGGATGAAAGCATGTGGACAGACCTGGAGCGGGGTGGAAAAGTTGTCAGAAAACAGAAGGCAATGGAGGTGCGCAGCTGACGCCCTATGTTCCTCTAGGAACTAAAGGATACAATAATAATAATGCGATGATTTCAGTATATCAGTATTTAATCAAGTAGGCGGAATACAAAGTGAATTTTCGCTATTGTTACTAAGTTTAAATGAACCAAATGATTCATGAGGAAAACCACTTCTCACTTCAATATTTAAAAAACAAAAAATAAGTGACTCATTGAAGAGACTGTTATCAATGAATTTTATGAACAAGCTGCACAACCTGTATATGCTATAGTTACTTAGGAAATTATATCCGGTGAGGAAACTAAATCACATGTGTGAATATATAAAATAATAATACTAATATTAGAATGAAATACAATTATTTTATTTTTATTTTTTTTTTATTTTATGATTACAGCTTGATTCCACACTGTATTTTTCGGTACAAGTATGGAATTTTCAGCTTGGATATCGGTAGCCCAAATTTCGCAGGCTGATCATAGATATCAGGTGTGCGTCGGCGTGGCCTCGAACCCCAGACCATGTGAATGGTTGGCGAGAGTCCTAACAGCTGATCATAATCATAGTTGAATGTCAAGTGGCGAACCAATTACTGTCATATGTAGAACAGTGCATGTGATGTATCGAACGTTGGAAGGGTGTGATATTTTGGGATAAGTAAAGTAGGGGAACAATGAAAATCAGAAAGTTACGTAACGCTGTGTGAAATCTAATAAAATAGAATTGAACCTAGCAAAACAAAATTGATCTAGAAGCACAAGTAGAACAAGTGAAATAATATAGGGGAGTGTTGAAATTGTGAAGAAAAATAATAATCCTAAAAATTGACTTGATAATGGAAGAATATGCAAACTAAATATGCAAAACGAATAATAAGTGGAACAAAAATACTGCAAGGAATTATTATACATTAGAATAGAACCATTAAGACCATTCTGGTCGAAGGGACTGAATGCACTTTTTTCTGTATACAGAGATATGGCTTTGATGATTGAAGATGGCTTCAGTAATGCAGATGACTTGGAAATTAATTTACGCCTTGAAGATAATTTTAAAGGAGGAGACTGTAGACGTAGGGTGATAATTATCGATCAAATGTTCAGTGATCGCACTTCTTATTGCTCCACTTCTGCATCTTCTTTACCATTCAGTACAGTGTTCTTTCACCCGCTTGGACAACACCTGTATCGAACGACCAAGGAGGTGATTGATAAATGCACATACAGTTGGTTAACTATGTGATCTTGTACTTCAGGTTAATGAATAGTAGTATTGCTCCGTTGTCAAACGCTATCCTCAACTATGTAGAAAGGAATGGCTTTTTCAGGGATTGTCAGAACCTTCTTCTATGATGCTAACAGCCATGGTGCTTTCGAATACAATGTTCATGCAGAGCATCTTCATGGTTACGATGTTAGGTCACATTTCATAGGTTTTCACTGTATGTTCTTTCTTGTTTATAACAGTTGGCAGATATCCATTCACTATGAGGATTTTACTTAGAAGATTTCACTCTTCCAACAGTTATACATTCTAAGAAGTCTTCTATATTTGACAAAAACTGCTTCGCCATTTGACATTTGAGTATAATTATAATCACACACATTATAACTGCATTCCATATTTCTATTATTGTTTTGTATATCAATTCCTTCGGCGAGCATAATTTTATAAATACCATAAACATATACAATTATGCAGCTTGATAAGAAAATCAATGAAAACAGTCTCTTCTCTGAAACATTTGTCTTTATTTCTGATATGTATCTATATATATATATATGGTGGTCTCTCTTTCTGTTGATCTCTTAGTCTCTGACCATTTCACTTTGATGAACTTGTCTCCTTTAACAATGTATATTCCCCTTATATTATAAATAATATGTGTGTTTGTTTGACATGTCTGTTATATTTGCTAGGTATATATGGATCGATACTCCATTATAATTAGCCAATCATGTTAAGACTGTCTATTGATTTGTTCATTTTGGATAATCGCTCACACACTTGTGTTCAAACACTTGTTCGGACATTAATGTATATTTTTGCTCTCACACTCTTGTGTGACATATTGATTCTCCTGGTGTTTTGGAAAATAGAAGTATCATCGCAAACCTAGTGGTCTTCTGATTTCCGTCTTTCTTGCGTCAGGACTATTAAATTCTCGACCAGTACGTAACGATAATTTGGCGACGAGTACATAATAATTTCTTTCATTGATATTTACTGCAGCTGAGTGAGTTATTAGAGATTTCCCCGTCGCCAATTATGTTATGTACTGCTGCTGAGTGAGTGACTTATTAGAGCATCCTGGATTCCACTGCTAGTCACCATCCACCAATTGTATCCTAAATCAAAACATTGTTACCATGATAGTAGAAATGGTTGAGTAATCTTCTTTTGTATTCACAGATCCGGTTTTTCCATGTGAATGGCCAGAGCTTCAGCGATACAAAGGAGACGAAACCGTATTGCCTTTGATAGGTTATTCTTGACTCTGTAGATTACTTTGAAGTGGGAGGCTTTTGTTGAAATGCCCTGAAATTGTTGAAATAATTGGGGATTATTCAAACGATTCTAAACGAAATGGAAATAATCTGACTTTCTTGAGACAGGAATATTGAAAAATTGGACATTAAACTTTAAATGTATTCGCTCCATCTCAAACAACGTATCGGACAGTTATTCCGATGACCATACGCATATAAGTTAGTGAGTGAGGTTATGCATGGATTAGCTCCACGGCAGCTCCACAAATGTCGAAACTCCTCCTATTATTGGTAAAACAATTCAATGAATGAGAAGTCAATCTAGTGATGAATAATGGATATGAACCTATGGAACTAGAACAGATAAATAACATGCTTACTACATGTGATAAGAAAATATGATGTACAATCATATACCTGCACAGAACCGATTGATTTTACATTATTAACTCTGTTGCAGATTCCGGAATTCATTAGAGCTGTTTTCTACTTGTATTTTAGAGTACTGATTGTCCTGCTTTGCTTGTTGCTATTCTCCAAATTCAGAAATAATTTGCCAGTGGCTTTGATTCTGATAGGAATAATAGTAAGTTTCTGAAAAAATTAACATTATGAATTGACTTCATGTACTTACGATGATGTCATATTTGATGTGCTTTTCAGTTAAATAAAGGTCGACTATTTTTGACGAAACAATAAAAAGACACAGGATTAATCTGGGTCAGAATGGTTACTGGTCTAGGTCACAGACAATGCGTAGATAAGTGAGGAAAGAATAAAAGGAAGGTTGAAAAGATTACTGTGTGAGATGAACCAAGGTTCTAAAACCGAATTACGAAGACATGTTAAGAGAAATTGGAAATGATTTTTTATCAGGTAAGACACGTTTAAGCCAATTTCTTGCTGAGATTTCATTGAATTTAATTATATTTTTAAACCTATAAAGCATTTACGTTTGAAAAGATTACTAGGGAGAAATTTGTGACCTATCTCAATGATGCGGTGATCGACAGATAGATGACGTTGGAAATATATTTACAATACTAGGTGAGTTTATTTCCTTTTTACAGCTATTCGGAAATACGTTCTTTTGACCTGACCAGTAGAGAACTATGAATCCCCCATATATATGACTATGAATGCATGTTTAAATATAAAGAAAGTGAGATACATCACCGCAGTCAGTGGGTATACTGGAAAACAGATATTTTGCCAGCCACTCTAAACGAGAACCACATCAGCAACAATACACATTGCATATCTGTCATAAAGATGAATAAGGGGCTTCGGT
Source organism: Trichobilharzia regenti (assembly GCA_944472135.2). Classification (NCBI taxonomy): domain Eukaryota; kingdom Metazoa; phylum Platyhelminthes; class Trematoda; order Strigeidida; family Schistosomatidae; genus Trichobilharzia; species Trichobilharzia regenti. Next base: position 10,371,376 of record OX235262.1, read on the forward strand.
ACCAGCCACAGAGAATTAAAGCGACGTATAGACTCATTTCCTATCAATGTTATGAAAAATATTAAAATATTCGTATTAACTTATTGAAATGGTCTGTTTTATTTCGCCGACAGATTGTACTATGGTCTACCAATATCGTGTCTATATGTTGCGATTTTAAACAAAAAATCTGGTGTATTCTGTTAGTCTTCATTGTTCTGGAAGACTTGATAACAATCATCTTCTTAGTCATTATCAAAAGATTCAAACAACAAGTGATGCTGTTCCTGCTGTCCTTATCGGCACTGTTTTTGATAACCGGCGTAATCCTGTTTTTCGTAGAGAGGAGTAGGGTAGGTGAATTGAAATGTCATATAGACTGTTGTACTTTGACACTTATTGTTTTATTATGACTATTACTCACATTTTATTCGAACCACTTGCCAATCTCTGTACTCTTGAGATCAGCCATACACGCCTGATATGTATCCATATATATATGTGTGTATGGTGGTCTCTCTCTTTCTGTTGCTCTTTTAGTCTGTGACCATTTCACTTTGATGAACCTGTCTCCTTTAACAATGTATATTCCCCTTATATTATAAATAATATGTGTGTTTGTTTGACATGTCTGTTATATTTGCTAGGTATATATGGATCGATACTCCATTATAATTAGCCAATCATGTTAAGACTGTCTATTGATTTGTTCACACACTTGTTTGAACATTCATATACATATATTTTGCTCTCACACTATTGTGTGATATATATTGCTTCTCTTTGTGTTTGGAAAATAGAAGTATCATCGCAAACCTAGTGGTCTTCTGATTTCCGTCTTTCTTGCGTCAGCACTATTAAATTCTCGACCAGTACGTAACGATAATTTGGCGACGAGTACATAATAATTTCTTTCATTGATATTTACTGCAGCTGAGTGAGTTATTAGAGATTTCCCCGTCGCCAATTATGTTATGTACTGCTGCTGAGTGAGTGAGTTATTAGAGTTTTACCCGTCGCCAATTATGTTATGTACTCGTCGATTAGTTAATAGTCTTGATGCGGAAATATCGATCCATATACACATAGCTAACAAAACACATCATGTGGATACATATCACAATAATAGAGTGGTAATAAAATGTGAATGATTTGAATAATAATGATAATAAAATAGTAGCAGTCATAACAGTAACAATTCTGAACTTACATAATAAAAAGAAGGAAAATTATACTAAGAACTGTACTCTGACCACGGTAGGGCGAGAGAATGTATGTTTCACATTTGAATGTAGTGATCCGGTTTCAGATCTCAAATAACGAATGCTTCAGCTATGTACAGTGGCGTATGCAAAGTCCCTTTGTACGATATTGAGGGACTCTGTGTAACACTGTGAAGCATTCATGCGTGGATGACCAGGTGTTCGAGGGTGAAGTTGCTGCTATCATGTCATTTATGTATTACCAAGTTGACCATGAATAACGTGATCTTACAGTTTGAGTACCTCAACATATTGCTGCTTCTCCTGCACCACAGCTTATGTCTTATTTGAGAAACTTCGTCCATATCGCTCAGATGACTACAGCACTTTCCTATTTCAAGGTGTTTTCAATTTCCAAATACCATATGTTGAAAATGCGTTGATTTCTGAATCATGCTTCAGTTTGAGAAGGTCGTGTGAATTAACTGAATAATCTCTGAACAGGAAGATCATCAGTCGAATCAATATGTGTGCGAAATTTGGAGACAGTAATTTTCACATTTTGATGTTGCTGGCAATCTCTTTTGAGGCGATCATTCATATAACTTCCATTGTTTTCACATTTTGCTTCTCTGTGTTAGGTATTATATCTCACTGGACAAGGTATAAAGCGGTGCAACAATGGGACAACGAAGACCCTTCTACCGATGTGGTTAGCTCTGATTACTTGGGCAGGGTGTGTTTATTTATTCATAGCCATAGCTGTGATGTTTATAGAAGGCAAAACGATGACACGTTGAAAACTGAAGAATAACGCCCACCGCTTTTGAAAGATCAAGGTCATTCATGCATAAAGTAACTTCACCCGTTTTTCTCTTTTGTTGGTTCTGTAGTAACAATGAATTCTATTTGAAATGCATTTTGCAGTGGTGTATTTTATGTCCACTAATAACAAATGAATGGGTTTTTCTCATGTGTTAGATTGTGTGAGTAAATTTTATCTTGAGATGGGGAAAGGGATAAGAGTTGCGTAATGGAGTTCTTGCGTTCACTGACTATTAAAACCAGGTATAAGTTAACGGTGAGTTGGTTCACATAGACTGCATGGTTTGAGTGTTTACCAACTATTAGCATAAGGAAGTTTATTATGAATATGCTGTCAACAACATTTGAATATTTATCAGTATTGAGTCTGCATACAGAAAGAGATTTTGGTTTTAATCGAGGTGATTCAAATGAAACAGTCCTCACATGACTCAAACTTTTGTATTCAGTTGTGAATGTTTTGTTTGTAAATTCGTAAAGGTGTCCACACAGTCTCTTCATCTTCTCTCAGACTGTGTTTTGTGGGTATCTCGCAGTATGTGTATGTAACTTTCCTTCTTAACCAGTTGATTTTTCTGTCATGGTGCTTAAAGAGATATTTTCCTGTTGCACTAAAGCCAGCTTTCGTACTTGTTGAATTCATGATTTTCATAGCCTCAGACTAGTCGCGGTTGACGTCTGACTGATATGAGTAGACTACTAACTCTTTACTTAAGAAATTGAATAATCTACTCTTATTCAACCTTCTCAAACACATTTCTAACATATCTGTCTCTTTATATGCCTCTGCAATCCATCTGGTTCAACCAGCAGGAAACATGAAGATTATATACTATTTTCCGTTGCTTACTTTAGCTTTCATCGGGAGAATGTGAATCAGTCGACGGGATTCACAAAATCTTCAATCTATTAAAATCATCCACCCTCAAACATACAAGTTTTCCCCTCCTGACTGAACGATAACTTTATTTTTTCATTTGTCCTGAACTTCCAGAACCACATATAGCCAATTACAGCTGTTGAAAGCCACCATGCAATAATGTTTATGGTGGCTCAAAATGTGTGTCGGTGGCACAGTGGTTAGGACTCTCGCCGACCATGCACATGGTCCGGGGTTCGAGCCCTCGCCGACGCACACCTGATATCTATGGTTGGCCTGCAAATTTGGGCTACCGATATCCACGCTGAAAATTCCACACTTGTACCAAAAATACAGTGTGGAATCAAGCTGTAACCATAAAAAAAATAAATACTCCAGAAGTTGCTGTATTGCCTAGTTTCTTTGCTTCTTTTAGGTCAAGCTGAGAAACCCTAAGTGGTTTCCCCTGAGAAGTTTAAATATCTCTTGTGAGCTTCCAGTATTCAAAATGACCATGCTGTTATATTTGAATGCATTTCAGACGGTCCACTATATTTACTTTTCTCAGTGACTGAGAAGTATGCAGATATTTGTGATGTCATTTCATTCATGCTGTTTAATTAGATAATCTCCCATGAAACATCCACTGAAGGAAATGTTAGAGCAAAAAGATCGGTCTGGAAGAACTTGTAAGAAGGTGGTTATGCTATTGATATGCTACACTATGTAAGCCTTACCGAAAATTTAGTATGCCAAATTCACGGCGTAATCAGTATAATATCTGACTTTTAAGTACTGATAATCAAACACAAAACAAAAAGACTCCGTTAATTGGAAATCTGAGCTACATATTCCAACAGAAATAAAAGTTAAATTTATTTAGGGAGAAGATATTAGAAGTCATTTGATGAACATCACTGAACGATATATTCTCGGAGTGAACTCGTTATCAGCAGAAAGGAATAGACTCAAAGGAGTTCAGTCTGACTGAATCCTTTACGTTTAAATGATTTTCGTCAACAACAGCGACGCTTTTCCTTCAATTGATGGGGATGACTCAACTTGATAAACTGGTAACATTTTGAAAAATGCATTTGTAAACGTTACGATGTGAAGACACAAATGTTTGATTAAAACGAAAAATTTAGAAGCAAATCTGAGCAACATGTGATCTGATTGAAGATGTTATTTCGCTAGTTCGAATATGAAGCAGGCTGCTTTCAGTTCAGAGGTTTCTGTTAAAAATAAAAGGATTCCATGTTAGAAAATTGAAAGTAATTGGTTTTTCAGAGGGAAAAAGGAAGGATGGCTTTCAAAAATTCTCATTCCGATATGATTTTAGTCAGTGAATTAAGGTTCATCCTGCTTCTGATCATATATTGCTTGCTTTATTATTGTAATCGCCAACCACTCAGGTGTTCCGAGGTTCGATTCTCGGCCGAGAAATTCTAAAAATCGCTAAGCCAGTAGTAAGACCGTTGAATAGGAAAGGTTGGGTGTTTGGCTAGTAACCCCATTACACCAAAAAAGCATCCAGTTCTACCGAGACTTCAAGGCTCTAGCTTGAAGCCCTATGTTTCAGTCGATACATATAGGAATAAATCATTGTAGTATTTTTCTGATTATGTTTTAAATGGGGTCAGTTGTATAATGTCAGATTCGCTTTCTGGGAGTATTTCCTCTGATATGTCATGATTCGTACAAATTCTTTAATTCCACTAAAATAAATGAATAACCCAAAATAATAATAGTAATGGTGAAAAACCTCGCCAGATACTAGCTTGCTAGGCTAGTAGCATACTAGTTTTCTCGCAGGTCCCAAGCCCGGGTAAAGAGGGAGGGTTGGGGCGTGGTGCTAGCAACTCCACCCCCGTAAAACAACCAAATCGCTACAGAAACTTCAACGAATAAATATATTAAAAATTCTAAAAACATAAGCAATAGCCTTACTTTTCGCTGGAATCGGGGAAGTGAAATGACGCAGGCTGGTGAAAGCCTTCGGGAAGCCAGTCAGCCGATGTGCCTTCTTTCGATGAAAGCAAAAGTAAGGATGGGTACCTGGAATGTTCGTACAATGTACGAAACTGGAAAGGCTGCCCAGATAGCCGCTGAAATGAGGAGATATAGAATAGAAGTGTTGGGAATCTGCGAGAGCAGATGGAACGGAACTGGAAGGTGCCAACTACCTACTGGAGAGACAGTAATCTATTCCGGCCACCCAGAGGACAACCACGAGCACACCGAGGGAGTGGCCATCATGATGTCACCAACAGCAACCAAAGCTCTCATGCAGTGGGAACCAATCTCCTCCAGGATAATGACAGCCAGGTTCAACTCAAAAGGAAGGAAAGTTACAGTCATTCAATGCTATGCGCCTACAAACGTCTCAGAACAAGAGAAGAAGGAGGCGTTCTACAGACAACTACAAGCAATAATGGACAACGTCCCAAATGGCGATATCAAAATCCTGATGGGCGACATGAATGCGAAGCTGGGAGGAGACAACACAGGAAGAGAACTCACCATGGGTCGAGAGGCCCTCGGTGAAATGAACGACAATGGTGAACTCTTCTCAGACTTCTGCGCCTTCAATGATTTGGTGATTGGTGGTAGTGTGTTCAAACACAAGGATATACACAAGACGACATGGATTTCACCAGATGGAAACACCGAAATCCAAATAGACTTCATCTCAATTTCAAGAAAGTGGAGACGGAGCCTACTGGACACAAGGTCAAGGAGAGGAGCAGATGTGGGTTCAGACCACTATCTAGTACAAGGGACTTTCAAGGTGAAACTAAAAGCCTCGAGGATAGCTGGGGATAGGCCACAATGCAAGTTCAACACTCAAACTGAAGGACACAACCACAAAAGACAATTTCACTGCAACTGTCAGAGCAAAGCAGGAAACACTACGCGACATCACTGAAGAATCATGCGTGGAAGAACATTGGAAGTCTCTGAAGGCGATTCTCAACGAAACGTGTTCAACGGTTCTAGGAAGAAAGAAGAGACAAGACAAGGAATGGCTCTCAACGGACACTTGGAAATTAATAGAAGAGAGGAGAATGGTGAAAGAGAAAATGATTCAATGCAAGGACGGACAGGAGAAGGAGACGCTGAGCTCAACTTACACAGCACTGGACAAAGAAGTGAAGAAGAGTGCTAGGAAGGACAAAAGACGATTCTACGACAACCTGGCCACTGAAGCTGATAAGGCAGCAGGCAAAAGGGACCTGAGGACACTATATCAGATAACCAAATCTCTATCCGGGAAGAGACCAACACAAGCGAAACCTATAAAAGACAGCCAAGGGAACCCAATTACCAAGGAAGAAAAACAGATTAAACAATGGGCGGATCACTTCAAAGGACTCTTGAACCGACCATCACCTGCAACCCGTCCAGAAATACCAACAACAGCGCGCGCACAACTGCAAGTTGACACCAATCCTCCAAAGAAAGCTGAAGTCTTGAACGCAATCAAGCTTCTGAAAGCTGGGAAAACAGCCGGACCAGATGGAATACCCCCTGAAGCACTGAAAGCGGACCCAGAGACGACAGCAGACATGCTGACTCCATTATTGCAAAAGGTCTGGAAGGAGGGAAAGGTGCCTACTGACTGGAGGAAAGGTTACCTCGTGAAACTACCAAAAAAAGGCGACTTAGGCCACACTGTGCAAGAACTGGCGAGGAATCATGCTCCTGTGAACGCCAAGTAAAATCCTGAGTCGCATCATCCTGGAGAGATTAAAGGACGCACTGGAGACAGAACTCCGACCAGAACAAGCTGGATTCAGGAAAGTCAGGCAAATCATGTTCTGACCAAATTGCAACTCTACGCATCATCATCACAGAACAAAGCATAGAATGGCAATCAAACCTCTACCTCAACATTATAAATTTTGAAAAGACCTTGGACAGCGTTGACCACGAAGTAATTTGGAAATTACTCGAGTACTATGGCGTACAGTGCCCCAAATATTCATCATCAACCATATCTAACAGCTGGTTGTGTGACAACGACACATGTCAAGTGATCCACAACGGAAAACTCAGCGAGGCGTTTGGAGTATACACAGAAGTCAGACAAGGGTGCTTATTATCACCCACGATGATATTCCTAATTGTGGTCGACTGGCTTGATTATGCGTCAGAGAGTGAGTGGGAAACGAAAAGACAGGGATATCCTGGACCGACCGACGTGAAGAACCTAGAAGACCTGGATTTCGCGCGTGGATGATTGGTGATGTTTGATGTAACACAAAATCGAAGACTTGGAGGCAAGCGAAAACCAACAAACTGGTCGAAGAAGTGGCCAGTGAAGACAGGACTCCAAGTGAACACAGACAAGACGAAGGTTATGAAAATAACCAACGAACCAACAAACAACAAAAACAGAAACATCCAGCGTCAATCACCATCAACGGGAGGGATTTGAAAGAGGTTACTTCATTCGTACACTTATCTAGCGACCATTGTCTCAACTACAGGCAGTCGGAACGGACGAGGATGTCAAATCGAGCGAGAATCGGGAAGGCGAGAAACACATTCATCAACCTGAAACAACCAATCTGGAAATCTGCGTCACTCAGCCACCATCAACAACAGAATTCCGTCGGATTTTCAAAAGAAATGTAAAGTCAGTTCTTCTATACGGATCAGAAACTTGGCGGTCGGGCGGGTCACCAAGAATATTTCCAACAGGCTATTGCAGACCTTTATTAACAACTGTCTTCTCTCTATATTGAAGATCAGATGGCTCGGCCGGAAAGAATCACCAACAAGAAACTATGGGAACAAAACAAAACAAGAACCAATCGCCAACCAACAAATATGCAGGAGAAAGTGGAGATGGATTGAACACTCGCTGAACAGGAGACCGCTGGGTGACATCGGGCGCGCGTCAGGCCATTGCTTGAGTGGAACCAGGCCGAAAGGGAAGCGGCGTGTGGGACGTCGGTGCAAGGGTGACATGGAGGAGATCGTGTGAAGAGGAGTTGAAAGAATATGGACTAACATGGATGCAGGTTAAAAGTACAGCAGAAGGAAGACAGAAGCAAGTGAAGGGAGACGTGCCGTTGAAGCCCTATATTCCACTAGGAACCCAAGGGAGCAATAATAATAATAATAATAAATAATATCTGATGGGAAAATACTGTTTACGGTTGTATCTAGACAAATGTAGTGAACATCTAACTGCATTTTATGAGCAAGCCTGCAGATAAATTATCACTGCTGAAGTTAATGTAAACAGTAACCAAAGAATTTCACTAAACGTTTTCTATACAACTTCAAAAAGTAAGTTGAGTAAATAGCGCTTTTTATCAATATATCAAAAAGTGAAGACATATTTACAGAAGTTAACAGTAGGATATCTGCTTGCAATTAAGATAAAAAGGTCAACGGAGAAAAATTAAATGTGATACAGAGTTAAATTGAGTGCATCTCTTCGATGAGTTTGAGTGGATTAGATTCGATAGCTGTTAAATAAAGAAGCTCAGGTTAAGTCACTTTGAATTTAACTGAATTAATCCGTCTTATGTCCCATCGTTACCGATTGAAAATCTTCAAAACTGCAATCATAACACAATTCAAACTTTTTTCACAATCTCTGTGAAAGTCAGTCGAAGATGAGTGTTCTTAATCAGCCGAAATTTATTTCAAGGATTCGGATAAGAAAAACACCGAAACAATCACAACAGTCAGCCCACAACAGAAGCCACGAAATGACCAAAATAAGGCGAATGTATAAAGCAATACAACGTGTTTCACTTTCGTCTAGGTGAATAGTGACCCTTCTGTGTTCAATAGTCCCGTCTCATCTAGAGTGTTTTTCAATGAGTAAGATAATGGTAATAATTATTCACAGCTCACGCTTAGACATGTCACATTGTAAGAAAATGCTTTCTAGGGTAAATAAACAAATTTTCGGAATACATATACTAATTTACTAAAGTATTTTCAAAGCGAATAATCCAAATGTCCATATGTTCCACAGAATATTCCAAACTATTGTCTTAACTCAACGTCATAGTAGCTTAAAGTATTAAGATGGGAGCTCCTACTAAGCATATTCGTGAAATCAGAATGAAAACACTGACGGTCTAATGAATAAAAGGTTCTCTCGCAGTGTACTTTCACTTATTTATCAATTAGATCCAGACTGTGGATTCTGCGGGCTTATTAGGTGTTACTGACACTGTGGCGAGTGCTATTGAATATGATTTATCAGCTGTGGATAAAGGTAGTTCATTGGCATAAAAACATCAAATAACAGGGAGATGCACTTGTTGTCAGAGAAGACAAGTAGTAAGGCGTTGTGGAGGTATATGAGTGACACGAAAGAAACACGAAGGAAAACAATATGAAGGCCAGAATAAGTACAAAACGAAGATCTGTGCAAATAGTTTGTTAGATATAAGGTGAACATAATTTGGCTATACAGAGATATAAATTCCCAAATGAACAATAATTTATCAAGTCTTTCGTCTTCCACCGTTAAACTGTTGATTCATTTTACTCATTGATTTGTGCAGAATAACATGGTAGCATCATTTATTTCGTTGGCTTCTCGTCAGCTGCTTACAGCCTAAATAAATTTTCAGGTTTAAGTACAGAAACGTCTTAACATACTTGCAAATTTTACATGTTGTCGGTTAACAGAAAGTTTCACAATTAGTAAACAGTGATCAGAAGATTGCGCTTATATAGTTTTTACACAGGCAGTTCAAGTTAAAACAAAATAAATGTATGCATATAATGGTAAGGGAGTTACATAATAAAGATGATGTGCGTTGGATGCATAGTGACTAATAAGTTAGGTAACAATGTACTGAGTTGAACTCAAATCATAGAAACAAGAGAGAAACAAAATTACAGATTATAAAATGAGGGTGAGGTTAGAGACAAAGATTACGCAATCAGATGAGAGAAAGAAAAAAGACATCCAGTTACCAAGGCAAGGAAAGACTAATAACTGATTCCTTCTGAACACATAGATCTGGTTTCAAGCGTTTGATAGAAATTGCTTCGGCAAACTTGAGGAGAATGGAGCTCCTTTGTCTATTGATAATTTTGAAGGATTTCTCGATTTCCATCTCATGACCCGTGTCGAGGAGATGTCTGGTAATAGCGCTGCTATAAGAGTTTGTTCCCTTGAGACGTAGGCTTTTCGGCACATGTTTTTACTTAGATTAATTTTTATAAAATGTACTGGGGATCACTTCATATTCTAAGTGTTGTTCAACGGTGTCCCTCAAGTACCTTAATTCCCATCTAGCAGAATGCATATCATTTCACCTATTTTTCTCTTTTAGCTGTGAATGTACTCATCTACATTTCAAATTGACTTCCAACCCAGTGCTGTGAAGTTATAAAAGATGAACAAAAAAAATACCTTACGGGATTAACGTGTATCGTGTTAACAATTTTGTGTAGAATAAAGTAATTAAAAACTGTTGCCTTTTTATAGTATAAGACTAAATAACCCGCTATAAAGCGAATACTTTCCGAATTTATATTCACTGCGAAAGAACTCATCGTAAGAAGGGCGTTGAAAGTGGAATGGCCTGAAATCACTGTTTTGTCCCCGGTGATTACAATTAACCACCAATGAATTTCAGAATTTGTATGAGAGTTCTATTCATCAAGTTTTTACAACTACTTTGTACTTTAGTTTGGCTTTCATTATTCGTCGCCTTCGTTTCACTCTTCTCTAAGTTTTATCCAGATTGAATTGTTTTGCATTCATTTAGAGAACACAAGTAAACCTTTATTTTTTAATTTTTAATGTATCGCAGTACATACACTAAACAAATAACACATTCGGAATGATGCAATCATTGTCAGTTACCCGTTATAAAACAAGGCAAAAAATATGCTGCGTATGTCACTCTGATTTTATGTAGTCATTCAATATCCTATTGTAACAACAGAAGACAAGGGCCAGGCAACAGATCGTTTTATTATGAAAATCAACGCGTATTTATACATCTTTCAACTACATTATTATAGACAAGCGCAGTCATCTGATTGGTTGTTTAGGTAGACAAACGCAGGCTTCTGATTGGTTGTTTCGGGATTCCTTGACAAATAGAGTTCTCTCTGCGAATCATATTCTGCCACGTTAACTTTGCTGTGATTGGTTGTTGACTCAGGCTTGTTCATATTTTCTCACGGCCCATATTAGTGACCTAGACCTTAACGTAGATTAGTGCCAACCAATCGGCTAGCAGCCTGCTCTCACCACACTCGTCCCCCCGTCAAATACGTGCGACTGAAGTCGGCTTGATCTACTTGGTGCAGGCGTCATCGTTGGCTTGTCTCGCTGTATCCATTTCTGGAGCTCGCTGACGTTCACGCGCCTCTCATTGTTCGCCATTGCGACTGTGTCTGCGTAACCCCACCTCGAAGTGACCATATATGGTCCTTCCCACTCTGGAAACTGTTTGCCTGACCCTGTCGAACATTCGTCCATACTTCGGCCGACACCTTCATATGCTGCTTTCGCCCGACCTCCCAGCAGCGTCTCAAGTAGCAGCTCCATCGCTGGCAGATCTTGAACGCCACTCAACTGCGCAGAAGCCTTGAAGTCCTGCCCGAAGATCCATATGTCTCCATCAAATACTGCAGGGTATAGGCTTTTCATTTGTCGGTAGGCAGCGACACCAAATGTAACAACAGAAGACAAGGGCCAGGCAACAGATCGTTTTATTATGAAAATCAACGCGTATTTATACATCTTTCAACTACATTATTATAGACAAGCGCAGTCATCTGATTGATTGTTTAGGTAGACAAACGCAGGCTTCTGATTGGTTGTTTCGGGATTCCTTGACAAATAGAGTTCTCTCTGCGAATCATATTCTGCCACGTTAACTTTGCTGTGATTGGTTGTTGACTCAGGCTTGTTCATATTTTCTCACGGCCCATATTAGTGACCTAGACCTTAACGTAGATTAGTGCCAACCAATCGGCTGGCAGACTGCTCTCACCACACTATAAGTGTTTCTCTGTGAACAGTTAACAAAGGACGACATCTTCTATAGACCCCTAAATATTCTGTGATACTTTGAATTGCACTTCATTTAACTGTTCAATGGGTCTAGCTTAAACGTACCCTGCGTCATCACGATATCCAGCATATCGCAAACATTATTAAACATCTTATTTATTTAACAGAAGGCTTTCGTCAGTGGACTACTTTCCTATGATACAGATAAATATTCACCTCGCAGAGCAGTCCATCCTTGATGGCAGAACAAGCAGTACACTATAACATATTCTATGGTATTATACCATGAAAAGAATTTTTATGGGGTTATTTGCAAGCTGTTCATCTGAAAGTCAACGTCTTAACTATCGGAGAAGCCTCACAGGACGTCATGCTGTCTGTCATAATCAACATATATTGGAGTATGAAATTACTTATGACAGATTAGTTGGTAGTGACTCAATGATGTCATCACCCATAGTTTTTTTTTATATTTTTTTTGATTTTTGATTTTTTGATGACAGCTTAATTCCACACTGTATTTTCTGGTACAAGTATGGAATTTTCAGCATGTGATACCGGTAGCCCAAATTTCGCAAGCCGAACATAGATATCAGGTGTGCATCGGCAGGGGATCGAACCTCGGACCATGTGCATGGTCGGCGAGAGTCCTAACCACTGTGCCACCGACGGAAGTGATTTGGTATCGTTCACTTGGTAAAGTTATAAGTAATTAATGCATATGTTTATACTCTTATTGAAAGACAAAGTGAACTAAACCAGCTTCAAAATCAGGATGCCTGTCTTACATTCCTCAGGTTAAATTAGAATAAATGTTTGTTTGATATTTCTACCCACCAGTGAATATTGTTGGCGGTTTATCTGTTTGTCTGAAGACGGAATTAGGAAGTCAAGGCTGGTTTCGCATTCCTTCTTTATCTGAGAGACAACCAGTTCATCTATTGATGGCGAAACGTACTTAACATTTTTTATTCATCCTAATAATTGTTGATATCAATATTTTCTATCCGTACTATTAATCACCCAAGTGATGGGATGTAAGTCAGTGTTGTCAGATCAGTTGACCAATATTATTCCATCGACCCCGTATCATCTTAATTTACAGACAGCATCAGTAACAGTTTGTTTAACCTTTTCGTGACCCTTTAAACCACCACAAAACGTATTATGTTGATAACCTGAGTACAAAACAATTAACTTGCAATAAAGTCTCTTTTTGCACATGTAAACTCCGTGAAACACAATTCATTTTGAGCTGATTTAGGCCAGTTTATTCCTATGAGCAAACAAATTATTAACGTATAGGAGGACCGTGTAGAATCCTGTGGGAAATGACAAAAAAATAAACTGTCATTATTTCGATAATGACGAGCAGGTTAGCAGAAATTTGTTGAAACAGGTAAAAAAAATATTGTGTACCAGCCGAAATCTGTCGGCTGTGTAGTTATGAGCTCAGTCGCTTGAAAGTAATGGCTATTGTCGCCTCCAGGTACGTAGGAATCTAGCAAATATGCGTAACAGCTTATAAACTTTGTCAGTCAAAATCTCATTTGTCCTGTCCAACATTGTATATTTCAGTTAAGACGAGTCTACCTGAGACAAGTGAGTACATTTTATTCGTTTTATGTTAAAATTTCTCTCACACAAATATGTTAGTCAAAAGAGCTTCAATAAGCCCAGACAGTATTTCTAGTGAACTATAAATTATATCAAGCAGGAAAACATGTAGTTATCAACCGGAAAATTTGAAGCGTGATGACATTATGAGACTTCTGTCAGAGGTTTGGTGACTTAATTATATTTGGCGCTATAGTTATGTGAGTTTGAAATTTATATGCAACTTGAACAACGATCAGCTTGTCAATCAATATAAGGCGAGGAGAAATATTCATTTCGTAATCGAACGCCATAGAAAAAACATTAACACATGATAAAACAAAAACTGATCAGTCATAAAAATGATGAAAAATAACTTTCAAATTCAATTCAAGTTTCGTACTTACATACATCAGCTGAAGCTTGCTCATCATCACAATAGCGTGAGCGAATGAATCTCTCCAGGAATAGATAAACATGCTTCATGTTTTAAGTTACATTATTTAAGGAAGCACCTTTTTTACGTATTGCGTAGGAAAGAAAGTTCTATCTTCTACTTGGAATCTACGATGGTGTGCAATAGTTGGCGATCGTGTTACCTGATTTCATTCTCCAAACAAAAACAATTGAGAAGACAAAACTTTTTATTCATTAATGTTTGTCATATTTCCTCCGATTTCTGCTATCTCAACTCGCACAAATGACACCAAGATTGCTGGTGGAATTTGTATGCTAAAATAGCAAACTTCGGAGAGTGTCTTTGAAATATATTTGCATGTGAGACTGCAATTCACTGGATGTAGTTCACAGAAACGAGTACTATCATAATCATGATAGTGATATTTTCTATGTTGAGTACTAATTTACTTGTCTGTTCAGATTTCGAATATTTGAACTTTTTGGATGGCAATTTCGAAAATAAGACATCAAAGTAAGGTGAAGTCGTTTGCGTAGAGTAAGTAAGCTTCATTGACTTGTCCTAATTTATTCAGTGTAATACCAGATGTGAACCAACTGTTGCCTATACCCGTCAGGACGAAGACAAATATTAATAAATGATTTATTATCACATTTTATCTACAGTTTTTCAACAGCCAGCACGGCGGACAGGGAAAATAGTGTCATCAGCTGTGCGAAATAAAGAAAAATAATTAAAAGTAATCATATTCCATCAGGTCAAATTCTTCATGGAAAATCGATGTTTATTTATTGCCTGTTCATACGGATTTTCTAATATTCCTCAGTATCCTTCAAACTCTTTAAGTTGTTTTACAGTTTTTTATGTAATAACTGGCTAAGTTTGAGCGTTTAAAATCGACTGGTCTTTCAAAAATATTTTAGAATATCAAATTTTCTCCAATTTACTTAAAACCTTTGGATACGACTACACTTTCAAATGGAAAGAGTAAGTTTCGTTCGAAGAAACGCTTGATATTTCTCTATGAATAGACATTTCTTTTAAATTTTATGCTAAGATAATAACACAGAATATTTGTATTCAAGTGTTGGTTTGTAGGGAATTGATTGGTTTCAGGATTTCATCATGAGCTGACATTAGTTAGAGAACCAATGGAAAACCTGGGAGTACTGGAGAGCTGTTTCGTCCTAGTTTGGGACCATTGGATCAGGTCTCAGTGGCTTAATGGTATACGAGCTCGCCTTGTAGCCGGAAGATCGTGTGTTCGAATCCCGGTGGGTGCGTACTGATGAAGAGTCCCAGACTAGCCTGACGAAACAGCTGTCCAGTACTCCCTGTTGGTTTTCCAATGGTTCTCTAACTAATGCCAGCTCATGATGAAATCCTCAAACAGAATATTTGGTTTTCACTTTTACATTTGAATTAGTAATATGCGCGTAAAATATTGATACTGGTATATGTTGTGATATATATTATTTATTTTTCTGCTCGAATTGTGTCACACATTGATTTGATTTTACATTTCCTGATATTTTTATTTGGCAATTTGTGATTTGGTAACCGCTTATATGAGCTGATAGTCTTCATACCTACACGAACTTGCAGAAAATACTTCCAGCAGTTTTCAAACAACCGAATTCAAATATCCATTTCAATGGTGTTAATGTATCAGGCTACTTAGAGTAAACGATTACTCAATATTAGTTGTTGCGGTAAACCCGGCATCATTATACTCAGACCAAAGTAAAATTAAAGTTTGAATTCAACTTCGGAGTTGGTTGTATAAAGCTAGAAGTTTTGAACTAGGAGTGAATTAGCAGCTTCGCAAACTGAAAAAGCCAGTACTGGTAGAGCTAAGCTAAAAATTTCAAATGGTTTTTAAGAACAAAAAAATATTTAATTTAGTAAAATGCTTCTCTTATGCCTCAAGGAATATATCACTGTGGTTGCATCCAAAGCTAATGATACAACCTCCTTCACCTACCTGGGAAGCATCGTCTCAACTACAGGCGGAACTGACGAGGACATCAAAGCCAGAATCGGAAAAGCAAGACAAGCTTTCATTACTCTCAAATCTGTGTGGAGGTCAACACCACTCAGCATCAAAAATAAGATCTGGATTTTCAACTCCAATGTGAAGTCAGTGCTACTATACGGATCAGAGACTTGGCGAGTCATAAAGAGCATCTCAAACAAACTTCAAACCTTCATTAACAACTGTCTCCGCTCAATACTCAAGATCAGATGGCCAGAAAAGATCAGCAACAGGGATCTCTGGGAGCGAACCAATCAGGAACCGATTGTGAAACAAATAGGCAGAAAGAAATGGAGATGGATTGGCCATACGCTGAGGAAACCATCAAGTGACATCACTAGACAAGCCGTTGCTCGAGTGGAACCCGAAAGGGAGGCGGCGAGTTGGTCGTCCAAGGGTGACTTGGAGGAGGTCATGCGAGGAGGAGATGAAAGCATGTGGACAGACCTGGAGCAGGGTGAAAAAGTTGTCAGAAAACAGAAGGCAATGGAGATGCGCAGCTGAAGCCCTATGTTCCCGTAGGAACTAAAGGATACAATAATAATAATAATATATGAGCTGATAGTCTTCATACCTACACGAACTTGCAGAAAATACTTCCAGCAGTTTTCAAACAACCGAATTCAAATATCCATTTCAATGGTGTTAATGTATCAGGCTACTTAGAGTAAACGATTACTCAATATTAGTTGTTGCGGTAAACCCGGCATCATTATACTCAGACCAAAGTAAAATTAAAGTTTGAATTCAACTTCGGAGTTGGTTGTATAAAGCTAGAAGTTTTGAACTAGGAGTGAATTAGCAGCTTTGCAAACTGAAATAGCCAGTACTGGTAGAGCCAAGCTAAAAATCTCAAATGGTTTTTAAGAACAAAAAAATATTTAATTTAGTAAAATGCTTCTCTTATGCCTCAAGGAATATATCACTGTGGTTGCATCCAAAGCTAATGATACTGACACATAAGCATCTATTAGAAAGACCAAGAAACATTATCACCTATAAAAAGTTAAGACTAATAAGCTAATAGAATTTTTTTCATTTAAAAGTCTTGCATGAGTATTCTGCTCATTTCCCGTTATCTCAAATAAATGAACTTGATTGACACAAGTCATTTTATTCCATGCTAATTTCGTTTGTATTTCGGATCAACGACCTATCTAAATCTTTGTCATCACTGTAAAGCTGCTTGAGAAGTTAGTGATGACATCTCAACTCTACAGACTTCAAAAACGTCATGGTCGGCAATAAGCTAAACTGGACGGTTGTTGTTTTAGCTCACTATGAAGAATGATTCGAGACAGTAAATGAGTCGAAATGTGCATCCTACCATCACTCTTCACAGCATATCCATTGTATCTTTTGTATTAAAACTCACATACATATATATAGATTCAAGGCGAAGTTAAACTTTCGACACCACTAACTACCAATTAGCGAATTATCCAATGAGATTTACGAACGATGTTGAATTATCCAATGAGATTCACGAACGTAGTTCAATGTTGTAGAGCGCTTGATTCATTTCTAATGCGTGACCTTACAAGGTTACGGCTGCAATTTGAGGAGGTTAGTGTTTTCCAGTATTGCCTGGATTTAAATTGCTCCGGAAGGAGCGAACTTGTTCTTGTGTTGGTATCATGACTTTAAAAAGCTATAGCAGATCAACTGGTGGGTTTGTTCATCGTTGTGCTATATATTTGAAGCATGCTAATATTAGAGAGGGTAAGCTGACAATTTTAATATTTCGTGGGAAATTTTTCCGCTAGGTCACATCTCTCCCTAACCCAAATTTTGTATATCTTCAATTACTGGGTGTTGAAACAGCCGGTGAGAGCAGCAGCTGCTGAGACTGAGAATAGTCTTGTCTCAACAGTTTAGTGGTACCAGCATTACAGAGATATTGCGTCGTGTAAAATAGAGACAATCACTTGTTTGTTGTGTTGATCCCGTTATGAGGACTCATACGAATTCCACTGAAGGTTTACGGGGCCGCTTGAAAAACAAGATAGGGGCTATAAATGGATCTGAAAAGGATCTCATTTACAGCCGTTCAGATGAATATCAGTACAGGATGTGCTGTGACATCGCCATTGACAGTCAAATGCTAAACTGGGGGATGTTTCTCTCACATATTCGAGAAAGATACTCCTTGTAACGGTTTTATCCTTCTTTATGCTTTTTTCTATAAATATGCGTTTCCATTCATCATATATGCCTATTTAATGTGATTGGTCCGTTCAAGGTCGTTTGCTGATTGGTTGCTAGTGGTGTCGAAAGTTTAACATTGCCAGATTCAAATTCTACTTTGAAAGAGAAACAAAACGAAGGGGGCCATCTTCTTTCAATTTTGAATGTCACACGCTACAATATATTCAGGACATTTGTCACTTCCTGATATTTCATTAATATTAACTTTTCCTTCAGGGTAATTAAATATACACATGTGTGTGTAAATGTATATTTCCATTTAAAGCGAACCATCGATTCTGGGTATGATTTGAACTCCAAAACGTCACCAGTTGAGATGGAGTGACTAAAAATGACCGAATCACATCGTTATAAACTATCGAGAATAGGTGAACAAGTGTACATTCGAGTAATATGTTGTGAGTATGTTTCTGTATAGTGTTTCAAAATTCATTACTAAGTGGTCGCCTATCAGAGTGAGGTTTCTGAGTTTAAATATAATTCTATGGAATTACCTTCTATTCGATAATGATTAACTTATTTCCAGGTATAACATGTTGTCTCTGATATGGTAGGTTTACTGTGAAGTGCTGCTTAAATTTTGTAAAGTATAAAGAGATAGGTGAACGGCTGACCGTTATCATAGACCTATATAGACATTTATACAAACAAGTGAATAACTTTAATTGATTATTGGTTAAACATATATTTGGTTGCAGCAAATGTGCAGAATGAGTCTTCTTAACTCACTTCTGTGTGTTTATTAATATCCTCTGCTCAAATGTCATTACATTTGATGAATGCTTAAGTTTAGCTTATTCTAAAATGTAAATACAAAGTAAAATATAGCAGATTTCAATGAGACAGTACCTATGAAACAATGGTGCAATATTAACAATCCAGATAAAATCCGTGGTCTGGATAAATTAAATAGTTAGTGAGTAGTGTACTGATACAGACTTCAGTTGACTTCCTAGTCTTTGAATATACTACTATTGCCTTTCACGTTCTTCATTTGAATTCACATAATTGACTTATTATTCTATGTAGCTAAATCTCACCTATGAGGTAGACTGATAATAAATAATAAATCTGTGGTCATTCCTATAGACTGCAAATTCCACGTTTAGACACCGA
Source organism: Trichobilharzia regenti (assembly GCA_944472135.2). Taxonomy (NCBI): domain Eukaryota; kingdom Metazoa; phylum Platyhelminthes; class Trematoda; order Strigeidida; family Schistosomatidae; genus Trichobilharzia; species Trichobilharzia regenti. The sequence goes on from OX235262.1 coordinate 10,390,630, forward strand.
TGGATAGATAGCTGGCTCAATGCAAATGCCAAACATTTATTATTTGATCTGATTTTGATTTTTGATTACAGCTTGATTCCACACTGTATTTTTGGTACAGGTATGGAATTTTCAGCGTGGATATCGGCAGCCCAAATTTCCCAGGCCGACCATAGATATCAGGTGTGCGCCGGCGTGGGCTCGAACCCCGGACCATGTGCATGGTCGGCGAGAGTCCTAACCACTGTGCCACCTTTTATGATTTGAATGAAGCAGGAACTATAGTGTGTCTGCAGAATATCAGATTATGCATCAGCTGCACACAGCGCAAAGCACTCAACAAGTTCATGCACAGAAGAATTCTAATAATCCCGTCGACATTACATAATATCACTTGACAAGATGCCCTAGACGTAATAATCAGTGTTCTGAAATCAAATGTATATGTCTCACATCAAGGAACTTCAAATTCTAAGAAAAAGAAATACTCGGATACAACGGCAAAAGAGTTAAACAGTGAAGCTTAGAGATGAGCAGGATGGTGAGTAACTAGTTAATTAAGTAAGAAAGCGGTGAGTTTGACTGATTCAGAGAAAAAAAAAGAAACAGAGGAAGTTACACGAAAGAGGGAAGAGAAGGGAGATAACAAATAAATTTAGTTACCATGGCGATGGAAGATTGATAACTGTTTCTTTATGAAGACACAAATCAGATTCTAAGCGTTTAATAACGATTTTTTCAGTGAACATGACTACTTAGTCTTTTGTTTATATGTAGATATTTCATGATATCCACGCCGTAACCCGTATTGACGAAATGTCTGACTATGGCACTTCTTCAAATGTTTGTTTCTTTAAGATACAGGTATTTTCTTAAGTGTTTAGAAAATCAATCTGCTCCACTTTCGGTTCTGCCAAAGTGACTGCTGCCGCAGATACGTACGAATTTGTATATGCTGTTACATTCGACATCAGAAAGATGTCTGTCAAAATTTGACTGCACCCAAAACCATGTTTTACGATAAACTGAAACCAACTGATTTGTAGGATTGGATGTTGCCGATTGTTCCTGTAATATTTACGCTTTTAAGGTAGAGTTGAATGAAAATAGGTTTCTTTTCCACTGTGCTTTGATCGGCATTTAAGCCCTCATATCTTTCATACAGATTGATGAATATATAAGGGTGACCATTGTTTTGCAAATTCTTTTAGATTCAGAAATTCTTTCGGTACATTTTCTGTAAAGGGCATTTCTCTGACTCCATAAAACAGCAATTTGTTCAGTGCTCGTTTTTTGCAGTGTATTTGACTGTTTTCATGGATATAATAGCTAACCTTGGGAAAAGAGTGTTGATACCTGCAGGCATTATGGTTATCTCTTTTGTCATGCTATATGGCCAGCAGTTTTTATTAATTAAGCTTGAAATTCCATCAACGCAGCTATATAAATGTAATTTCTGGACACTTCATTACTTCTGGAGCATCCTGTCAGCTGACATTATATAACATTGGTAGGTATATTGAAATGGTCCTGTACATGAATGTCATATTTCCTTTAGGCTGTCTGCAGCTGATGGCAATCTGCTGAAATAGATGAAGCTGCTACCTTATTCTCCACATACATTTGTTTCCGAATCATCCAAAAGCTTATATTCATCTGAACGGCTGTAAATGAGATCCTTTTCAGATCCATTTATAGCCCCTATCTTGTTTTTCAAGCGGCCCCGTAAACCTTCAGTGGAATTCGTATGAGTCCTCATAACGGGATCAACACAACAAACAAGTGATTGTCTCTATTTTACACGACGCAATATCTCTGTAATGCTGGTACCACTAAACTGTTGAGACAAGACTATTCTCAGTCTCAGCAGCTGCTGCTCTCACCGGCTGTTTCAACACCCAGTAATTGAAGATATACAAAATTTGGGTTAGGGAGAGATGTGACCTAGCGGAAAAATTTCCCACGAAATATTAAAATTATCAGCTTACCCTCTCTAATATTAGCATGCTTCAAATATATAGCACAACGATGAACAAACCCACCAGTTGATCTGCTATAGCTTTTTAAAGTCATGATACCAACACAAGAACAAGTTCGCTCCTTCCGGAGCAATTTAAATCCAGGCAATACTGGAAAACACTAACCTCCTCAAATTGCAGCCGTAACCTTGTAAGGTCACGCATTAGAAATGAATCAAGCGCTCTACAACATTGAACTACGTTCGTGAATCTCATTGGATAATTCGACATCGTTCGTAAATCTCATTGGATAATTCGCTAATTGGTAGTTAGTGGTGTCGAAAGTTTAACTTCGCCTTGAATCTATATATATGTATGTGAGTTTTAATACAAAAGATACAATGGATATGCTGTGAAGAGTGATGGTAGGATGCACATTTCGACTCATTTACTGTCTCGAATCATTCTTCATAGTGAGCTAAAACAACAACCGTCCAGTTTAGCTTATTGCCGACCATGACGTTTTTGAAGTCTGTAGAGTTGAGATGTCATCACTAACTTCTCAAGCAGCTTTACAGTGATGACAAAGATTTAGATAGGTCGTTGATCCGAAATACAAACGAAATTAGCATGGAATAAAATGACTTGTGTCAATCAAGTTCATTTATTTGAGATAACGGGAAATGAGCAGAATACTCATGCAAGACTTTTAAATGAAAAAAATTCTATTAGCTTATTAGTCTTAACTTTTTATAGGTGATAATGTTTCTTGGTCTTTCTAATAGATGCTTATGTGTCAGTATCATTAGCTTTGGATGCAACCACAGTGATATATTCCTTGAGGCATAAGAGAAGCATTTTACTAAATTAAATATTTTTTTGTTCTTAAAAACCATTTGAAATTTTTAGCTTAGCTCTACCAGTACTGGCTTTTTCAGTTTGCGAAGCTGCTAATTCACTCCTAGTTCAAAACTTCTAGCTTTATACAACCAACTCCGAAGTTGAATTCAAACTTTAATTTTACTTTGGTCTGAGTATAATGATGCCGGGTTAACCGTAACAACTAATATTGAGTAATCGATTACTCTAAGTAGCCTGATGCATTAGCACCATTGAAATGGATATTTGAATTCGGTTGTTTGAAAACTGCTGGAAGTATTTTCTGCAAGTTCGTGTAGATACGAAGACTATCAGCTCATATAAGCGGTTACCAAATCACAAATTGTCAAATAAAAAAATATCAGGAAATGTAAAATCAAATCAATGTGTGACACAATTCGAGCAGAAAAATAAATAATATATATCACAACATATACCAGTATCAATATTTTACGCGCATATTACTAATTCAAATGTAAAAGTGAAAACCAAATATTCTGTTTGAGGATTTCATCATGAGCTGGCATTAGTTAGAGAACCATTGGAAAACCAGCTGAGAGTACTGGACAGTTGTTTCGTCAGGCTAGTTTGGGACTCTTCATCAGTACGCACCCACCGGGATTCGAACCCAGGACCTTCCGGTTACAAGGCGAGCTCGTATACCATTAAGCCACTGAGACCTGATCCAATGGTCCCAAACTAGGACGAAACAGCTCTCCAGTACTCCCAGGTTTTCCATTGGTTCTCTAACTAATGTCAGCTCATGATGAAATCCTGAAACCAATCAATTCCCTACAAACCAACACTTGAATACAAATATTCTGTGTTATTATCTTAGCATAAAATTTAAAAGAAATGTCTATTCATAGAGAAATATCAAACGTTTGTTCGAACGAAACTTACTCTCTCCATTTGGAAGTGTAGTGGTATCCAAAGGTTTTAAGTAAATTGGAGAAAATTTGATATTCTAAAATATTTTTGAAAGACCAGTCGATTTTAAACGCTCAAACTTAGCCAGTTATTACATAAAAAAAACTGTAAAACAAATTATAGAGTTTGAAGGATACTGAGGAACATTGGAAAAGCCACATGAACAGGCAATAAATAAACATCGATTTTCCATGAAGAATTTGACCTGATGGAATATGATTACTTTTAATTATTTTTCTTTATTTCGCACAGCTGATGACACTATTTTCCCTGTCCGCCGTGCTGGCTGTTGAAAAACTGTAGATAAAATGTGATAATAAATCATTTATTAATATTTGTCTTCGTCCTGACGGGTATAGGCAACAGTTGGTTCACATCTGGTATTACACTGAATAAATTAGGACAAGCCAATGAAGCTTACTTACTCTACGCAAACGACTTCACCTTACTTTGATGTCTTATTTTCGAAATTGCCATCCAAAAAGTTCAAATATTCGAAATCTGAACAGACAAGTAAATTAGTACTCAACATAGAAAATATCACTATCATGATTATGATAGTACTCGTTTCTGTGAACTACATCCAGTGAATTGCAGTCTCACATGCAAATATATTTCAAAGACACTCTCCGAAGTTTGCTATTTTAGCATACAAATTCCACCAGCAATCTTGGTGTCATTTGTGCGAGTTGAGATAGCAGAAATCGGAGGAAATATGACAAACATTAATGAATAAAAAGTTTTGTCTTCTCAATTGTTTTTGTTTGGAGAATGAAATCAGGTAACACGATCGCCAACTATTGCACACCATCGTAGATTCCAAGTAGAAGATAGAACTTTCTTTCCTACGCAATACGTAAAAAAGGTGCTTCCTTAAATAATGTAACTTAAAACATGAAGCATGTTTATCTATTCCTGGAGAGATTCATTCGCTCACGCTATTGTGATGATGAGCAAGCTTCAGCTGATGTATGTAAGTACGAAACTTGAATTGAATTTGAAAGTTATTTTTCATCATTTTTATGACTGATCAGTTTTTGTTTTATCATGTGTTAATGTTTTTTCTATGGCGTTCGATTACGAAATGAATATTTCTCCTCGCCTTATATTGATTGACAAGCTGATCGTTGTTCAAGTTGCATATATATTTCAAACTCACATAACTATAGCGCCAAATATAATTAAGTCACCAAACCTCTGACAGAAGTCTCATAATGTCATCACGCTTCGAATTTTCCGGTTGATAACTACATGTTTTCCTGCTTGATATAATTTATAGTTCACTAGAAATACTGTCTGGGCTTATTGAAGCTCTTTTGACTAACATATTTGTGTGAGAAAAATTTTAACATAAAACGAATAAAATGTACTCACTTGTCTCAGGTAGACTCGTCTTTACTGAAATATACAATGTGGGACAGGACAAATGAGATTTTGACTGACAAAGTTTATAAGCTGCTACGCATATTTGCTAGATTCCTACGTACCTGGAGGCGACAATAGCCATTACTTTCAAGCGACTGAGCTCATAACTACACAGCCGACAGATTTCGGCTGGTACACAATATTTTTTTTACCTGTTTCAACAAATTTCTGCTAACCTGCTCGTCATTATCGAAATAATGACAGTTTATTTTTTTTGTCATTTCCCACAGGATTCTACACGGTCCTCCTATACGTTAATAATTTGTTTGCTCATAGGAATAAACTGGCCTAAATCAGCTCAAAATGAATTGTGTTTCACGGAGTTTACATGTGCAAAAAGAGACTTTATTGCAAGTTAATTGTTTTGTACTCAGGTTATCAACATAATACGTTTTGTGGTGGTTTAAAGGGTCACGAAAAGGTTAAACAAACTGTTACTGATGCTGTCTGTAAATTAAGATGATACGGGGTCGATGGAATAATATTGGTCAACTGATCTGACAACACTGACTTACATCCCATCACTTGGGTGATTAATAGTACGGATAGAAAATATTGATATCAACAATTATTAGGGTGAATAAAAAATGTTAAGTACGTTTCGCCATCAATAGATGAACTGGTTGTCTCTCAGATAAAGAAGGAATGCGAAACCAGCCTTGACTTCCTAATTCCGTCTTCAGACAAACAGATAAACCGCCAACAATATTCACTGGTGGGTAGAAATATTCAGATTCAGATTCAGATTTATTGGTTGAGGATAGAAGGCTTGCAGCCTATGTTAATCCTTTTCTAGTAGATTTCTGTGGTTGTCCAAACCCTTCTTGAACGAATCAATTGAGGTTGCAGACACCACTTCTTCTGGGAGTCGGTTCCAAGAGTTTATGACTCGATGTGAGAACCAGTACTCAACAGCAATATGATTTCTCCTTGGCTTTTGAACTCTCCTGCTATGTCCTCTAAGGTGTTCCGACCTGGTGGGAAGGAAAAGAGAGAATAGGTCAGGTCCGTAGTCATTATTTAAAATTTTAAACATTGTGATTAAATCTCCTCTCTGCCTACGGTATGACAGTGAGAAGAGATTTAAACTATCTAGTCTTTCCTCGTATGATAAGTTAGCTATGCCGTGAACCATACGTGTTGCCTTCCTTTGAACACTTTCTAGAATGTGTGAATCCCCTTTTAGACACGGACTGGCGGCCTGGATGCAGTTTTCCAGTCTTGACCTAACCAGAGATGTGTATAAGGAGGTGAACATATCTCTGGTAATTCTTGTAAAGGCTCTGCGAATCGCCCATAAGGACCTGAAACTACGTGCAGCCACCGCGCGACAGTGTGCTGTAGTTTTTAAGTCGTGGCTAACTATGACACCTAAGTCCAAGTGAGTCTGAACTGATGGAAGTGTTATTCCCTCTAGTTCGTAGGAGCTCGTGCTTGCTTGTCCAATGCGCATGGTTGCACATTTTGCCACATTGATCGGGAGCATCCATTCAACAGACCACTCCGACAGTTTGTTGAGGTCGTCTTGCAAGGTGGACGTATCACTGTTGCCCTTCAGCTCCCTCCAAATTTTTAAGTCATCTGCGTATAGGACCATAGGGGAGTCGGTGAGCAGAGGTAACTCATTGATATACAGAATAAAAAGGAGAGGACCGAGAACCGTGCCTTGTGGCACTCCGCTACTTACTGCTGTCCAGGAGGAGAGTTTTGAGTTGATCCTAACCCTCTGCCTCCTATCTATGAGGAATTCCCTGAGCCAGTCTAGTAGTCTGCCTTTGATACCAAGACTTTCCAATTTCATGAGTAGTCTTTTGTGAGGTACTTTATCAAAGGCTTTACTGAAGTCTATGAAGACGACGTCAACGGGTCTTCTGTTATCCTTTGATTTGACCCAGCTTTCTCTTGCAGTCAGGAGATTTGACAGGCATGAGAGGTTCCTCCGGAAGCCATGCTGTGCTCCAGATAACAAGCTGCTATTTTCCAGATAAGCCATGATGCTTTTCTTGATAATTCTTTCCAGTGTCTTGATTAAAGTGCTGGTGAGACTGATAGGCCTGTAATTTGAAGGGCTTTGTCTTGATCCTCCTTTGTGTATGGGGGTTACTATGGCGTCTTTCCAATCACGTGGCAACACTCCATTTTGGAGAGATAGCTTGAAGATCGTGGTCAAGGGGCCGGCTATGTGGGCTGATAGCTCCTTGAGAAGCCTTGGATGAAGACTGTCAGGACCCATTGATTTTCCTGCATCTAGTTTCATTAAGAAGTTGAGCACGATGCCTTGGTCGATGTCAACGGAATCTATCCCATGTTCTTCTGATGCAGCCAGAGCTGATCCTATAGGCAGTGATGACTCCTGAGTGAAGACTTGGGAGAAGTAGTTTGCCATTGCTTCTGCTTTTTCTTGATCTTCTTCGATTGTATCTTTGTCAATAATCAGGTTTGGGACACCATTGGGTGTTTTATTCCTGAAATTCAAGTACGAGAAAATTTTCTTAGGTTGTGCCTTTGCATTTTGGGCCAGGTGTGTCTCGAACTTCATCCTTGATTGGCGGATTTCTGCGATAGCTTTATTTCTAGCAGTAGTATATAATTCCCTGGTCTCAGAAGTCTCAAGTGTTGCAAACAGGTTCCAACATTTGCGTTTACGTCTGAGTAACTTACGAATCTCCCGGTTTATCCAAGGGGGGGAATGTTTCCGACCCTTTGGAACAGACCAAGGGATGAAGGGTACAGTTACTTGGGCGTAAAGTTGCTTAAATTGGTTCCATGCGGCTTCTACTTGGGACTCTGGATTGATGTACCAGTTTACTGAGTTGGCTGCTGAGACGATCGCATTTATGTCAGCTTTCCAAACGTTTGGTCGAGCTGGGGTTTTGGCCCTTGCTGCCGTTGCTGTGAACTTGAAAGTGAGCACAGCATGGTCACTTCTTCCTAACGGAGGAAGATGTTGTATGAGATCCACATCCTCACCGTGTGAGAACACTAGGTCCAGAGTTGATGAGGAGTGCTGTGAGTCATAGCGCGTGGGCTTAATGATATGTTGGACTAGGGCTAGCGATATACTAGATTCTAGCAGTTTATGGTCAAAGGAGTTGACTGAAGATGGAGTTGTTAGGCTCGACCAGTCAACTGTTGGGGCGTTGAAGTCACCGACTACGAGACTTCGACATTTTGAAGTCCAGGAGCCTAGCTTCTCTATTAGGAAGTCGTCTGCACTGCAGTCAGGACTGCGGTACACAGCAATGAGGTCAATGTCTTGGCCTATGCATTTAAGTCTGCAGCGTAGAAGTTCGCACGACTCACTTTCGTGGGCGAGTGCTTCGATACTACGCACGGTTAAGCCTTTCTTGAGGTAGATGACTACGCCCCCTCCTTTGCGGTTTAGTCGGTCTACCCTGTGCACTTCGAAGTTTGGCAGGTTAACTTCGTTGTCAGTGACATCGGGTGTGAGCCATGTCTCTGTGATAATAATTACATCCGGGTTTCCGGTTTCTATCATGTTTGCCAGCTCAGTCCTTTTATTTAACAGGCTGCGGGCGTTTGTGTAGCAGACTGTTAATTCAGATTGGTGCTTCCCCGGCCCACCCACAGAGGTTTCGGGATCATTAAACTGCGAACTCGGACAACCCGAAAACCCTTAATCTTAAGGTTCTTCTCACCGTTCCGGCGTCGCTCACTTAATTCTAGTGCCGCAGCCTGTCTTTTGACACGGTCTGCCAGGCTTAAGTCAGCGCGGACATATATCCCTGATCCTTTGAGAATATGAGAGTTGCTTAGAATAGCGTCCCTCTCCGCTTTAGAGTTTAGTACGACTTTGAGGAGACGTACAGGTTCACTTACTGTAGGGTCAGGCTTTTGACCTATTCTGTATACGCTGTGTATAGTAATGCCTGATACTGTTTGTGGCAGTAGCTTGTCTAAAAGGGGCTTGACCAAGTTAAGGTCATGCTCGAATCTGGTCTTAGGGTCGAGAGCCAGTGACTCCTCCACTTTGTGGAGAATGAGAGACCTATCAGAGAGATCGGGTTTGCTTTCCGTTACTTTCTTGCCCTGAGGCGTAAGTGTGTTTCTATCCTTCTTGGGCGGTGTGGCCGAAGTGTTATCCTTATCTCGCTTTTTGCGAGAGACTACGGTGCGCCATTCATTGGCGTCCTCCTCGCTAATCTTAGTGGGGTTCGTCTGTCTGCTGCTCACCGGTGTGGATGAGGCTTGTTCCGCCAGTCCCTGGGCGACTGGAGCTGCAGGTTTTCGACCCCTAGTACGCCTCTTCTTCACGGCAGTCTTTCCATTACTGTCACTGGAGGGCTCATCCAGTATCGTGGGGGCGACCTGGGTGTCTGTAATATGGTGGGTGTTCTTCTGTGCTGTAGAGCACTCACTTATTGGCAAGGTCGCATCTGGGACATGTGCTGTTTTGTCAATGACGCTAGTCACGTCATCGCTATCTGAGCAATAGTCGGTATTCTTCTGTGGTGGAGGACGCTTGCAGTCCATGAGCTTTAAAGCCCCACTAAGAGTAGCTATGGCTTCTGTAATACGGAGTTTAGTTGTACTACAGCAGTCGTTGCATAACCAGTTCGCTAGAGGTTTGCAGCAGCGTTTGTATGCTGCTGGAGTAAGGTTCGTGCACATACTGTGAAACCATCTCTTGCAGTTATCACACTGCATTCCCTCATCCACTGGAAACTGGCACATAGCCCTTCCGCAGCGGTTTCTTTTAATAGGCATTTTATTTAAAACGAACCAGGAAAAGTTAAATACAACTTCAAATATATATATATAACCTTTGTAAATCAGTGATAAAAGCTAATGAGTGCACAAAGATAGATATATGTGGCTATTATGTTATAAGAACACTTATTATAATTAATAGACTCAGATCTGAAACGTAAACTAACTTCGACCAGAATAAACTGATTTAAAGTTAAATCTGTGGACTTTTGAAGCGTATAACACAACAAAATCCAATTATAAACAAGAGCGTGAAAATTAACTCCCTTTTCAAAGTTCGCGCGGTAGCGGTAGTTCTAATTTAACCTGACGAATGTAAGACAGGTATCCTGATTTAGAAGCTGGTTTAGTTCACTTTGTCTTTCAATAAGAGTATAAACATATGCATTAAATTACTTATAACTTTACCAAATGAACGATACCAAATCACTTGCGTCGGTGGCACAGTGGTTAGGACTCTCGCCGACCATGCACATGGTCCGAGGTTCGATCCCCTGCCGATGCACACCTGATATCTATGTTCGGCTTGCGAAATTTGGGCTACCGGTATCACATGCTGAAAATTCCATACTTGTACCAGAAAATACAGTGTGGAATTAAGCTGTCATCAAAAAATCAAAAATCAAAAAAAATATAAAAAAAAAACTATGGGTGATGACATCATTGAGTCACTACCAACTAATCTGTCATAAGTAATTTCATACTCCAATATATGATGATTATGACAGACAGCATGACGTCCTGTGAGGCTTCTCCGATAGTTAAGACGTTGACTTTCAGATGAACAGCTTGCAAATAACCCCATAAAAATTCTTTTCATGGTATAATACCATAGAATATGTTATAATGTACTACTCGTTCTGCCATCAAGGATGGACTGCTCTGCAAGATGAATATTTATCTGTATCATAGGAAAGTAGTCCACTGACGAAAGCCTTCTGTTAAATAAATAAGATGTTTAATAATGTTTGCGATATGTTGGATATCGTGATGACGCAGGGTACGTTTATGCTAGACCCATTGAACAATTAAATGAAGTGCAATTCAAAGTATCACAGAATATTAAGGGGTCTATAGAAGATGTCGTCCTTTGTTAACAAAGATTGTGTGAGCAACTGTTCACAGAGAAACACTTGAAGGATATTGAACGACTACATAAAATCAGAGTGACATACGCAGCATATTTTTTACCTTGTTTTATAACGGGTAACTGACAATGATTGCATCATTCCGAAAGTGTTATTTGTTTAGTATATGTACTGCGATACATTAAAAATTAAAAAATAAAAGTTTACTTGTGTTCTTGTTATGGACTGGTCGAGAAACTAATAGTCCTGACGCAAGAAGGCGGAAATCAGAAGACCACTAGGTTTGCGATGATACTTCTATTTTCCAAACACAAGGAGAATGCAGTAAGCGGTATTGTAACAACAGAAGACAAGGGCCAGGCAACAGATCGTTTTATTATGAAAATCAACACGTATTTATATATATTTCACATACATTATTATAGCTTATGCAAGTAGACAAACGCAGGCTTCTGATTGGTTGTTTCGGGATTCCTCGACAAATAGAGTTCTCTATCTGCCAATCATATTTTGCCACGTTAACTTTGCTGTGATTGGTTGTTGAATCAGCCTTGCTCATATTTTCTCACGGCCTGCTCTCACCACAGTATCACACCAAAGTTGTAAGTAAGTGTAAGTGTAAGTTACACAAATTGTGAATGCGAAATATATATGAATGTTCCAGACAAAGCGTGTGAACAAATCATTAGACAGTCTTAACATGAATGGCTAATTATAATGAAGTATCGATCCATATATACATAGCGAAATATAGCAGACATGTCAACAACCACCATATATGGATATATGTCACCAAGCAACGCACTGTCAACAAACACTCATATTATATATAGTATAAGGGGAATATACATTGTTAAAGGAGACAAGTTCATACAAGTGAAATGGTCGTAGACTAAGCGAGCAAACAGAAAGAGAGACCAACATACACACACACATAAATATATATATGTGGATATATATCAGTTCTCTAAATTAATGCAAAACAATTCAATCTGGATCGGACTTAGAGAAGAGTGAAACGAAGGCGACGAATAATGAAAGCCAAACCAAAGTACAAAGTAATTGTAAAACTTGATGAATAGAACACTCATACAAATTCTGAAATTCATTGGTGGTTAATTGTAATCACCGGGAACAAAACAGTGATTTCAGGCCATTCCACTTTCAACGCCCTTCTTACGATGAGTTCCTTCGCAGTGAATATAAATTCGAAAAGTATTCGCTTTACAGCAGGTTATTTAGCCTTATACTATAAAAAGGTAACAGTTTTTTATTACTTTGTTCTACACAAAATTGTTAACACGATACACGTTAATCCCGTAAGGTATTTTTTTGTTCATCTTTTATAACTTCACAGCACTGGGTTGGAAGTCAATTTAAAATGTAGATGAGTACATTCACAGCTAAAAGAGAAAAATAGGTGAAATGATATGCATTCTGCTAGATGGGAATTAAGGTACTTGAGGGACACCGTTGAACAACACTTAGAATATGAAGTGATCCCCAGTACATTTTATAAAAATTAATCTAAGTAAAAACATGTGCCGAAAAGCCTACGTCTCAAGGGAACAAACTCTTATAGCAGCGCTATTACCAGACATCTCCTCGACACGGGTCATGAGATGGAAATCGAGAAATCCTTCAAAATTATCAATAGACAAAGGAGCTCCATTCTCCTCAAGTTTGCCGAAGCAATTTCTATCAAACGCTTGAAACCAGATCTATGTGTTCAGAAGGAATCAGTTATTAGTCTTTCCTTGCCTTGGTAACTGGATGTCTTTTTTCTTTCTCTCATCTGATTGCGTAATCTTTGTCTCTAACCTCACCCTCATTTTATAATCTGTAATTTTGTTTCTCTCTTGTTTCTATGATTTGAGTTCAACTCAGTACATTGTTACCTAACTTATTAGTCACTATGCATCCAACGCACATCCATCTTTATTATGTAACTCCCTTACCATTATATGCATACATTTATTTTGTTTTAACTTGAACTGCCTGTGTAAAAACTATATAAGCGCAATTTTCTGAGCACTGTTTACTAATTGTGAAACTTTCTGTTAACCGACAACATGTAAAATTTGCAAGTATGTTAAGACGTTTCTGTACTTAAACCTGAAAATTTATTTAGGCTGTAAGCAGCTGACGAGAAGCCAACGAAATAAATGATGCTACCATGTTATTCTGCACAAATCAATGAGTAAAATGAATCAACAGTTTAACGGTGGAAGACGAAAGACTTGATAAATTATTGTTCATTTGGGAATTTATATCTCTGTATAGCCAAATTATGTTCACCTTATATCTAACAAACTATTTGCACAGATCTTCGTTTTGTACTTATTCTGGCCTTCATATTGTTTTCCTTCGTGTTTCTTTCGTGTCACTCATATACCTCCACAACGCCTTACTACTTGTCTTCTCTGACAACAAGTGCATCTCCCTGTTATTTGATGTTTTTATGGCAATGAACTACTCTTTATCCACAGCTGATAAATCATATTCAATAGCACTCGCCACAGTGTCAGTAACACCTAATAAGCCCGCAGAATCCACAGTCGGGATCTAATTGATAAATAAGTGAAAGTACACTGCGAGAGAACCTTTTATTCATTAGACCGTCAGTGTTTTCATTCTGATTTCACGAATATGCTTAGTAGGAGCTCCCATCTTAATACTTTAAGCTACTATGACGTTGAGTTAAGACAATAGTTTGGAATATTCTGTGGAACATATGGACATTTGGATTATTCGCTTTGAAAATACTTTAGTAAATTAGTATATGTATTCCGAAAATTTGTTTATTTACCCTAGAAAGCATTTTCTTACAATGTGACATGTCTAAGCGTGAGCTGTGAATAATTATTACCATTATCTTACTCATTGAAAAACACTCTAGATGAGACGGGACTATTGAACACAGAAGGGTCACTATTCACCTAGACGAAAGTGAAACACGTTGTATTGCTTTATACATTCGCCTTATTTTGGTCATTTCGTGGCTTCTGTTGTGGGCTGACTGTTGTGATTGTTTCGGTGTTTTCTTATCCGAATCCTTGAAATAAATTTCGGCTGATTAAGAACACTCACCTTCGACTGACTTTCACAGAGATTGTGAAAAAAGTTTGAATTGTGTTATGATTGCAGTTTTGAAGATTTTCAATCGGTAACGATGGGACATAAGACGGATTAATTCAGTTAAATTCAAAGTGACTTAACCTGAGCTTCTTTATTTAACAGCTATCGAATCTAATCCACTCAAACTCATCGAAGAGATGCACTCAATTTAACTCTGTATCACATTTAATTTTTCTCCGTTGACCTTTTTATCTTACTTAATTGCAAGCAGATATCCTACTGTTAACTTCTGTAAATATGTCTTCACCTTTTGATATATTGATAAAAAGCGCTATTTACTCAACTTACTTTTTGAAGTTGTATAGAAAACGTTTAGTGAAATTCTTTGGTTACTGTTTACATTAACTTCAGCAGTGATAATTTATCTGCAGGCTTGCTCATAAAATGCAGTTAGATGTTCACTACATTTGTCTAGATACAACCGTAAACAGTATTTTCCCATCAGATATTATTTATTATTATTATTATTGCTCCCTTGGGTTCCTAGTGGAATATAGGGCTTCAACGGCACGTCTCCCTCCACTTGCTTCTGTCTTCCTTCTGCTGTACTTTTAACCTGCATCCATGTTAGTCCATATTCTTTCAACTCCTCTTCACACGATCTCCTCCATGTCACCCTTGCACCGACGTCCCACACGCCGCTTCCCTTTCGGCCTGGTTCCACTCAAGCAATGGCCTGACGCGCGCCCGATGTCACCCAGCGGTCTCCTGTTCAGCGAGTGTTCAATCCATCTCCACTTTCACCTGCATATTTGTTGGTTGGCGATTGGTTCGTGTTTTGTTTGTTCCCATAGTTTCTTGTTGGTGATTCTTTCCGGCCGAGCCATCTGATCTTCAATATAGAGCGAAGACAGATGTTATTAAAGGTCTGCAATAGCCTGTTGGAAATATTCTTGGTGACCCGCCCGACCGCCAAGTTTCTGATCCGTATAGAAGAACTGACTTTACATTTCTTTTGAAAATCCGACGGAATTCTGTTGTTGATGGTGGCTGAGTGACGCAGATTTCCAGATTGGTTGTTTCAGGTTGATGAATGTGTTTCTCGCCTTCCCGATTCTCGCTCGATTTGACATCCTCGTCCGTTCCGACTGCCTGTAGTTGAGACAATGGTCTCTAGATAAGTGTACGAATGAAGTAACCTCTTTCAAATCCCTCCCGTTGATGGTGATTCGCGCTGGATGTTTCTGTTTTTGTTGTTTGTTGGTTCGTTGGTTATTTTCATAACCTTCGTCTTGTCTGTGTTCACCTGGAGTCCTGTCTTCACTGGCCACTTCTTCGACCAGTTTGTTGGTTTTCGCTTGCCTCCAAGTCTTCGATTTTGTGTTACATCAAACATCACCAATCATCCACGCGCGAAATCCAGGTCTTCTAGGTTCTTCACGTCGGTCCAGGATATTATCCCTGTCTTCTCGTTTCCCACTCACTCTCTGACGCATAATCAAGTCAGTCGACCACAATTAGGAATATAATCGTGGTGATAATAAGCACCCTTGTCTGACTTCTGTGTATACTCCAAACGCCTCGCTGAGTTTTCCGTTGTGGATCACTCGACATGTGTCGTTGTCACACAACCAGCTGTTAGATATGGTTGATGATGAATATTTGGGGCACTGTACGCCATAGTACTCGAGTAATTTCCAAATTACTTCGTGGTCAACGCTGTCCAAGGTCTTTTCAAAATTTATAATGTTGAGGTAGAGGTTTGATTGCCATTCTATGCTTTGTTCTGTGATGATGATGCGTAGAGTTGCAATTTGGTCAGAACATGATTTGCCTGACTTTCCTGAATCCAGCTTGTTCTGGTCGGAATTCTGTCTCCAATGCGTCCTTTAATCTCTCCAGGATGATGCGACTCAGGATTTTACTTGGCGTTCACAGGAGCATGATTCCTCGCCAGTTCTTGCACAGTGTGGCCTAATTCGCCTTTTTTTGGTAGTTTCACGAGGTAACCTTTCCTCCAGTCAGCAGGCACCCTTTTCCCTCCTTCCAGATCTTTTGCAATAATGGTGTCAGCATATCTGTTGTCGTCTCTGGGTCCGCTTTCAGTGCTTCAGGGGGTATTTCATCTGGTCCGGCTGTTTTCCCAGCTTTCAGAAGCTTGATTGCGTTCAAGACTTTAGCTTTCTTTGGAGGAATGGTGTCAACTTGCAGTTGTGCGCGCGCTGTTGTTGGTATTTCTGGACGGGTTGCAGGTGATAGTCGGTTCAAGAGTCCTTTGAAGTGATCCGCCCATTGTTTGATCTGTTTTTCTTCCTTGATAATTGGGTTCCCTTGGCTGTCTTTTATAAGTTTTGCCTGTGCTGATCTCTTCCCAGATAGAGATTTGGTTATCTGATATAATGTCCTCAGGTCCCTTTTGCCTGCTCCCCTCTCAGCTTCAGTGGCGAGGTTGTCGTAGAATCGTTTATTGTCCCTCCTAGCACTCTTCTTCACTTCTTTGTCCAGTGCTGTGTAAGTTGAGCTCAGCGTCTCCTTCTCCTGTCCGTCCTTGCATTGAATCATTTTCTCTTTCACCATTCTCCTCTCTTCTAGTAATTTCCAAGTGTCCGTCGAGAGCCATTCCTTGTCTTGTCTCTTCTTTCTTCCTAGAACCGTTGAACACGTTTCGTTGGGAATCGCCTTCAGAGACTTCCAATGCTCTTCCACGCATGATTCTTCAGTGATGTCGCGTAGTGTTTCCTGCTTTGCACTGACAGTTGCAGTGAAAGTGTCTTTTGTGGTTGTGTCCTTCAGTTTCTGAGTGTTGAACTTGCATTGTGGCCCATTCCCAGCTATCCTCGAGGCTTTTAGTTTCACCTTGAAAGTCCTTTGTACTAGATAGTGGTCTGAACCCACATCTGCTCCTCTCCTTGATTTTGTGTCCAGTAGGCTCCGTCTCCACTTTCTTGAAATTGAGATGAAGTCTATTTGGTTTTGGTGTTTCCATCTGGTGAAATCCATGTCGCCTTGTGTATATCCTTGTGTTTGAACACACTACCACCAATCACCAAATCATTGAAGACACAGAAGTCTGAGAAGAGTTCACCATTGTCGTTCATTTCACCGAGGGACGCTCGACCCATGGGGAATTCTCTTCCTGTGTTGTCTCCTCCCAGCTTCAGATATATCTGTGGTAATTACGTCATGTGTTTCAGTTTCCCATAGGTGGATATTAATCCTGTTTTGTTCAGGAATATTTTCCCTTGTAGAATATTTTTCAATGAAAAAGGGATAGATTATAATAATTCGCAGCTAACGGCGGAAATGACTCAGAATAAATTTATTTGTCAAAAATATTTTCATACTGCAGTTTTCATTGGTAATAGCAGAAAACAAGATGTCATACGAGGTTTCTCAATAGTTGAAGAGTTCACCACCAGATGAACAGCTTGGAAATAACCCTTTCACAACTTTCTTTTCATGATAAAATACCGTGGAACATGTTACACTATATTGTGTATTATACTATCGAGATTAGACTTCTTTGAAGAATGAATTTTTAATTGTATAATAGAAAAATATTTCACTTATGAAGTTGTTCTGTTGAATTCATAAATTTTTTTAGATATTTGATGTCCAGTTAATGTCATAATCTCACTAGTAATGATTATAATGAGAGTCTACTCTGTCGAGATTCAGTAGTATTATGATAAAGACGACATATTAACGGATTTATTCAGAAGTACTTCACGATTTTGGTATATAATTAGAGCAATTATATACAGGTATAAGCGGAGGTTCGTTGTAGCCAAAATCATAAAACTATATTGCAATGCTCGGAGGATATTTCGATAAAACGCAAACTATAGCAAACACTTTTTTCACAGGTGCTGAAAATTTTACTCAGTTACATCTAGTGTAGTTCTACCCGTGAAGTGAAGTCCTGAACAATCAAATCCCTGCAAGTTAATAAGTGAAAATATATCCGGTTACTTACTGTGACTAACTGATAGATGAAATCGCCTTTATTTTATTTTTTGTCTTTTTCTGCCTCACCTTAGTTTACGCATGTCTTCATGAACACCTTCATGAAGAATGTGGCTCAGAAAACCTCACCTTTAAAACAAGAACAATCGTCCAACATGCGACATGCTCGTCTGACGGAATAACATCGAAGAGAATTTGATTACAACCTTCAGACACATTATCAAAACGTCAACCAACTTCACTTTACTTTCTTGGTGTTAACATTTTCTTCGATTTATTACCAATCGTTCTTAGAAGGTTCACATACTTTCTCCTCGAAGAGTAACCATGAGATAAACTGTTGCTTGAGCTGAATAAGCGTTCATTTAATTCTAATAGTCTCAAGAATCTTTGTCATTAGGCGCAAGATTACTTAAAAAATGAAAAACCTTCGATAATCTTTGGAATGAATATGAAAAATGCTTTCAGAGATATAATTAATCACTCATTTCCACTATCTAGAATGCCATCAATATTTGTATGTGGCATAGGGCTTCAGATAAATGCCTCCAGATTTCCATCCGAACTTATAACACAATAAAATTGATTTCATGCACATGCAATAATACGCAAAAAAGTTCACATAATTTTCGATTTTCTGCTTCGATTGTTGATATGTATCCATATATATATATATATATATATATATATATATATGGTGGTCTCTCTCGTTCTGTTGCTCTCTTAGTCTGTGACCATTTCACTTTGATGAACCTGTCTCCTTTAACAATGTATATTCCCCTTATATTATATATAATATGTGTGTTTGTTTGACATGTCTGTTATATTTGCTAGGTATATATGGATCGATATTCCATTATAATTAGCCAATCATGTTAAGACTGTCTATTGATTTGTTCATTTTGGATATTCGCTCACACACTTGTGTTCACACACTTGTTCGGACATTCATATATATTTTTGCTCTCACACTCTTGTGTGACATATTGATTCTCCTGGTGTTTTGGAAAATAGAAGTATCATCGCGAACCTAGTGGTCTTCTGATTTCCGTCTTTCTTGCGTCAGGACTATTAAATTCTCGACCAGTACATAGCAATAATTTGGCGACGAGTACATAACAATTGTAAAAGACTTCAAAGCGATTGTACAGCTGATGTTACACTACCTTTTCCGTTACACTTGATACTCAGACTCTTAGTCCATAAATACGATTTTAGTCAAAAACATCTTCAACTTGATTCTTAGACATTTGACACCGATAGAGTTTGAAGCTATCTCTAAGTCCTGTCTAATATGATTGCTGAACTTTCTGCATAGAATCATCATTACTTTATGAAATTCTTTCATTCTTCTACTCATTCATTATTACTTTAATTTTGATCTCTAATCGTCTTGGTGATCTGAGTACTGTTCTTCACTGTATTAAGATTTCCTGATTTTGGATAATTTCGTGTGTTTTCTAACCTATCTCTTATGTATTCATGAATGAACTGTATGATGGTCAACACCTTTGAGGAAAAATAGATATATACACGCGTTTCACTTGATACCTTTTAATAATATGTAAAACCACGTACGTATTCAGTGAAATTTCTCTCCAATGCTCAAGTCATGTCAAATAAAAAGTTAATAAACTTTAAACTTAGAGAGACAATAACCATAAGAAAACAAGCCAACTTAATTAGAATACACAATTCCCTATTTATACACATTACAAAAAATTAAATTTTCAGGACTTCTTCAAGACGAAGCTCATGATTAATTGACTTTGAAATTCGTTTCTTAGAAATAACTTTCACTAAACTTTCACTCACCAGTTGACCCTTAAAGAAGTGATATATTAGTAAAACATTTTCTAAACTTTTATACAACCAGGAGGGATAAAGTTCTTTGATTGTTTCAGACAGAACACGCATCAAGCACCTTGCTCTATATCACTACATGAAGTGGTTGTTACCCTCAGATGTAGTCAAATGCGACAGTTCACCCTGAGTGTTGCTGAAGAACAATGGACGGCATGAGATTATATCGAGAATTGCAAATAGACTAATATCAATAGTAATAGTTATAATAATAATAGTGTTGAAGTGAGTTAAGATAATCTTACTGATAACTTACTTACTTCATGGACAGGAGAGTACATGCATTTCAAGAGCTTTGTTCCAATCCAGTACAAAAAGAACTTAGTCAGAACACTGTTCAATAGAGCACGAAAAATTTGTTCTGACGGTACTATTGAACATGAAATAAAATATCTGAAGGATATTTTATCTAAGAATGGATATCCTGAGAAGTTCATTAATAAATACACTAAAGAAACTACCCCCTGCAAAACAATTCAAACAGTTCCAAAGAAACCTGTCTATATCAATTTGCCGTTCAAAGGAGATGACGTACAGGAAGTGGTGAAACAAAGACTCGACAAAGCCATCAAGAGAACTTATTATGCTGCAAAACTTGTTATCCTTAACACCACCAAGCGAGTGCTTCAACAATCTGGGGAAAGACCAGTCGCCAATCCTCGACACCTCGAACTGCGTATATCAATTTCAGTATGTTTGTGGAAGCAAACACATAGGTCGTACGGAAAGGCGATTGTCTACTCGCATGATGCAGCATTTGCCAAAATGGTTGAAAACGGCTGAGTGCAAAGTGCCAAAATCCTCAATAAGGAAACATCCTGTAGACTACGGACATGATATCGACGCAGTCAAGTCCTTCACTATTGTTGGCAGACGAGGAAACAAGAAGATGCTTGCAATTGCAGAGGCTTGTGCAATTCGAGTTTATAAACCAGGTGTCTGTGTACAAAAGGAGATGGTCCTGACTCTGAATCTACCATGGTAATACGTTTTACTTATTATTCTACCTCTTATTATTATTATTATTATTCTTGATTCATTTAAAACTGTGCTTTATCAGTAAGATTATCTTAACTCACTTCAACACTATTATTATTATTGTTATTAAAACTATTACTATTGATATTAGTCTGTTTGCAATTCTCGTTATATTCCCTAATGACTAATTGTTTATCTAAGTGATGCAATTGAAGCGTAATGCAATTTATCTTAATTTTGATCTCGCATACTCTCTCTCCCCTTTATCTATTTGAACATGACCTGGAAAACATTCTCACGTGTCTTTCTGCATGACTAATTCAATGTAGTTTGTTTACTTATCAGTCTTATATCTCCCATTGTAATTTCAAAAGTATATATACATATCCGTGTATGTAGAGTATTCAGCTGACGAGGAGTTCTACCGAAATTTGATGAATCCATCATTAAAACATCCTGCTTTATTAACCTTTATTGCTTGTTTTACATATATACATATTGCCTGCAAGTGTATATACCTTGAGAATAAATTTGTTGAAAAACGACACTCTTCAAGGAATCCCTTGTTTTGACTTGTCTATCTTTAACTTCTTTTTGAAATCACGGAAAATACCCACTGAGTCATGAAGAAAATAAAAGACAGATTCAGCCAAGAAAATTTTCTTTATCGACGAAATCATCTTCAGAGGCTGTACAGTCATATTTATACTTACTTACTTATATTTACGCTTATGCAGATCACTGAGGAAAGCCTTCTTTATGGCTGAGCTACGTATCAATTTCTACAGCCGATAAATGATCAACGGATGTGTGAAGGATAAACTGCCACTTTGAGCCACCTCAATGTGTGTTTATAAATTCACCTGCTTGTGTGAAGCTAGTTATGTTGGCCGCCCGCACAAAGCGACCGCACGCTTTCCAAAAGCATCTCTGAACATTATCCGGCATGGTTAGCAAAGGGACAATGCAAGACAATCACTAGCTCAATTCTTGAGCATTTGATGAACTCAGGCCACGTAGCTCCACCAGAGTCGTCTTTCAACATCATCTACAAAGTGAAGCCGAATTGTACAAAGAGCGTCAGATTTCGGCTTTTGTGTATGGCGGAGGCGCTGGCAATTCATCAAAACAACCCTGCACTCTGTATACAGAAAAGGTTTGTCCAGTCTCTTATTCTACATTGGTCTTAACCTCTTCACTAATCGTTCCCTGTAAAATATTTTTGATTTTTCCTTTTGTTCTTAATCTTTAATCTTACTTTTAGTTTGCTTTTGCTTTAATAATTAATTCACTATTATCAATTTCATATGCTCCTTTTGTATATTTTCACACCCTCTTCACACTTGTTAAATTGAAACTCAAATAGCAACTTTATTCTCACTCAAGAGCAATTTTAACCTTTTCTAACTTCTATCTTTGTTCCGTAGAGTACCGTGTAATTTACAACTTTTAATTTTCACCTCTAAAGCCACTTATGATTAATTACATCAATTATGTCACCCCCCCCCTATTACTCAATAATAGACCACTATACATTTTTCTAAGTATAAATACGACTGTACAGCCTCTGAAGATGATTTCGTCGATAAAGAAAACTTTCTTCGCTGAATCTGTCTATTATTTTCTTTTTGAAATTATGAGGTTTTTTTAACTGATAAGTAGTAAAATTATCGCAGACGAGTGACTCTTAGCACATGCATACAGTTGTATCAATATCATCGATAAAGTGTGTTAATATGCTCTGAAGGCTTGTCAAATGCATTCTAGGCAAAATTAATGTAATCTCTTACAGCTTTAGGATAATTTATGAAATTTTAATCCAGGAATGTCATTCGTACTTTTCATTTTATTCATTAATTATTATTAAAATAGTAATTATTATCATTGAATGGTTAAGCCTAAATAACAAATGTTTGAATTAGTTATTTCGGTATTCTAGGAGTATAGATTGAGAGAATTTCTCCCCTGAACTGTTAAACGTGTCAGGTAATTGTGTTAGCTGATGAATAATGTGAGTCCTTCCTGACATAATTAACTTTCAATACTATTATGAATATACAAAGTAATACAACACAAATACTGGTAGAAATAAGGGTGGCTATTGTACTTGATACTATCACAGATGATAACCATAAAGATTGTAGATATTCATTTTGATTATTTGAAAATATAACCGTTGTATTTTGTATTATATGAATGTGACTGCTGTTTAAATGATCATGAGATATTGGAAATTCACTTGGACTTTCATCTTTTTTGATGTTTACATTAGGCGACTGTGTAGATAACGGGAGATGGGACGGATAATTGTGTGGTTTACGTGTACGATTTAGATTTGCGCTTTCTTCTTTGACGCTAACATTAAGCGTTTGAGTAGATATCGGGAGATGAGATGGATAACTGCGTGGTTTATGTGTACGATTCGGATTTGCGCTTTCTTCTTTGACGTTTACGTTAAACTTTTGTGAAGGTATCGGGAGATGAGATGGATAATTGTGTGGTTTATGTGTACGATTCGGATTTGCGCTTTCTTCTTTGACGTTTACGTTAAACTTTTGTGAAGGTATCGGGAAATGAGATGAATAACTGCGTGGTTTATGTGTACGATTCGGATTTGCGCTTTCGTCTTTGACGTTTACGTTAAACTTTTGTGAAGGTATCGGGAAATGAGATGAATAACTGCGTGGTTTATGTGTACGATTCGGATTTGCGCTTTCTTCTTTGACGTTAACATTAAGCGTTTGAGTAGATATCGGGAGATGAGATGGATAACTGCGTGGTTTATGTGTACGATTTAGATTTGCGCTTTCTTCTTTGACGTTTACGTTAAACTTTTGTGAAGGTATCGGGAAATGAGATGAATAACTGCGTGGTTTATGTGTACGATTTGGATTTGCGCTTTCTTCTTTGACGTTTACGTTAAACTTTTGTGAAGGTATCGGGAAATGAGATGAATAACTGCGTGGTTTATGTGTACGATTCGGATTTGCGCTTTCTTCTTTGACGTTTACGTTAAACTTTTGTGAAGGTATCGGGAAATGAGATGAATAACTGCGTGGTTTATGTGTACGATTTGGATTTGCGCTTTCTTCTTTGACGTTTACGTTAAACTTTTGTGAAGGTATCGGGAAATGAGATGAATAACTGCGTGGTTTATGTGTACGATTTGGATTTGCGCTTTCTTCTTTGACGCTAACATTAAGCGTTTGAGTAGATATCGGGAGATGAGATGGATAATTGTGTGGTTTATGTCTACGATTTAGATTTGCGCTTTCTTCTTTGACGTTTACGTTAAACTTTTGTGAAGGTATCGGGAAATGAGATGAATAACTGCGTGGTTTATGTGTACGATTTGGATTTGCGCTTTCTTCTTTGACGCTAACATTAGGCGTTTGAGTAGATATCGGGAGATGAGATGGATAACTGCGTGGTTTATGTGTACGATTTGGATTTGCGCTTTCTTCTTTGACGTTTACGTTAAACTTTTGTGAAGTTATCGGGAAATGAGATGAATAACTGCGTGGTTTATGTGTACGATTCGGATTTGCGCTTTCTTCTTTGGCGTTTACGTTAAACTTTTGTGAAGTTATCGGGAAATGAGATGAATAACTGCGTGGTTTATGTGTACGATTCGGATTTGCGCTTTCTTCTTTGACGTTAACATTAAGCGTTTGAGTAGATATCGGGAGATGAGATGAATAACTGCGTGGTTTATGTGTACGATTCGGATTTGCGCTTTCTTCTTTGACGTTTACGTTAAACTTTTGTGAAGGTATCGGGAAATGAGATGAATAACTGCGTGGTTTATGTGTACGATTCGGATTTGCGCTTTCTTCTTTGACGTTTACGTTAAACTTTTGTGAAGTTATCGGGAAATGAGATGAATAACTGCGTGGTTTATGTGTACGATTTAGATTTGCGCTTTCTTCTTTGACGTTTACGTTAAACTTTTGTGAAGTTATCGGGAAATGAGATGAATAACTGCGTGGTTTATGTGTACGATTTAGATTTGCGCTTTCTTCTTTGACGTTTACGTTAAACTTTTGTGAAGGTATCGGGAAATGAGATGAATAACTGCGTGGTTTATGTGTACGATTTGGATTTGCGCTTTCTTCTTTGACGTTAACATTAAGCGTTTGAGTAGATATCGGGACATGAGATGAATAATTGTGTGGTTTATGTGTACGATTTAGATTTGCGCTTTCTTCTTTGACGTTTACGTTAAACTTTTGTGAAGTTATCGGGAAATGAGATGAATAACTGCGTGGTTTATGTGTACGATTTAGATTTGCGCTTTCTTCTTTGACGTAAACAGTAAGCGTTTGTGTAGATATCGGGAGATGAGATGGATAATTGTGTGTTTTATGTGTACGATTCGGATTTGCGCTTTCTTCTTTGACGTAAACAGTAAGCGTTTGAGTAGATATCGGGAGATGAGATGGATAATTGTGTGGTTTATGTGTACGATTTAGATTTGCGCTTTCTTCTTTGACGTTAACATTAAGCGTTTGAGTAGATATCGGGAGATGAGATGAATAACTGCGTGGTTTATGTGTACGATTTAGATTTGCGCTTTCTTCTTTGACGTTTACGTTAAACTTTTGTGAAGTTATCGGGAAATGAGATGAATAACTGCGTGGTTTATGTGTACGATTCGGATTTGCGCTTTCTTCTTTGACGTTTACGTTAAACTTTTGTGAAGTTATCGGGAAATGAGATGAATAACTGCGTGGTTTATGTGTACGATTCGGATTTGCGCTTTCTTCTTTGACGTTTACGTTAAACTTTTGTGAAGTTATCGGGAAATGAGATGAATAACTGCGTGGTTTATGTGTACGATTCGGATTTGCGCTTTCTTCTTTGACGTTTACGTTAAACTTTTGTGAAGGTATCGGGAAATGAGATGAATAACTGCGTGGTTTATGTGTACGATTCGGATTTGCGCTTTCTTCTTTGACGTTTACGTTAAACTTTCGTGAAGTTATCGGGAAATGAGATGAATAACTGCGTGGTTTATGTGTACGATTTGGATTTGCGCTTTCTACTTTGACGTTTACGTTAAACTTTTGTGAAGTTATCGGGAAATGAGATGAATAACTGCGTGGTTTATGTGTACGATTTAGATTTGCGCTTTCTTCTTTGACGTTTACGTTAAACTTTCGTGAAGGTATCGGGAAATGAGATGAATAACTGCGTGGTTTATGTGTACGATTTGGATTTGCGCTTTCTTCTTTGACGTTAACATTAAGCGTTTGAGTAGATATCGGGACATGAGATGAATAATTGTGTGGTTTATGTGTACGATTTAGATTTGCGCTTTCTTCTTTGACGTTTACGTTAAACTTTTGTGAAGGTATCGGGAAATGAGATGAATAACTGCGTGGTTTATGTGTACGATTTAGATTTGCGCTTTCTTCTTTGACGTAAACAGTAAGCGTTTGTGTAGATATCGGGAGATGAGATGGATAATTGTGTGTTTTATGTGTACGATTCGGATTTGCGCTTTCTTCTTTGACGTAAACAGTAAGCGTTTGAGTAGATATCGGGAGATGAGATGGATAATTGTGTGGTTTATGTGTACGATTTAGATTTGCGCTTTCTTCTTTGACGTTAACATTAAGCGTTTGAGTAGATATCGGGAGATGAGATGAATAACTGCGTGGTTTATGTGTACGATTTAGATTTGCGCTTTCTTCTTTGACGTTTACGTTAAACTTTTGTGAAGGTATCGGGAAATGAGATGAATAACTGCGTGGTTTATGTGTACGATTTGGATTTGCGCTTTCTTCTTTGACGTTTACGTTAAACTTTTGTGAAGGTATCGGGAAATGAGATGAATAACTGCGTGGTTTATGTGTACGATTTGGATTTGCGCTTTCTTCTTTGACGTTTACGTTAAACTTTTGTGAAGGTATCGGGAAATGAGATGAATAACTGCGTGGTTTATGTGTACGATTCGGATTTGCGCTTTCTTCTTTGACGTTCACGTTAAACTTTTGTGAAGGTATCGGGAAATGAGATGAATAACTGCGTGGTTTATGTGTACGATTTGGATTTGCGCTTTCTTCTTTGACGTTTACGTTAAACTTTTGTGAAGGTATCGGGAAATGAGATGAATAACTGCGTGGTTTATGTGTACGATTTAGATTTGCGCTTTCTTCTTTGACGTTTACGTTAAACTTTTGTGAAGGTATCGGGAAATGAGATGAATAACTGCGTGGTTTATGTGTACGATTTGGATTTGCGCTTTCTTCTTTGACGTTTACGTTAAACTTTTGTGAAGGTATCGGGAAATGAGATGAATAACTGCGTGGTTTATGTGTACGATTCGGATTTGCGCTTTCTTCTTTGACGTTCACGTTAAACTTTTGTGAAGGTATCGGGAAATGAGATGAATAACTGCGTGGTTTATGTGTACGATTTGGATTTGCGCTTTCTTCTTTGACGTTCACTTTAAACTTTTGTGAAGGTATCGGGAGATGAGATGGATAATTGTGTGGTTTATGAGTACGATTTGGATTTGCGCTTTCTTCTTTGACGTTTACGTTAAACTTTTGTGAAGTTATCGGGAAATGAGATGAATAACTGCGTGGTTTATGTGTACGATTCGGATTTGCGCTTTCTTCTTTGACGTTTACGTTAAACTTTTGTGAAGTTATCGGGAAATGAGATGAATAACTGCGTGGTTTATGTGTACGATTCGGATTTGCGCTTTCTTCTTTGACGTTTACGTTAAACTTTTGTGAAGTTATCGGGAAATGAGATGAATAACTGCGTGGTTTATGTGTACGATTCGGATTTGCGCTTTCTTCTTTGACGTTTACGTTAAACTTTTGTGAAGGTATCGGGAAATGAGATGAATAACTGCGTGGTTTATGTGTACGATTCGGATTTGCGCTTTCTTCTTTGACGTTTACGTTAAACTTTTGTGAAGTTATCGGGAAATGAGATGAATAACTGCGTGGTTTATGTGTACGATTTGGATTTGCGCTTTCTACTTTGACGTTTACGTTAAACTTTTGTGAAGTTATCGGGAAATGAGATGAATAACTGCGTGGTTTATGTGTACGATTTAGATTTGCGCTTTCTTCTTTGACGTTTACGTTAAACTTTTGTGAAGGTATCGGGAAATGAGATGAATAACTGCGTGGTTTATGTGTACGATTTGGATTTGCGCTTTCTTCTTTGACGTTAACATTAAGCGTTTGAGTAGATATCGGGACATGAGATGAATAATTGTGTGGTTTATGTGTACGATTTAGATTTGCGCTTTCTTCTTTGACGTTTACGTTAAACTTTTGTGAAGGTATCGGGAAATGAGATGAATAACTGCGTGGTTTATGTGTACGATTTAGATTTGCGCTTTCTTCTTTGACGTAAACAGTAAGCGTTTGTGTAGATATCGGGAGATGAGATGGATAATTGTGTGTTTTATGTGTACGATTCGGATTTGCGCTTTCTTCTTTGACGTAAACAGTAAGCGTTTGAGTAGATATCGGGAGATGAGATGGATAATTGTGTGGTTTATGTGTACGATTTAGATTTGCGCTTTCTTCTTTGACGTTAACATTAAGCGTTTGAGTAGATATCGGGAGATGAGATGAATAACTGCGTGGTTTATGTGTACGATTTAGATTTGCGCTTTCTTCTTTGACGTTTACGTTAAACTTTTGTGAAGGTATCGGGAAATGAGATGAATAACTGCGTGGTTTATGTGTACGATTTGGATTTGCGCTTTCTTCTTTGACGTTTACGTTAAACTTTTGTGAAGGTATCGGGAAATGAGATGAATAACTGCGTGGTTTATGTGTACGATTTGGATTTGCGCTTTCTTCTTTGACGTTTACGTTAAACTTTTGTGAAGGTATCGGGAAATGAGATGAATAACTGCGTGGTTTATGTGTACGATTCGGATTTGCGCTTTCTTCTTTGACGTTCACGTTAAACTTTTGTGAAGGTATCGGGAAATGAGATGAATAACTGCGTGGTTTATGTGTACGATTTGGATTTGCGCTTTCTTCTTTGACGTTTACGTTAAACTTTTGTGAAGGTATCGGGAAATGAGATGAATAACTGCGTGGTTTATGTGTACGATTTAGATTTGCGCTTTCTTCTTTGACGTTTACGTTAAACTTTTGTGAAGGTATCGGGAAATGAGATGAATAACTGCGTGGTTTATGTGTACGATTTGGATTTGCGCTTTCTTCTTTGACGTTTACGTTAAACTTTTGTGAAGGTATCGGGAAATGAGATGAATAACTGCGTGGTTTATGTGTACGATTCGGATTTGCGCTTTCTTCTTTGACGTTCACGTTAAACTTTTGTGAAGGTATCGGGAAATGAGATGAATAACTGCGTGGTTTATGTGTACGATTTGGATTTGCGCTTTCTTCTTTGACGTTCACTTTAAACTTTTGTGAAGGTATCGGGAAATGAGATGGATAATTGTGTGGTTTATGAGTACGATTTGGATTTGCGCTTTCTTCTTTGACGTTTACGTTAAACTTTTGTGAAGTTATCGGGAAATGAGATGAATAACTGCGTGGTTTATGTGTACGATTCGGATTTGCGCTTTCTTCTTTGACGCTAACATTAAGCGTTTGAGTAGGTATCGGGAGATGAGATGGATAATTGTGTGGTTTATGTGTACGATTTAGATTTGCGCTTTCTTCTTTGACGTTTACGTTAAACTTTTGTGAAGGTATCGGGAAATGAGATGAATAACTGCGTGGTTTATGTGTACGATTCGGATTTGCGCTTTCTTCTTTGACGTTCACGTTAAACTTTTGTGAAGGTATCGGGAAATGAGATGAATAACTGCGTGGTTTATGTGTACGATTTGGATTTGCGCTTTCTTCTTTGACGTTTACGTTAAACTTTTGTGAAGGTATCGGGAAATGAGATGAATAACTGCGTGGTTTATGTGTACGATTTAGATTTGCGCTTTCTTCTTTGACGTTTACGTTAAACTTTTGTGAAGGTATCGGGAAATGAGATGAATAACTGCGTGGTTTATGTGTACGATTTGGATTTGCGCTTTCTTCTTTGACGTTTACGTTAAACTTTTGTGAAGGTATCGGGAAATGAGATGAATAACTGCGTGGTTTATGTGTACGATTTAGATTTGCGCTTTCTTCTTTGACGTTCACGTTAAACTTTTGTGAAGGTATCGGGAAATGAGATGAATAACTGCGTGGTTTATGTGTACGATTTGGATTTGCGCTTTCTTCTTTGACGTTCACTTTAAACTTTTGTGAAGGTATCGGGAAATGAGATGGATAATTGTGTGGTTTATGAGTACGATTTGGATTTGCGCTTTCTTCTTTGACGTTTACGTTAAACTTTTGTGCAGTTATCGGGAAATGAGATGAATAACTGCGTGGTTTATGTGTACGATTCGGATTTGCGCTTTCTTCTTTGACGCTAACATTAAGCGTTTGAGTAGGTATCGGGAGATGAGATGGATAATTGTGTGGTTTATGTGTACGATTTAGATTTGCGCTTTCTTCTTTGACGTTTACGTTAAACTTTTGTGAAGGTATCGGGAAATGAGATGAATAACTGCGTGGTTTATGTGTACGATTTAGATTTGCGCTTTCTTCTTTGACGTTTACGTTAAACTTTTGTGAAGGTATCGGGAAATGAGATGAATAACTGCGTGGTTTATGTGTACGATTTGGATTTGCGCTTTCTTCTTTGACGTTTACGTTAAACTTTTGTGAAGGTATCGGGAAATGAGATGAATAACTGCGTGGTTTATGTGTACGATTCGGATTTGCGCTTTCTTCTTTGACGTTCACGTTAAACTTTTGTGAAGGTATCGGGAAATGAGATGAATAACTGCGTGGTTTATGTGTACGATTTGGATTTGCGCTTTCTTCTTTGACGTTCACTTTAAACTTTTGTGAAGGTATCGGGAAATGAGATGGATAATTGTGTGGTTTATGAGTACGATTTGGATTTGCGCTTTCTTCTTTGACGTTTACGTTAAACTTTTGTGAAGTTATCGGGAAATGAGATGAATAACTGCGTGGTTTATGTGTACGATTCGGATTTGCGCTTTCTTCTTTGACGCTAACATTAAGCGTTTGAGTAGGTATCGGGAGATGAGATGGATAATTGTGTGGTTTATGTGTACGATTCGGATTTGCGCTTTCTTCTTTGACGTTTACGTTAAACTTTTGTGAAGGTATCGGGAAATGAGATGAATAACTGCGTGGTTTATGTGTACGATTTGGATTTGCGCTTTCTTCTTTGACGTTTACGTTAAACTTTTGTGAAGTTATCGGGAAATGAGATGAATAACTGCGTGGTTTATGTGTACGATTCGGATTTGCGCTTTCTTCTTTGACGTTTACGTTAAACTTTTGTGAAGTTATCGGGAAATGAGATGAATAACTGCGTGGTTTATGTGTACGATTTGGATTTGCGCTTTCTTCTTTGACGTTTACGTTAAACTTTTGTGAAGTTATCGGGAAATGAGATGAATAACTGCGTGGTTTATGTGTACGATTCGGATTTGCGCTTTCTTCTTTGACGTTTACGTTAAACTTTTGTGAAGGTATCGGGAAATGAGATGAATAACTGCGTGGTTTATGTGTACGATTTGGATTTGCGCTTTCTTCTTTGACGTTTACGTTAAACTTTTGTGAAGGTATCGGGAAATGAGATGAATAACTGCGTGGTTTATGTGTACGATTTGGATTTGCGCTTTCTTCTTTGACGTTTACGTTAAACTTTTGTGAAGGTATCGGGAAATGAGATGAATAACTGCGTGGTTTATGTGTACGATTTGGATTTGCGCTTTCTTCTTTGACGTTAACATTAAGCGTTTGAGTAGATATCGGGAGATGGGATGGATAACTGCGTTGTTCACGCGTACGACTTAGATTCCATTTCACATTTGTGTTATTCTATAAAAACATTTAAGAGAAACCTAGAGTTCAATTTCGACCAATGTTCACCTAAAAGATATATCAATATAGACTAAATTTATCCATTATTACAGAACACGTCACATAAAAATATAATCGAATTCTAGATCAATGAAACAGTTGACACTAAGACAGAATTCGAAAAAACGCGTCACATGAAAATAGGTGATGAATATGTTATCTGGGAAGGCAATTAAACCTTCATACTTTAATCATCTGGTTTAGAGAACACAACCATATCAGAAATATCCACCTAAGATATAGAACTTCACCAATACCTGATTTTCTATAGTGGATTTGTCACACAGACAATTATTCTCAGGGTGATGACTAGTGGAACAAGATTGGTATTTCTGGTAACAAAAAATGTTGCTAATGTAACAATAAGTATAATAGAAGTTAAAAGAGAGGGAACACAAGAAGACATATGCCAAACACACACACAACTCAACCCTCAAGATTCTGCAAAGTAGGAGAAACATTGTCATACTGCTAGCTGACAAAGGAAGAACTATAGTGGTCATGGATAGGAGAGAATACATCAAGTAATCTGAAGAGCTACTCAACGGTGATGATGTCTACTAACAGCTCACAATAAAACCCATCCAAACATAAGACAACCGCATCCATAGAAGCTTAGACAAGCTGAGCAAACCAAGTCATTTCACAAAAGAAAATCAGTGACGAATGGAATCCAGTGGACCATTTTTACTTGGATTCTACGACAGACGTGAAATACACAAACCAAACTTCCCATTACAACCAACCGTATCACTTCCGGGAACCCCAACATACGATTTATCCAAAGAACTACACGAAAAACTAAATCGCCTAAGGGAAACTTGCCATCACTCTATCAAATCTGCAATCAACTTTCTAGAGAAAATCACAGGCATTCAAATACATGACCATTAAATAATGGTATCCGCCGATGTTACAGCATGATATACCTCAAAATGGACAGAAACTAGCAAACGAAAACATGGGGCAATTACTGAACAATGATAAATAGCTTCCACAACATTAAAAAATGCAAGACACAAGTTGAATGGAATGTATTAACATAAGTGTGATGACGTAATACCAATTCAATGGTCACATTTATGAACAAATTAAAAAAACACCCATGGAATCGCCCCTGTCAACACATCTCTTGTCCCCTATCGTTTCAAACAAAATTCACAATCATATCAATTATAATCATATGACATGGAAACTTGAGTTTTATAGTTTTCTTTATTCTCTCCTACTTGCCGTAAGGGGTAGTAGAATTTTCCAGAATTCTTGGACAGAAGAAAATATACAAACAAACTGCAGAAATTGCCATGGGGTCACCAAAATCCCTAGTTGTAGCAAATATATTCATGGATAGGTGGGAAAACATAGCGACTGAGAAGTTCAGCCCTACCCTAGTAATATGGTGGAGGTACGTAGATGACACAGTCACCGTACTCAGAACACAGGATATGGGTAGATTTTTCGAACACATTAACTCAAAGGTGAAGGCGAACCAATTCACCCATAAATCTAGATTCTAATCAGGGAGCTTGCAATGTTAGATTTTCAGCGTAAAAAAGGTAGGAAGATGAGAAGTTTTACACACTATTGTATTTACAGGAATCCCACACATTCAAACCGATATTTGCACTTCCAATCGTCCCATGTTATGTCAGTCAAAATAAGACTAATGAAATGTTTAAGTAATAAAGCACAGAAACTAAATAGAGTACCAGGGAAAATCTATTACGGGAAGTGAAGCATATAAGAGAAGCTTTGAAACTTAATAATTAACCTAATAAATTAGTCAGATAGTATGTAGAGAAATGTAAAAATAAAATAAAAATAAATAATGATAGTAGTGATAGTAATAATAAAATATTATCATTATAGTGTGGTGAGACCTGGCTGTTAGCCAAACTGGTAGACAGTAATTTACGTCAATGTTTACGTCCTCAATATTAGTCGTGAGAAAATTAAGAACAAAGACTGATTCAACAACCAATCACAGCCGACTTTGTTTATGTAGGCGGATACAATTAGCAGATAGATAATCTGAACTTCAATAAACGGCCACAAAGAGATGATTGGTTAACGATCAGAAGACTGTGTTTGTTTACTTGCAACAATCTATAATAATGCACATGAAAATCTGTAAATATGTGTTGATTTCGTAAATAAACGATCTGTTGCCTGGCCCTTGTCTTCTGTTGTTCCGATAGTAATATTAATGAGGGCATGCCTGTTAAACACGCTCAAGATAATGACAACACGAACGATAAGGAATCTAAATCATCAGTAGTAATTCCATACAACGAAGGAACCTCGGAAGCCGCATTACGCTGAATTCTTAACAAGGTGGGTAGAAATAAAAGCGGCTGGAATTCAAACCACCCATAAACTCAATCAGAAACAATCCGGTGGAGCCTTTAAACAAAACAATTAAGTTTGTCGAATACCGCGTCCGTGATGACTGTCAGATCAAATACATATGTCAGAGGAGCAGAACGGGGTCAGTCAGTCAGTCAGACTAGCCGAGCATAAAAACCTAGCCGAAAATCAAGATCAGTTGACTCGAATGAGATAATAAGAGATGTGGAGAATAGCTCAGCTACACCACTCACTACATGCAGTTACACACACACACAAGCATACAATAGGATGGATAGGATAAGATGACAGTTTTCAAATTTAATGTAACAGCTGGATGGAGGGTGAGACTGACAACAGACTGAGGCTTTATTTATCAAATCAACTGAAAGAGAATACGTGTAATATGAATGATTCAACACCTTTCCAGTTGAATATTTGGAGAATTCTACTCACCCCCCCTATGACGACAAATAGGAGAGGATAAAGAAAATTATAAAACTCAAGTTTCGAAATTGCGTGATTATAATTGATGAAATGATTATGAACAATAATAGATTGTATTTGAACTGTTGTCATCCATTAAATAAAACTGTTTCACGCTGTGTGTGATACATCTAATAAACAAACTAATATGGAATTACTTACTAGCACAGTGGCTAAGACTTACATATATGCTATTCAGGTCCCACCTGAATGAAAAACTATCCAAGTTCTCTTCTGAGTATTTTTTTAACAATAGGTTCTTGACTGATTCTCTGCGATAGCACCCATATCGCTTATTTAATCCAGCTGGATAACTCATATTTTTGCAGTCAAATAAAATCAGGTATTGACCGAAGTCTACAGTTGATGCTTTACTTTAAACCATACCTTACCAACTGTTTATCATTGCTGGTTCACAGTGTATTCTTCACAGAACGTGTTATGTAGATGATTAAACTTTTAAATTTATATATGTATTCAGTAAACGGTTGAGAAATTTCAAGAAGTACTTCTTGTTGAAAATTATTCTGATAGTCATCGGTGACCGACTACAAAACGCAATCGTCTACAATCTTAGGGTGAATTTGTGATATTTAGTGCAGTTCACCAGCTCGGACATGTGGAGAGATACTCGACGAAGACATTGGCTAGTAATGCAGCTAATAATTACTAACTGACAGAAGATAGAATTTTCGTGTTAACAGATCGAGTCCCAATGCCTGAAAGAAAATCGAGATTACCTCATAATCTGAAGGTTCTGGGTTATAATTATGACTGCGAACTGCTTGGAAAGCCCCTCGAATTAAAATGACAGAATGGTGCAGCACTCTCTGGCTCTCAACGCTTCTCTAGGTAGTATATATGCATGATCAAATTTTAAAAACTATTCAAATCAAGCTTACGAAAGCTGGGAAAGCAGCTGAACTAGATGAAATACACCCTGAAGCACTGAAAGAGGACCCAGAGACTACAGCAGACATGCTGACTCCATTATTGCAAGAGGTCTGGAAGGAGGGAAAGGTGCCTACTAACTGGAGGAAAGATTACCTAGTGAAACTAACAAAAAAGGGCGAATTAGGCCACACTCTGTAAGAAATGGTGAGGAATCATGCTCCTGTGAACGCCAAGTAAAATCCTGAGTCGTATCATCCTGGAGGGATTAAAGGACGCACTGGAGACAGAACTCCGACCAGAACAAGCTGGATTCAGGAAAGTCAGGCAAATCATGTTCTGACCGAATTGCATCTCTTCGCATCATCATCACAGAACAAAGCATAGAATGGCAATCAAACCTCTACCTCAACATTATAGATTTTGAAAAGGCCTTCGACAGCGTTGATCGTGAAGCAATTGGGAAACTACTCGAGTACTACGGCGTACCTCAAATATTCACCAACCTTATTCAACAGCTGGTTGTGTGACAACGACACATGTCAAGTGATCCACAATGGAAAAGTCAGTGAGGCGTCTGGAGTAAACACAGGAGTCAGACAAGGGTGCTTATTATCACACACGATGATATTCCTAATTGTCGTGGACTGACTGGATTATGCGTCAGAGAGCGAGTGGGAAACGAGAAGACAGGGATAGATATCCTGGACCGACCGATGTGAAGAACCTAGAAGACCTGGATTTCGCGCGTGGATGATTGGTGATGTTTGATGTAACACAAAATCGAAGACTTGGAGGCAAGCGAAAACCAACAAACTGGTCGAAGAAGTGGCCAGTGAAGACAGGACTCCAGGTGAACACAGACAAGACGAAGGTTATGAAAATAACCAACGAACCAACAAACAACAAAACAGAAACATCCAGCGCGAATCACCATCAACGGGAGGGATTTGAAAGAGGTTACTTCATTCGTACACTTATCTAGCGACCATTGTCTCAACTACAGGCAGTCGGAACGGACGAGGATGTCAAATCGAGCGAGAATCGGGAAGGCGAGAAACACATTCATCAACCTGAAATCAATCTGGAAGTCTCCGTCACTCAGCCAGAATCAACAACAAAATTCGGATTTTCAATACAAACATAAAGACAGTCAGCTCTTCTACACAGATGAGAAACTTGGCGGGTGGGTCACAAAAAATATTTCCAACAGGCTATTGCAGACCTTTATTAACAACTGTCTTCTCTCTATATTGAAGATCAGGTGGCCGGGCCGGACAGAATCACCAACAAGGAACTATGGGAACAAACAAAACAAGAACCAATCGCCAACCAACAAATATGCAGGAGAAAGTGGAGATGGATTGGACACTCGTTGAGGAAGCCGCTGGGTGACATCGCGCGTGCGTCAGGCCATTGCTTGAGTGGAACCAGGTCGAAAGGGAAGCGGCGTGTGGGACGTCGGTGCAAGGGTGACATGGAGGAGATCGTGTGAAGAGGAGTTGAAAGAGTATGGGCTAACATGGACGCAGGTGAAAAGTACAGCAGAAGGAAGACAGAAGTGGCAAGTGGAGTCGTGCAGTTGAAGCCCTGTGTTCCACTAGGAACCCAAGGGAACAATACTAATAATAATTTAAATCCCTAAGGAATAGACACACTTAGTATTACTAAATTTTGACAAGGCGATTTTTACCTCCAACAAAATTTATATACTATAGAAAATTGGTTTCTATCAGAAATTATTTCTGTAAGAATCCATAAAAATTAGGCTGTGAGCGTGTTAACTCAAAATTTTTTTTTAAAAATAGATGATTGTAAATATGAGATACGGAATCGAAAAATTCAATTACATACCTGAATAAAACAATTAGCCTTCATCCAATCCAATAAGATGACATCATTGTTATGAAAGCATTCCCTTTTAAGTGTGGATGCTTCCCTGCATAGCTTATATGATGCGTATTTACTGCAACCTGTAATGTTAGTAAGAAATAGTCCTGAAATTTAGACTGTTTTCAAGCATATATATAGACATATATAATTAAAGATTTTGTATTTAGCAAAGAATGAAAGCTTAGACGATAATCAAATGAACTGTAGTCAAAATTTGACAGAATAGTTCTAAAATATTTGGGCGCCGAGTGAGAAGTAGACATTTGTACAAGAAATTATATTTGTAAAATCTCAGCGATATTGAAATGAGTAATTCCAACGTTTCCTGCGTTCGTCAATCTGGTCCTAACTTCTTCAGGGAAATTAATCGAGATTAACATTACAGAGGTTTATATACAAAACCAATACTTGAAAATTTTCATAATCAGTTATCTAGGACCATGAACTTTTAGTCGAACTTAATCACTGATGAAAAGTACACTGTGTTTAAAGTGTTTAACAAAAGTAGACCAATATTTGTAAGTCCGAGGTCAAATTTTGATGACAGCTCATACAGTTTTGTTTATTATATTTGTTAATACTTGTTTTATGACTCATGATTGGAGAAAGTTTTTAAAAAGCAAAAGATGTTCGTTTTATTTACAAACCTCTGTAATGTTATTCTCGATTAATTTCCGTGAAGAAGTTAGGACCAGATTGACGAACGCAAAAAACGTTGGAATTACTCATTTCAATATCGCTGAGATTTTACAAATATTTGCATTTAATAGTGTTCTCTGAGCTGGTTGGTTAAGTTGCGGAGCTTTCATCGTCTTTCTGGACGACATCTTCAACGTAGTATTTAGGGTAAAGTGAAATAATTTAAATTTCTTCATGAGTGATATATGTGCGTCTCCCGGTAGCTATCTTTAGATATGTATTGACCGTTTTCTATTGACTGGGATTTTAAACTTTCTGATCACCTAATTTACTTTTTATTAGTTGGTATATTTCATCTATGTTCTCTATCTAATGCTACTGGTAGCTTTATCAGAAAGTAGTAATATGAAACCAGAATTTAAAATATCTCAGCGTATATATATATATATGCATAAAAACTGAAGAAAAATAACTATCCAAAGAACTTCATCAACAAAATCAATACTGGCACTAAATATAGTCGAAAATGTATTCCCAAAACATAGAACTCAACAGTTGTCATTGCACATAGAGCAGGGATGTCACACGATATCAGAAGAGCACTCAATAAGCTCGACATCAAAGTTTTCTTCAAAACATCAGACACGAGCACACTGTGAAGCAACCTTGTTCATATAGAAAGACCAAATCCCTAAAGATTCTCTATCTAATTGTGTCTATAAAATAAAGTGCTTGGAATGTGATGCGATATACATCGAATGAACATCACCAGAGAGAAATCAAATTCAGAAGAAATGGAAACACCGAAAAGCCGCCTCTCTTCGACCATTGAGAAATCCAGTTGAACTAGAAA
Source organism: Trichobilharzia regenti (assembly GCA_944472135.2). Lineage (NCBI taxonomy): Eukaryota > Metazoa > Platyhelminthes > Trematoda > Strigeidida > Schistosomatidae > Trichobilharzia > Trichobilharzia regenti. The sequence continues at coordinate 10,429,568 of OX235262.1, forward strand.
AGCTTGAAAAATCATCGATCATAGGTGATCTACACGCTACTCTATAGAAACAGGACACAAAACTGATCTTCACAATATTGAAATCATCATCCAGAAAAAGCATTTCAGAAATCACAAAGAACGTCTAATACCATCAGAAGCACTTCATATTATCAAATGGAATCCAAATTGTCTAAACTGAAAAGGAATGACGGACTAAAACAGAATTTGACCTGGTTACAACACCCACCCCACCCCCATCCTAGCCTCACAGGAAGTGAGAAAATCAACACAAATTTGGTAAGCAATTTGATTATGTCAACACACGCTGCTCTTATAATCGTATACACTTATTAAATCCAACAGTCATCTACACCTGGTTTCGTTACCTATACATCAAATGGTTAACTGGACAAGGTAAATATCATCCCATGCTAATGAATGATGATTAAGTTGCTATATATAAGCTGAATGGATTTCGTAAATTCTGGTATAATATTACTACTTTGATAAATCTATTAACAGCAGCATTTAAAATAGCGTGGTAGTTATCAAGAGGTTGAAGTGAAGCAATAAGAAGCGTGATCATTGAACATCTGGTCGATACTGATCACCTTATCTCTACAGCCTCCGCCTTTCAAGTCATCTACAAGTTGAAAAGTAATTCGTCCAAATCATTACGTACCCGACTCTTCTGTATTGCTGAAGAAATCTTTGGCTATCGAAACAGAAAAGAGTCTCTTCGCTGAGTCACTTGTTTTGATTTTATATACTTAGCAATGGGAATTCTCCATGAGATAACTATTTTAAACGTCAGTAATCACGATGATTATAATGATAACCAAAAATAATGATAATAAGGTTTATTCAGGTGGGGTGATAAGACTACCGAGGGTAGTGAGTGACATGTGTATATGCAGGCAATCCAATAAATAACTAAATCAGGTCAAATCTTAAAAGTTACGCAATACTAAAGTTAGGTGAAGTGGACGGATAATCAGGGTTTAAACTAATATCATAATAGTATGAAGTAAATGGAAAATAGTAATGTGTCAAGAGAAGGTTAACGGTAGGACAAACTTCTTTTGTTGCATGCAAAGACTAGGATTGTTCTCCTAAATTTCCATATCTTTGGCTATTCTGGTTCAAATTCCGTTCAAAAAGTTCTATGGAATGCGATAGATAACGTTAAAGGCACTACTTCTGTCCACTTGTTGACCACTGTCATTAATCAAATGAGTCGAAATCGAACTTCCTATGGACTTTGATTGGTCTTCTCTGAACCATGAAGTTGGATGTTCGATAATACGTATGTTGAGCTGTTTAGTTGTTCACACTGGGTAGCCTTCTCCTTAGGAGTAGCTGAATTTGTATATGTATATAGAAGTGTCACAGCTAGACAGCTTGTCTTTCATTTGAGCAATCATAATTGGTCGGCTGAAGAATAATATTTATTTGAACTCTGATTATCTGCCCACTTCACCTGACTTTAGTATTGCAAAACTTTTAAGATTTGACCAAATTTATTTCCTTTTTCGCATTGTCTACATATACACATATCACTCACTACCTTCATTATTCTTATCGCCCTACCGGCATAGACCTTATTATCATAATTTTCGCTATCATATGATCATCGTTATTACTGACGCTCAAAACATTAACCACATTATTATCATTATTATTTGGTCCACAAAACCACCGTCATTGGTTAACATTCCTATATATAAGTTAATTGGTAGATGGTGACTAGCAGTGGAATCCAGGATGCGCATTTCATCCTGTTTGGGACTTGTCAGGTGGATGTGACTGCATTCCACAGTGAGTGATGATGTTCCCATCGAGGCTTGAACCACTGCCCATAGTTGTGACGCCAAAGCGTTATCCACTAGAACACTTAGGCCACGAGAGCCACCTCTTGCGCAAAGGATCATATTAATTATTTAATTTGATTGACTGGACCAAAGTGCTCGGTTTCATCAATCGACGGGAAAATCTAAAACTGAATTAAATTCTTAAATATAAATATATGTAAATTAGAGTAAAGTCTGAAGAAGATCTAACTGAAAACAATATGGGAAAAAATAGGAATTTATTCATCGTCTGAAAGAATCAAAGAGAGAAAAAACCAGGGAAGGAACCTCGGAAGCCACCTTACGCAGAATTCTTAACAAGGCGGGCAAGAATAAAGGTGGCTACCACTCAAACCAACCACAAACTCAATTCGAACCAAGCTTTGTTGGTGGAGCCTTTAAAACAAAACAATTTAGTTTCTCTAATACCACGCCCGTGATGACTGTCAGATCAAATACATATGTCAGAGTAGCAAAACGGGGTCAGTCAGTAAGACTAGACGAGCATAAAAACCTAGCCGAAAATCAAGATCAGTTGACTCGAATGAGATAATAAGAGATGTGGAGAATAGTTTAGCTACACCACTCACTACATGCAGTTACACACACACACACACACAAGCATACAATAGGATGAATGATATAGGATGACAGTTCTCAAATTTAATGTAACAGCTGGATGGAGGGAGATATTGACAATGGAAGCTTTGTTTATCGAATTAACTGCAAATACGTGTAATATGAATGATTCAACACCTTTCCAGTTGGGCATCTGTAGCTCAGACGGATGATTTTCATATGGTTATGAAATCTGGATAGGTAATTTGCGAAGCTTCCATCACACTACTACTAGGCGACATCTTCAGTACATACTTCAATTCGTTGAAGTGAGCTTTTAGATTTCTCCACGAGTTTGGTGACCCTGGAGGTGATTGGTTGTTTTTGTGTATTTTCACACCTTCTAGGTTACTTGTGTTATTAGAACTGATTGTTTCTTTGGCTTGAACTCTGACCATTTGTGTGTGTGAGGTTTCTTTCTTATCGGTTCATAAATTTTGTCTATCTCGATGTTTCTGCTGTCCAACATCTAAAGAAAATCAGAGGCATCCAACTAAATGACCAAGAAATAATGATATCCTCAGATGTCACAGCTTGATATTCCTCAAACGCACAGAAGCTAACAAACGAAAACATGGGGCAATTACTCAACACTGATGGACACCTCACACAACAATCAAGAAGCAACATACAAGTTTGATGAAATGCATAAACCTATGCCTTACAATGTACTTCCAATATAACGGCCTAATATATGAACAAGTCAAGGGAACATCCTTGGGATCGCTAATATCAGGTTTGATTACAGAAGCACTAATGCAAAGATCAAACCCAAGATTTGGATAAGTTACGTAGATGACACATTCGTAATAATCAAAAGAAACGAGTTGGATAAAACTCACAACTGACTTCATAAATAACCTCTTCAACGACAGCGAAGTCAAAGAGGAAGAGCAATCCGAAAATAAAATTCCCGTTTACAGACGTCTTGGTCAAGCGAACAACCACAGGAGAATTAGAAACTCAAGTTTATAGAAAATCAACTCATACACACCAAATACTGAATTACAATAGCAACAAGCCAATAACACACACAAAAGGAATTATTTGCAAACACTATTCAAGAGGACCATCCAGGAGTCATTGCAATACTCCCACTTAAAGGACAATTGAAGAAAGATATCTCATGGATGTCTTCCAAAAGAATGGATATCCACGAAATTTCATCAAGAGACATATACCCCTAGGCCAACCTATCAAACCAAAATCCCCCAAGGAAAACACAAAGAAAATCACGCTACCATATATAAAGGACATCTCACAAATCACTGCAAGACTCTTCAAGCCTTTAGGAATCGACATCGCACATATACCACCAAAATCACTTCAGTCGGCTGTCTCTATGTCAACCGTAAGATTCAACAACTAAAGAACATAAAACCAACATCATCTACAAAACAGGTTGCAACGACTTCAAGAAACACCACATTGGCCAAAGTGGACGTCCGCTTCATCTTTTTATCCACGACCATAAACTAACCGTAAAAAGTCATGATGATAGTCACTGTCTCATATCGCTACATACAGACAACCACGGACATCAATTCAACTGAGACAACCAACGTTCAAATATAAGACAGCGGAGACAACAAGAATGCTAGAGAATTTTTAGAAGCCCGCCTGATATTCCAATGAATCATCAACCAATAGACACATCGAGATAGACAAAATTTATGAACCGATAAGAAAGAAACCTCACACACACAAATGGTCAGAGTTCAAGCCAAAGAAACAATCAGTTCTAATAACACAAGTAACCTAGAAGGTGTGAAAATACACAAAAACAACCAATCACCTCCAGGGTCACCAAACTCGTGGAGAAATCTAAAAGCTCACTTCAACGAATTGAAGTATGTACTGAAGATGTCGCCTAGTAGTAGTGTGATGAAAGCTTCGCAAATTACCTATCCAGCATAGAGAACCCAACTAAATCAAAATAGAACGTTCACATTCTATACTGCAAATCATCTTCTTGACAAACATAAATGGCATACATGACTATCGGCTGCTTAGATCATTTCAATTTGAATGGCAATTACTACTGGTTGAAGTGATTAATCTCCACCTACTCATATGAAACAATGTTTTATACCCCTTCTAGTTTTTGGTTAAGTTGGTAGAAGTTTTGTTTCCCAGGAAAAAATGAAGGCGAACCTCGAAAAGCTGAAAAGACGAAAATCAGAAGTTTGACAGAAAAGTCAGGCAGCGTAAGCAGAACTTAAAGTGACCATGCAGCAAAACAGATGTGTTAAAAATAACTAATCAAAAATCAAAAGTATAAATTACCATCAATGAAAGAAATCTAAAGTTCGACACCTCCTTCACTTATCTACTGTGACAACATTGTGTCAATCAACAGCAGGTGGAATAGACAAGGATGTCACAGATGCCCAGAGTCGGTAATACAAGACAAACCTTCATTACCGGAAATCTTGAGCACTCTGAATAAAGAACAAGTTTGGGATCTTTAAAACTTCTATATTGGTGTAGAAGCTTTGTGTCAACCTCAATTAAAAGCATTTCCGGCAGACAGCTGACGACTTTCATCATCTTCGCCACCTCGATAGTGAAAATCACACACTCACCCCGGGAAGCGATTGGCGACAAGAAATTCTGGAAAACAACCAGCAGAGATCCTACTGTTCAAGACATGTGCTGAAAATAGACTACACTTGAACTAAGGAGACCGATGGGTGTGTGGAGTCCTCAAAAATAAACTTATCCAATTTTTACTACTATGTAAGAAATGAACATATTGTACATTACTTTGCTTTCATCATAATCTCCGTACTTTGTTCTTTTCCTCGGGTTTTGAATGAAAATATAGTTCCGCCTTCGACTCTCCATCTTCTCCACCATTTCAACTGCCGTCGATTAATTCTAACCACCTGCTTTCTATCTCAAATTTTCGCAGGAGCACCGTAGTTTCTTCCTACGTACTTTGGTCGACCTCCAGCAACATCAACATTGGAGAAATAGTATTGGAGCAGTCTTCCCGCAATACCTCTGGAGTCTATTACGTTAGTTGTGGATTTTGGACCTTGTAACTACCCAAGTAACGAAACTTTAATATATTTTTCCAGTAACTTAACCGATTTAGTATTTCATTGTTTATTTGAATTTGGGATACTAAGCTAACAGCGTCTAAGGTCCACCACAAGTGACGTCACACGCCAGACAGGCACTCTAAGCGAAACTCGGATGGGAAACGATAAGTAAGACACGTTATAATGACCAGGAAGATTCGGAAAAAAGATGTGTAACATGGAAAACATGACAGTATAATGGATCTGTAGGATATCAAGACATATAACCAATATTCTGCAGCCATGGTTTGTTAGTTACCAGAAGACCCGAAACACTTATTCTACACCTCTCTGTGTGCCTGGTTCACACTAACAGTCAGAGATTTCAAGGATTGATACTAAATATGGGTTTGACCATTCCTAACTCTCTTCCCACTCTACGCTGTATCAGCTAAAAGTGTCCGTCAAAGAAGGCTTTACCATATATCTTAGCCATCTCAGTCGATGTAGCTTCACAGCTTCATCCATTTACTTCCGTTTCTTACCTAGAACTCTACGCTTAGCGTCAATATTGATCTCCAGAATGTTTTATTTAACACAGAAGGTGCAAAAAACATGTTAACACCAGTGGTCAAACACAGTCATCCTTTTCACTCACAATGTCCATTTCTCATAGACATAAGGAAGAAGAACAGCGAAAACTGCTGCATAATACACACTGCTACCTTTCACCATCCGAATAAGTTAACAAATAAACGTTTACGAAAATCAGCAGATTTCTTTTCCTTCAAGGTTCCCCAGTGGAACATAAGGCTTCAAGCTAGTAGATTGAAGTTTCGGTAGTAGTGTTTATTTTACAGGATGGGGTTGGTAGCCTGCCTCATGCCCAACCTTTCTGCTTTACCAGCATTACTTCTGGGTTGGCGAGGTAAAGGAGTGCGTCTGTGGCCGAGGATCGAATCCCGGATCATGTGCATGGTCGGTGAGCGTCCTAACCGTTATGCCACCGACGCCAAAAATCAGCAGAACAAGGTAAAAAATTTAGAAGTTTTACTTACGTTTTGTTTTTGGTATAAACTCAACCATTGTGCCAGAGTTTATCATATTTCCAGGAATTTTAATTTGTATATGACTGTATTTCGGGGAATATACAAAGTCTTTGAGGAAAATAAAAACAGACATATAATGGTATACATTAAACTAAACTGGTGAGATTGTGAAATAAGTAAGTTTTTTTTAAATTACGAAAGTTAACAACGCAACTAAATTGTACATCCATATCAGTTTGTTTATTAGATGCATCACACAGTCAGTGAAACAGTATTATTACATACTGGTTGACAAGGTTTCGAAAACAATCTATTATTGTTCATAATCATTTCATCAATTATGGTCACATGACCTCTAAACGTGAGTTTCATAGTTGTTTTCTTTGTTCTCTCATATTCATCGTCGTAGGGGTAGTAGAATGTTTCACATATCTGGGACAAGGGCTGAATCAATCCTATTGCACGCATTCTCTTTCGGTTGATTCGATAAACAAAGCCTCAGTCTGTTGTCAATCTCTCCCTCCTCCCTGCTGTTACATTAGATTGTAAAACTGTCATCCTATCCCATCATCCAATTATACGGCTGTCTGTAACTGCATGTAGTGAGTAGTGTAGCTGAACTGTTCTCTAGATTTCTTATCTCATTCGGGTCAACTAATCTAGATTTTGATGCTAGGCTATTATCCTCGGTTAGTCTGACTGACTGCCTCTGTTCTACTACTTTGACCTATGTATTTGACCCGATAATCATTGAAGGCAGGGTATTAGATAAACCAAATTGTTTTGTTTTCAAGGCTGCACAGGAGCCTTGATCCTTCAACTGACAAAGCTTGGTTCTAATTGAGTTTGGTTGGTTTGAGTGGCAACCACTTTTATTCTTGCCCGCCTTGTTAAGAAACTCTGTAAATATTACGCGGAATTTTTAACAATGTGGGCAGGAATAAAAGTGGCTGGAATTCAAACCACTCAAAAACTCAATTAGAAACAAGCTTTCTCGTTTGAACGATCAATCCTGTGGAGTCTTTGAAGCAAAACAACTTAGCTTGTCCAATTAAGTGGAGGAATAATTGTAAATGAGGTCAAATACATACGTCAAAGTAGTAGAACAGTGTCAGTCAGTCAGACAAGACGAGCATAAAAACCTAGCCGAAAATCAAGATCAGTTGGCTCGAATGAGATAATAAGAGATGTGGAGAATAGTTCAGATATACCACTCACTACATGCAATTACACACATAGACACAAGCACACAATAGGATGATAGGATGACAGTTTTCAAATCTAATGTGACAGCTGGATGGAGGGAGATATTGACGTCGGAAGCTTTGTTTATCGAATCAACTGAAAGAGAATACGTGTAATAGGAATGATTCAACACCTGTCGAGTGGGACATCTTGAGAATCCTACTACCCCTACGACGATGAATATGAGACAGTAAAAAAAACTATAAACCTCAAGCTTAGAAGTCATGTGATTACAATTGATGAAATGATTATGAACAATAATAGATTGTGTTCCAAATCTTATCATCCAGTATGTAAAATACTGTTTCACTGACTGTGTGATACATCTAATAAACAAACTAATATGGAATTACTTACTACCCCAGTGCCCAAGGTTTACACCTATAATAATAAAATTTACATCCCTTGTCATACAAGTGTAATTATTCCACTTTGGGTCTGTCTGTCTGTCTGAATTCAACATAGAACTTGGCACCGAAGTGCAGCAGTTCGAGTTGCCACCTTCCAAATACCACACAAAGGTAGACAAGAAGATGAGGGAAGAGAATCAATACAGTCTGACAAGTATAAGAGTGAAACAGAATGGGTAATGGTAGAAAGGAATATGAAAGATTACAGAGACTGAATACATCTGCGCTGGCCATTGACAACGATTTTGAACCATGTCACCTATTGTCTCCAGCCATTGATTCCTAGAGTCCCGAAGGCCCCAACCCGGAAGTCTGCATATCCCTACCTGACTCAGTTTAACTGTCAAGGATTTCATGGATTGATCAGGCCATGTTTTTGTTTGGCCACCACTTACTCTTTGGGTGCATCGGTCGTCCAGCGGTAGGATATTCGTCAGTCAAACAATTAGTCTTCGATTCAGTCCCTGGATAATGTACTCCTAAAGCTTACCTAACTATTTTTAGGCCTGGTTAAGAAGGTAGTTTGCATATGAGACTAGCAGAACCCCTCCTCTGTCACCTTTGTAAACAGAACACCACCTTCTACTGAAATTTTAAATCCGAAGCTTGATGAAGCCTTACATAGCACTTGGAATTAAATGTGATGAAAAAAAACTGAAAATAAATTTGATTCTGTGGTTGTCACAGAGTGTAGGTGACAGTGTGAAAATTACTTGAAAATTGTGATTAGTCGTAGATGTTATTTATCTCTCCAGTCTATGATTCATATATCTCTCCCAGAATATCATCACTAAGTATGACACAAAATGTGTTGCATCGGTTATCAATTTATCCTCATATTTGGAAATGTCTCAGTCTTGACGAGATCATTTGAAAGGAACGAAAACAGTTCATGAGTGAGAAAAATCATATTTTTTTTTACGTATATATCAGGACTAGACACGTCGCACTAGTTACTAGTATCCAATCAACATACCCACAACAGTCCTACAGGAGGTAAATCGCCAGCCAGCCTGAATGGCCCAGTGATGGTAACGTCTCTGACTGCAGCCGAAACTGGGTGACGAAGGTTCGAATCTCAGAAGGAGGGACATGAGTTCATTCAAGGTGACTGCAGATACGCCTTGTTGACTGGTGACTACTATCTAACACGAAACCTAGGTCCAAGGCTTCCTAAAGATCACCTTCAAATATCTAATATATCAGTTCATTACACTAAAAGGGAGAGAAATATGATTTTTACTTTCAGATTGATAGAAGCATGTTCACTGCATGTCTGTATATTTATCTCCAAGGTGATATCAAACCCCTTTCAAGTTGCAGCTACATATTGTGCTGAAGAGTGCCGACAGACACAAAACCTAGGGTCTAAGGCTTCATGTCTATTACCTTTAATCATGTCTTATCAATTCAAAGTACACCGTAATGGTTAGTCCTATAGTTTATTGACCACACTGCCAACTCGATTGGTATAATCTCAGCCGGTTATTCCCGAGTCTCCAATTGGTGTATCACCAAGGGTTGGTCTTTTTTCGAGGATTTGACTGATTTCACGGCTGATCAAAAACAAACTTTAGTTAGTGATCAACTAAAATGTCAGGGAATACTGGGCTGAGAACTCTTAATTAGTAGGCACCCACAACCTTTAAACTCGACAAGACAAGCTCGTATACCACTGGGCAGCTGGATCAAGCATACTGCTGAGACATCTCAAGTAAGAATGAAACAGCTGTCAGGGACGTTTTACTGGGTTTATTTTTAGTTCTCATTGATGTAGTGACAGCATTCCTTCATGAGGTCAATCGTTATCCTGAAGTGGCTAATTGGAGACATCTTTCACTGCAGCACTGAGGGACACAGGCCCAGATCTACCTGTCGATTATTTCCAACGTCCCAATAGCAGTAATTTCTTACAATGACAAAATATTTGGTTCCACGTTATTATGACTATTTCAATTTCAATATAGCAAAAATATTCATTCAGACATCTATAAAACACAAAATAATTGAGTGAAAAATATGCTTTTCAATAAATTCCTCTCCTGGCTATAAAATTATATATATATATATGTTTATGCACAAAGAATATTCTAGAATAGTAGTCAAAAACAATACTAAATGCTTTTTAAATAATATCATCGCCTGCAACCCGTCCAGAAATACCAACAACAGCGCGCACACAACTACAAGTTGACACCAATCCTCCAACGAAAGCTGAAGTCTTGAATGCAATCAAGCTTCTGAAACCTGGAAAAGAAACTGGACCAGATGGAATACACCCTGAAGCACTGAAAGCGGACCCAGAGACTACAGCAAACATTCTGACTCCACTATAGCAAAAGGTCTGGAAGGAGGAAAAGGTGCCTACTAACTGGAGGAAAGATTACCTCGTGAAACTACCAAAAGAGGGCAAATTAGGCCCCACTCTGCAAGAAATGGTAAGGAATCATGCTCCTATCAACTCCAAGTAAAATCCTGAGTCGTATCATCCTGGAGAGATTAAAGGACGCACTGGAGACAGAACTCCGACCAGAACAAGCTGGATTCAGGAAAGTCAGGCAAATCATGTTCTGACCAAATTGCATCTCTTCGCATCATCATCACAGAACAAAGCATAGAATGGCAATCAAACCTCTACCTCAACATTATAGATTTTGAAAAGGCCTTCGACAGCGTTGATCGTGAAGCAATTGGGAAACTACTCGAGTACTACGGCGTACCTCAAATATTCACCAACCTTATTCAACAGCTGGTTGTGTGACAACAACACATGTCAAGTGATCCACAATGGAAAAGTCAGTGAGGCGTCTGGAGTAAACACAGGAGTCAGACAAGGGTGCTTATTATCACACACGATGATATTCCTAATTGTCGTGGACTGACTGGATTATGCGTCAGAGAGTGAGTGGGAAACGAGAAGACAGGAATGTCCTGGACCGACCGACGTGAAGAACCTAGAAGACCTGGATTTCGCGCGTGGATGATTGATGATGTTTGACGTCACACAAAATTGAAGACTTGAAGGCAAGCGTAAACCGGCAAACTGGTCGAAGAAGCAGCCAGAGAAGACAGGACTCCAGGTGAACACAGACAAGACGGAGGTGATGAAAATAACCAACCAACTAACAACAACAGCAACAACAGAAACATCCAGCGTCAATCACCATCAACGGGAGGGATTTGAAGGAGGTTACTTCATTCACTTACTTACCTAGGGAGCATTGTCTCAACTACAGGCAATCGGAACGGACGAGGATGTCAAATCGAGCGAGAATTGGGAAGGCGAGAAACACATTCATCAACCTGAAATCAATCTGGAAATCTTTGTCACTCAGCCAGCATCAAAGACAAAATTCGGTTGGATTTTCAATACAAACAACGTCAAGTCAGTCAGTTCTCCTATACGGATCGGATCAGAAACTTGACGAGCGGGTCACAAAGAATATTTCCAACACGCTATTGCAGACCTTTATTAACATCTGCCTTCGCGCTATACTGAAGATCAGATGGCCGAGCCGGAAAGAATCACCAACAAGAAACTATGGGAACAAAGAAAACAAAACAAGAACCAATCGCCAACCAACAAATATGCAGGACAAAGTGGAGATGGACACTCGCTCAGCAGGAGGCCGCTGGGTGACGTCGCGCGCGCGTCAGGCCATTGCTCGAGTGGAGCCAGGCCGAAAGGGAAGCGGCGGGTGGGATGTCAGTGCAAGGGTGGGTGACATGGAGGAGATCGTGTGAAGAGGAGTTGAAAGAGTATGGACTAACATGGATGCAGGTTAAAAGTACAGCAGAAGGAAGACAGGAGCAAGTGGAGGGAGACGTGCAGTTGAAGCCCTATGTTCCACTAGGAACCCAAGGGAGCAATAATAATAATGTAGTTACAGTTCATTTAAGATGCTTAAATAATAATAATAAAGATATTATAGCAACTAGAATATCAACTAAATTTAGGAGAATTTATTTTTTTATTTTTAATTACAGCTTGATTCCACACTGTATTTTTGGTACAAGTATGGAATTTTCAGCACGTAAATCGGTAGCCTAAATTTCACAGACTGACCATAGATATCAGGTGTGCGTCAGCAGGGGATCGAACCTCGGACCATGTGCATGGTCGGCGAGAGTCCTAATCACTGTGCCACCGACGCACAGTTCCACAAAAATTCAGGAACCTAGATGGCCAAGGTAAGGATAGTGTCTGGACTAACTTCTTTTGGACGCACAAATTAGGCTTCTTAATATGAATCCCAACAGCCCCAGCAATATTTATTAGCCAAACTCTTAAGGCGAAATTGAGATTTCTTGATATGCGGTAAATAACTTTGAAAGCTACCTGGTTAACATCAATCTTGTGTTTTGTGTCCACAGAATGCGATAGAATAGCGCTATGAATAGATTTTGTTTGTCCTTTACTTAACCACTATGCAGGTTGATGTTCGGAAAATTTAAATTGTAAAACACTGTGGTTTCGGATTCACTAAATAACTGGAAAACTAACAACTCTTATACTTCCATCATACTTTGATGGCTGAAATTCAGAGTTGGTCTGAATCGAATGTGTTCAATCGCCTTTATCACACTGGATAAATCATGTCACATGAATATACATCTACCATATATCTTCAAAACTAAGTTCACTTTTAACAGTTTGAAAAAATTTGGGCATTGGGGTATGATATTCATTATAATAAAGGTTTCTTTTATATTTCCCAATGGATGAATGAAAAAGACAGAAGGATATTGTCGTTTTTACTGACGTTTCGCTATTTAATGCTTCTAATTGCTTTATCAAAGTAGTATTATTAAACCAGAAGAATTTACAAAATGCACTCAGCTTATATTATGCAAAAACTTAATCATCGTTCCTCAGCATGGGGGCATTTTTGCGTTGTCAAGTTGGCCAATCGCTAAAGATGACAAAACCACGTGTAAATGACTGTTGGATTTGATAGGTGTGTTTACACAAAGAAATGGCTTATCACATTCGTGATGATTTTGTCATTTCATGTGAGAAATTGGGGATGTTGTGACCAAGTTAAATTCTGTTTTAGTCTATCGTTTCCATTCAGACAACTTGGATTCCATTTGATGATATGAAGAGTTTCTGATGATATTAGACATGTTCTTTGTGATTTCTGAGATAATTTTTCTGGATGATGATTTCAATATTGTCAAAATCAATTTTATGACCTGATTCTACAGTATAGCCTGTAGACGACTTATGGCTGATGATTTTTCAAGTTTTTGTAAATCACATGGATTTCTCGGTGGCCTTCGAAGTGACGACGGGAGTGAGGCAAGGTTGTCTATTATCGCCAATGATCTTATTGACTGCAGTAGATTGGATAATGAGACAGACAACGGGCAATCAGGAAACAGGCATAAAATGGACTCACACAAAAAACTTGGAGGATCTGGACTTCGCCGACGTGATATATATGTCTGATTTCCCACAAACTGGAAGATATGCAAGTGAAAAGCAACAAGTTGGCAGAAGAAGCATCAAAGACAGGACTTCAGGTGAACATAGATAAAACAGATGTGATGAAGATTCCTGGCCAACAGCAAAAGTAACAACAACAGACAACAATCAGCTTAAATGGGAGGAGCCTGAAAGAAACAACCTCCCTTACCTACCCTAACTGGGAAGCATTGTTTCAACTACAGGCGGAGCTGACGAGGACATCAAAGCCAGAATCGGAAAAGCAAGACAAGCTTTCATTACTCTCAAGTCTGTGTGGAGGTCAATACCACTCAGCATCAAATATAAGATCCGGATTTTCAACTCCAATGTGAAGTCAGTGCTAGTCACTTTACGCATCAAAGACTTGACGCGTCATAAAGAGCATCTCAAACAAACTAAAGACCTTCATCAACAGTTGTCTCCGCTCAATACTCAAGACCAGATGGCCGGCCAGAAAAGATCAGCAACACGGATCTCTGGGAGAGAATTAACCAGAAACCGATTGTGAAACAGATAGGCAAGAAGAAATGGAGATGGATTGGCCATACTCTGAGGAAACCATCAAGTGACATCACTAGACAAGTCATCGCTCGAGTGGAACCCGAAAGGGAAGCGGCGAGTTGGTCGTCAGTGAGGGGGTGACTTGGAGGAGGTCATGTGAAGAGGAGAATAAAGCGTGTAGACAGACTTGGAGCGGGATGAAAAAGTTGGCATAAAAGCGAACGCAATGGAGACGTGTAGCTGAAGCCCTATGTTTCTCTAGGAATTAAAGGATATAATAATAATATATACGCATGTGAATAAAAGCTACCACAAATTTACACTCACTCTGTAATCTTGCCGGAGTATATGTTTTACTATCTTTCTTAAATTCACCCATACTTTTGGCATTATGATGTGACATTATCTGAAAGGGAAATATAAACACCGGGAAAAGGGTTTTTGAATGAAATTTCATTCCAAGAATGTTAGCACAAAATGAATGTATTACAACTGTGAATAACCAAGTCATTATTATTATTATTTTTGTTGCCTTGAATTTCACGTGGAGCTTAGGGATTGAACAGTACATTGCTATTTCATCTTGTTCGCCGCAATGATTTTTAGCTAGCTCTATCATTGTCCACAAGCTCTCATCTTCTGCATATCACACGTGGAACAGCATTCAGCTCATCGTTAGCGATTTGAGTTCCACCTAAGAATCGGTGTGCGTCGGTTGCACAGCGGTTATAACTCTTGCTGATCACGCACATGGTCCCGCATTTGATCCCCTGCCAACGCACACTTGATATCAACTGGTCGGCCTGGAAAATTTGATCTACCGATATAACATGCTGAAAATTCCATAATTGTACCGAAATATACGGTGTGGAATCAGGCTTTAATCAAAAATAATAAAATAATTTCCTTCAATGGTTTCCTCAGTGCATGTCCCATTCGTCTGCATTTCCTTGTGTATATCTGTTAAACTATTGATTCCCAGCCAGTGGGATAATAAGTCTCACTGTCATTACTCTTTCTAATCGACCGTCTGATCTTCAGTGTGAAACGCAATCACGTTTTCATAGTAGTCTACAGTAGATTGGCGAACCATAAAAAGAGCATTCACTTCACATTAGTGCTGAAACTCTAGAAATTACTGCTCATGATGAATGAAGAAGATTTCTACACTAATTCTAGAATAATTGAGGTCTGTCTTCTGTTACCAATACTGTACAGCTTTGACATCCTCATCTCTGCTGCCTGTAGATCAAATGATACTGTCTAGGTGGGTGGGGGTAGGTAAATTCTTCCAAGTTTTTCCTGTTGATGGTGATTGATACTTGGTGTTGTTGCTGTTGTTGTTGTTGTGTTTTTTTTTAGTTGTTGGTTAGGTATCTTCACCAATTCTATTTACTTGAAGTGCTACTTACACCGTCTAATTTTTCTGCCAACTTGTTGATCTTTGCCAGTATTCCATCGAGTTTTTATGACATGAGATATAACTCATCCACAAAGTCCAGATCTTCTAAAATCTTTTTATTGGTTGCATTGGTGGCACAGCGGTTAGTATTCTCGCCGATCAGGATTCAATCCCCTGTCAACGTACATCTGATATCAATTGGTCACCCTACAAAAGTTTGGGCTACCAATATCCTACGCTGAAAACTCCCTAATTATACCGAAAATACAATGTGGAGTCAAGCTATAATCACAACAACAAAAACACATAAGCCTGTCTTCACGCTCTCTTCGGCTTGTTGCATAATATAGTCTATCACAGTCAAGAATTGCATAGATGATATTAGGCAACATTGTCTAATTCCATACCATAAGGTTGAAGTATTTTCCAAATCACATTACGATCAACACCATCAAAAGACCCTTTTAAATCTAATAAAGTTGAAGTAGACAATTAACAGATATTCTATGCCTTATTCGATGATTTCGCTTCCCATTACGATTTTGTCTGTGCATGGTTCGCTTTTTTGTGAATCTAACTTGCTCATTGCAAAGGTTTGCATTCTGAGCATTTTTGTAAGTCTCTACAGGATAATTTGTATCATGGAGAAGATTTGTAGCTCAGGCGGACGATTTTGCTGTCATGGTATTCTTGGAGCTCGATGGTTTATTTTCGTCTTTGTAACCATGATCACAATGTAGCCGTTGAAAGATATGATGATATCCACTCTCTCATATCACTGCATACGGACAACCACTGGACATCAATTCGATTAGGGCGACCAACGTTCAAATATTAGACAGAGGAAACACCAAAAATGCTAAAGAATTTTTAGAAGCCCACCTGGTATTCCAGTGAATCAGCAATTATTAATTAACAGGTACACTGAAATAGATAAAATTCACCACTCCATAAGAACAAAATCTCACACACACAAAGGATCAAACTTCAGGACAAGAAAACAATCAATACCAATAACAGAAGTAGCCTAGAGAGTGTGAAGACAGACAAGACCAACCAATCACGTCCCAGTTCACCAGGAAAGAAATAGAAACACTCACTTCAACAAATTGAAGAATGCGTTGAACCTGTTGTCTAGTTGTGATTGGCAAGCAAAACTTTGCAAGTGAACTATCCAGCCACAGAGAACACAACTGCATCAAAAATGGTAATATCTGTTAATACTTTCATTAATGCGGGAACAGTATGATTCCGCCTAACTCTAAACCACTCAAATCGTTAGATATTTTAGACAGTATAAAAATGGAACAACTGGTAAATGTATAGACTTTAACTGTCTGGTGAAACAGTTTCAACTTAAAAAATTATAGCAACAGATTGGTTACAGGATTTCGTCATTAGCTGACATCGGTTACAGAACCATTAGAAAACCAGCTGGGAGTACTGGACAGCTGTTTCGTCAGCCTTGTTTGGGACTCTTTATCAGTGCGCACCCACTGACGGGGTTTGAATCCAGCACCTCCTGGGTACAAGGAGAGCTAGCTCGTAGACCATTAAAGCCACTGGGAACCGATTCGATGGCCAGCGCATGAATTCTAACTTCTGCCAGTTCACGACACGGTCTCTAACCAGTATCAGCTCATGATGCAATCTTGTAACCGATCAATTAAATCACTGCAAACCAATACTTGATTACAGCAACAGAATTTTCCTCAAAGAAACTAGTATTTCTAATGTGTTACTTAACTCTTCTAGGGATAATAATCAATTTTCATTGTAAATTATTTAAATTAATCCCAGCGTGTTAAGAAAATCAAAACAAGATTTTTCTGAACGTTTCGCTGTGTAAGCCACAGCTTCTTCAGCAGATTTACGACAATAATCAATTTCGATTGGACACCAGTCAATACCTATTGTCATATGTCTGGTCCCTTGTTTACTGCAAATTGAATTCACTATCGGTCAGTCAAGTTTGCAATATGGCCACCATGCCACTAGGTGGCTTGCCTTCACGTTACACTCAGAATTGTTGTCTTCAGGTAGTTGAAGGCGATCGACAGGAAGTCATACCTGACCGTACTTTCGTGCCAACAAGCATGAAAGTGCCAGTCAACAATGGTGTATCTACACTCACCTTGAAGGAACTCATATCCCTCTTTCTGAGATTCAAACTCGTGTCATCCAGTGAATGCTGTAGTCAGAGAGGTTACCATTGAGCTGTCCAACCGTCTACTAACAACAATCATGAGTATACCGTGATGATGAGTCATTTAATGGCATTCTGGTCATATTACAAACTTGACTGACTGATAATAAATTCAGTCTGCAATAAACAAACTAACTAGTGTGCAATCAAATGCAAACAATACAGTCAGTCTTACAGGAAGTCAGTCACGAACCGACCCGAATATCTCAGCAGTGGTAACGTCTGTGACTACAGTATTCACTGGATGACACGGGTTTTAATCTCAGAAGGAAAAGGAATGAGTTCCCTCAAGGTGATTGTAGATACGTTTTTCTGACAAGTACCAACTAGCACGAAACATCGGTCAGGTATGGCTTCCTGTCGATCGCTTCCAACCGTCTAATAATAATAATAATAACAATTTGGTTTATTCCAGGAACAGTACTAGTGATACAGTGTGGAATTTTCAGCACATATCTACAATATTGCATCTAATTTTATCAAACATTTAAAAGGAGTATTTCAAAAAATAAATTTAAAAAACAACAATAAAAACGAAAAAAAACAAAAAATACCAAGAAGTAGAATGGAAAATAAATAACAATAATAAATAATATCTCAGTATTGAGTAGTGGAAGCTATGGTATGTTTATGCATGGTGACAGCAAAGCTATAGTCATACAAGAAGTTATGAAATGATATTTAAGAATGTTTATCGCCAAGATGATTAGTTAATTTGATTTAACTACACTAAACAATCATAAAATAAACATTTCAGGGTTTTTATTGTCAGGTCGAATGCGGTGTTTGCAGTGATAGTGTGACTAATCCTGCATAATACAAAATTTTTAAAATGGTGATAACGGCGTTCACAACCAAGATTGTCAGTTAAATAGTGCCGAACAAAGAACAACCACAAAACTAATATTACATGATGGTTAATGACAGGACAATTTTGTAATACTCATAGTGATAATATAGTCGGACCCAGTAGATATACAAAAGAAGGAATAGAATAAAGTACAAAAATGTAAGCCAATATTAATTATTTAGGTAGCTAAGTATGTTTAAGAAGGTTGTTCACTATAGAGTACAAATAAGAGAGTATAAGGGGAAAATAACAAGGGCCAAAATTATGTTATTAACAACAAATCAAGTCATAGGTTTCGCGCTTAACATTGTCTCTGTCACTTAGAACACGGGCTGGCCAAATATGGTATCGTTGAGTTCCTATACTTGGTTGTATGAGCATATATTATTTTATACTGATTTCTGGTTCTTCCTGATCAGATGCAAGGAGAGAGTTGGGAATAGAGGGGGTGTTGGGGATCGGAGAGTGTGGTTTTAGACCATTTTTCTCACGTATTCAGATGCTTATCCACTAATGTGGTGACGAGCTGACTGAGTTTTACACCACTAGTCCTACTAACTACCTTCAACATCCTTCTCAGGATGGTATAATCCTTTATCGGTAGCTCAGGAAAGGAAGACTAATCTAAAGAAAAGAAAATGAGCGCATTGTAAACCACCAGCTTTGATTCTCATTACCATCTTAGATTGATTAATTCACATTGTTTACATTTCTTCTGTACTATTTATTAATGATAATAACAACTCATTGAAATACTAATAGATATGAAATATTTTGGCATAGAAGGGTATATAAGATGAATCTCAGTATACCATGAAATAAAATAATTACCGTGATGTGGAAAAAACTAAAACCAATTTAATTATATCACTAATGAACTTTATACAAATTTACCTAATGACAACAGTGTATAAATAAGATTAATTGCGCATATCTACTGAACTTAATTAAAGTCAGTCTGATTAAAAAAATAATTCTTGTGAGTAAATCGTTTTCAGGTTGTACTAGTTATTAAAAATAAAATATATTTCTTATCCTTTTTATAATAGGAAGATATTAGATAGTTGAAGGCAATCGGCTACACGAAGCCTTGGAACTAGCTCAGTGGTAAAGTCTCTGACTGCAGCCGGAACTGAGTGACACTGGTTTGAATCTCAGAAGGAGGGATTTGAGTTTTTTTCAAGGTGATTACAGATACGCCTTGCTGACTGACTGGTAAGTGCCAACTAGCACGAAACCTAGGTGAAGCAAGGCTTCCTATGGCCGATTGTCTTCAACCATCTAATATCATCAATTCAATGTGAACCGTGATGGCGAGCTACCTAGAATGGTGGCCAGTATTCAGTGTGCACTAAAGAAACGATTAAACACATCACACTAGTTACTAGTGTCCAGTCAAAATAGGAAGGTATATTGTGAGTATAACTTGATACAGTAAAACAAATTATTAATAATAGTAGTATGTGTGTGTGTGAAGAAAAAAGGTTGTGCTTCAGTGGTCCAGTGGTATAATGCTTGCCAACCACACAGGTGATGGTGGTGGTTCAGGGTTCAATCTCCAGCCATGGACGCCCTCCTTCTTTAACTCAGTAAGCCTGTAATAAGACTAGTAAAGAGGGAGTGGTAAAGGTGAGTAACTGTGTAGGATGAGGGCGAGAACTTACTGATAAAAATGTGGAAGGGATATATATGGGTATCACAGGAAATATGGGGACGCCAGAGAAGGAATGGCTTGGAAAGTGACAGTGGAGATAGAAATGGTCAAGCAGGTAATGAACCAGTGCTGAGATGAACAAGGAAAGGAGAAGCTCAATTTAATCTGAGACACACTGAACAAAATCGTGGAGCAGTGTGCTGCAAAAAGAAGAATGACTGTTCTCTGAGTCAATAACACTTGCAATAAAACGCGCGTTAGAATAAAGAGATGTCGAAACACTGAATGGAATAAGCGGATCGATATCCAGGAGGAGATCATCTCAGATGAATGCAATGGAAGAAAATGAAAGAGACGCAATAATCAAACAGGAGAGACGAAAAGAAATCCAGAATGATCATGTGAAATGATATCTGGATGAATCACTCGCATGCAACCATGAAGAAACAACAATAATGACACGAAACTTTCATTGGACACCGTTTCTCTGTAAAATGCATTAGTGGAAATCAACCGTCCGATCTCAGAGAGGAGGAGTGGTAGGGTGAAACGCTTCCTGTTTATTATTGAATTATCGATACCAGTGCGATTCTGAACATGTTGTGATAGACAGTAAATATTTCGATGATTTCATAAACCACAAGAGCTTCTAAATACTGATTATAACCAATGCTCACTAGATCATATATGAAAATAATGCATGAAAGGCTTCCTTGTTGTATGATATTCATATGGCCAGAGAGCAGAAATATTTGTGTGATTTCAGGTGAACGTCATGCGTTGTGTATCTCATGGAAATTTCTCCCTCTTTCTTATCACTTTATTCTAGTGACTAGTGACTTTTCAAAACCACAGTTTTGTAGTAAACACTGTAATATGTGCAGCGTAAATTGCGGGTGGGCCAGCTGAATCAATCTTATGCATCGGCATACCGATTCTTGCTATATACACCACATGAGATAACTTACTTCACGCAAAGTTCAGCAACTTACTAGATACTGCAAACGTGGTATTCCTGAACCGTAAGTAGCTGTTCATGAATAGATCCTACAGACTGGCCAATACGAATGAATGTCTTTTAGCTTTGGACTCAAGCTGACACCAACAAATCCATTAGATGTAAATTTCAGTGATGATGATGACTGACAGAGTGGGATCAAATATCGGTCCACCACAAGAACCGTTCAACAACGATTTTCTTGCAGGCAGTCAAAAATCAGAATTGCCTGGTTCTGCATGAGGTTGGCTAACAACCCCTATCCGGTAAAAGTAAACACCACACCTACTGAAACTATCATTCGATTTGACCTACTTTAATATTGATTAATCAGAGATTCTTTTCATCTAGAACTTAGACATAAGCTCAATAGACAAAATTTTTTATCTCTATTCTATGTTAGATAGTGAACACTTAGAATAAAAGTTATTTCAATCAAACATTTCATAGATATTGATCTTCTATGATTCTATGCTATATTTTAAGAAAACTTGGATATCTAAGGATGATTATAAAAGCCAAAATAGAGTTGATAACATTTACAAATATATAAGTCAATGGTTCTCTCACTGATATCAATCCATAATCAACTCGTTAAAACAAAATTAATTTTATTTTTTTATTTTTTTTATTTTTGATTACAGCTTGATTCCACACTGTATTTCTGGTACAGGTATGGAATTTTCAGCATGGATATCGGTAGCCCGAATTTCGCAGGCCGACCATAGATATCAGGTGTGCGTCGGCGTGGGCTCGAACCCCGGACCATGTGTATGGTCGGCGCGAGTCCTAACCACTGTGCGACCGACGCACAAACCAATAATAGAAAATTAATCTGATGGTCGCTAGTGACTGACTTGCTAGAGAACGGAGTTTTCTGCAGTTCCAGTGAGCATTTGTGACTAGTGAGATCCATCCAGTCACGTATGAAGGTGGATGTCCCACCGATGACATTGGTCGGTGCCAGTCGCGCTAAATCACGATTTGGTAAAAGTTAGAATTCATGGACTGGCCAGTGAATCGACTCTCAGTGGCTGAATTGTATACGAGCCAGCTGACCTTGTAACCGGAATGTCCTAAGTTCGAGCCCTGTGCGTCAGGTGAGTGGGTAGTGCCGATGATTTACAAACTAGTCTGATGAAACAGCTGGCTGTCCAGTACTCCATGTTGTCTGGTTTTCAGTGGTTCTTCAACTGATATCAATCCGTGATCAACTCGTAAAGACAAAACTAATCGGATCTAAAATTCAAGAGAGATACTCCTATAGAGATTCTGTCCTAGCGTCTAACAAGATCAATAAAAAGGATATCATACTCTGAAAATCTGTTCCTATAGTTCAGTATATCGCATGGGGGATTTCATCATGAGCTGACATCAATTAGAGAACCACTGGAAAACCAGTGGTAGACAGTAACTCATCGAAGAAGACATTGCGAAATCGTCACGCTATGTCATGAATTGGCAGAAGGCACAATTCACGGACTGGCCATTGGATCGGGTTCCAGTGGCTCAATCGTCTACGCGCTCTCTGGTCTTGTAACCAGAATGTCCTGGGTTCAAAGCTCAGTGAGTGCGTACTGACGAAGAATCCCAAACTAGGTTGACGAAACAGCTGTCCAGTACTCCTTGCATGTTTTCCAGTGGTAGACAGTGGACACCTAAATGACACTAACATGACTTTAGGATTGGTTATATTTACTACACTCCGAAATTTGCGCATGTCATCAAGTTTTTCCAATATGGTCGACTAAAACCAGCATTTTCTATCGAGAAAGAAAGCGTTCATGTGTTATACGCAAAGTGGACAAAACTGAGCTATAATTACTCCTTTCCTCCAAAGGAATATTTTGCTCACATTTCTTTTTTGGTATTCCTTTTGTCATCAAACGCTGTTTTCTAATTTGCATCATTCATAATTCTTACATCCCTCTAACAAGATCGAATTTTCCATTTATACTATTCTGAATTATTATTATTATTATTATTATTATGAGTGATATTGTCACCTTTCCAAGAAATATGACTCCAGAAGCTATGTTAAGATAGAGTAATTTCAGTTTCTGATGTAAAAGAAAGTTAAATAAAGCGGTTAATTCCTATGATCACGGTAGAATTGATGGTACTGATATGGAAATCGAGACTAGTTTTAAGTATCTTGGATTATTTCTTTCTTTTGACCTCTCCTGGTTTTCCCATGTCTCAGCGATTTCTAAATATACAGTGCGACTTTTATATTTAGAAGGTAAGTCACTCAGGTATAACTCAAACGATCACTCCTTTTACTATTTGTCAACACGTGCATCCTACTTATTCTTCTTTATTCTTCACCTATAGTTAGGTTGTGTAAAAAAAGACTATTGTCATAATTCGTAGAACTCTGAAAACTGTCAGTAGGATGAGTGATATCCTATCCATTGAGCCATATCGTTGAAATTGTCACTAACGACGGGTACTTCATTTTATCCAACAAATCCGCTGGAGGCATTTTATCAGACTGTGGGAATCCACTTTACTAACCCGCAACTTTCAGCTTGTGTCTCCTTGTGTAGAACAAGAAGTTATCTTATAAAAAGACCTTACGTGTGCACGTCTAAGTACATAAACTCCACGATATCATATTTGGCGGCAGGAAGATATGAAGCTCGATTGGCTGGCCATACCCTGAGAAAACCATCAAGTGAGTGACATCACTAGACAAGTCATTATTCGAGTGGAACCCGAAATGGAAGTGGCGAGTTGGTCGTCAGTGCAAGGGTGACTTGGAGGAGGTCATGTGAAGAGGAGATGAAAGCATGTTGGCAGACGTGAAGCGAGGCAAAAACTTTAGCAGAGAACCGAACACAATGAAGACGTGTAGCTGAAGCCCTATGTTCCTCTAAGAATTAAAGGAAATAATAATATAATAACAATGTAGTTCACTTAACTCACAATGAATGCAAGTCATTTTTCAAATTATATTATTTTGTTTAATTGGGTCATCCGACAGGGTCCTTTAGCCTACAGAGCTTGTCTCTGAATGAGTTTGTAGGTTTGAATGTTCGACAATAAAGATATCTTATTTCCAATCTGATTGTACTGGACTGATAACACTAATATTGTTTCCGAATGTATGTTATCTTATATTCATCTTATTGAAATGTCTAATCAATTTTACTCATATGTATAAATGAAGCAAGAAAGTTGTGTAAGTGAGTGACTTGATATGATTATTTTTTTTTCCTTCACGTTCCCAGTGGGACATAGGGCTTCAAGCTAGTAGCTTTTAGTTTCTGTAGCAGTGTGTATTTTACAGGATGGGGTTGCTAGCCTCATGGCCAACCTTTCCGCTTCACCAGTCTCACTACCGGCTTAGCGAGGTAAAGGAGTGCGTCCAGTGGCCGAGGATTGAACCCCGGACCAAGTGCTTGGTCGGCGAGCGTTCTAACCGCTATACCACCGACGCACAAAGCGCTTCCGCGCCGAGAGTCGAACCCGGGCCGCCTGGGTGACAGCCAGGAATCCTAACCGCTAGACAGTAATAATTTGTGCTCGAAACTTGGTCATCATTTAATAATACTGTATAACAACACTGTGTGATTTATCAAAATAAAATCTTATCCATAATGGAGTTGTAATCTACCACTACAGTGCCAAAGTGTTATACTTGTACCGTTAAGCAAATTCGTTAACAAATCCAGTAATATTTATTAGAATGATTCAAAAAGGTTGAAGTGAAAATAAAAAACACAATTAGGAACACTTTTCAAGGCATAGAAATGGGTGGATAAAAATTCTCTCAATTGCCATTCTGACTTACTTTCTCAAAATGAATTGAAATGTTACCATTACGATGAAGAACACAGAGAATTTGTGCTAAAATTATAACCAACCAAAAGAGAAAGGTGAATTCATATCATATCATAAATTATAAGATTACTATGGTTTGACATCGATCAATCAATCCCTTTCAATCAACTGAAATAAGGTCAACTAGACTGTGGTATACTATTATTATCATTATTATTTTTTTTATTATTGTTCCCTTGGGTTCCTAGTGGAACATAGGGCTTCAACTGCACGTCTCCATTTTCTTCTGTCTTCTGCTATACTTTTCACCTGCATCCATGTTAATCCATATTCTTTCAACTCCTCTTCACACGATCTCCTCCATGTCACCCTTGGACGTCCCACACGTCGCTTCCCTTTCGAGTTCCACTCGAGGGCTTGGCGTGCGATGTCACCCAGCGGTCTCCTGCTCAGCGAGTGTCTGATCCATCTCCACTTTCTCCTGCATATTTGTTGGGCGATTGGTTCTTGCTTTGTTTGTTCCCATAATTCCTTGTTGGTGATTCATTCCGGCTCGGCCATCTGATCTTCAGTATAAAGCGAAGACAATTGTTAATATAGGCCTGCAACCTTTTCGAAATATTCTTTGTGACCCGCCCGCCAAGTTTCTGATCCGTATAGAAGAACTGACTTTACGTTTGTGTTGAAAATCCGAATTTTGTTGTTGATGCTGAGTGATGAAGATTTCCAGATTGATTTCAGGTTGATGAATGTGTTTCTCGCCTTCCCGATTCTCGCTCGATTTGACATCCTCGTCCGCTCCTCCTGTAGTTGAGACAATGCTCCCTAGAATAGTGAATGAAGTAACCTCTTTCAAATCCCTCCCGTTGATGGTGATTGACGTTGGATGTTGTTGCTGTTGTTGGTTGGTTATTTTCATAACGTCCGTCTTGTCTGTGTTCACTTGGAGTCCTGTCTTCACTGGCTGCTTCCTCGACCGGTTTGTCGGTTTTCGCTTGTAAGTCTTCGATTGTGTGTGACATCAAACATCATCAATCATCCACGCGCGAAATCCAGGTCTTCTAGGTTCTTCACGTCGGTCGGTCCAGGATATCTATCCCTGTCTTCTCGTTTCCCACTCACTCTCTGACGCATAATCCAGTCAGTCGATCACAATTATGAATATCATCGTGGATGATAATAAGCACCCTTGTCTGACTTCTGTTTATACTCCAAACGCCTCTCTGAGTTTTCCGTTGTGGATCACTTGACATGTGTTGTTGTCACACAACCAGCTGTTAGATATGGTTGATGATGAATATTTGGGGCACTGTACGCCATAGTACTCGAGTAATTTCCAAATTACTTCGTGGTCAACGCTGTCCAAGGCCTTTTCAAAATTTATAATGTTGAGGTAGAGGTTTGATTGCCATTCTATGCTTTGTTCTGTGATAATGATGCGTAGAGTTGCAATTTGGTCAGAACATGATTTGCCTGACTTTCCTGAATCCAGCTTGTTCTGGTCGGAGTTCTGTCTCCAGTGCGTCCTATATTCTCTCCAGGATGATACGACTCAGGATTTTACTTGGAGTTGATAGGAGCATGATTCCTCACCATTTCTTGCAGAGTGGGGCCTAATTCGCCCTTCTTTGGTAGTTTCACGAGGTAATCTTTCCTCCAGTTAGTAGGCACCTTTTCCTCCTTCCAGACCTTTTGCTATAGTGGAGTCAGAATGTTTGCTGTCGTCTCTGGGTCCGCTTTCAGTGCTTCAGGGTGTATTCCATCTGGTCCAGCTGCTTTTTCAGCCTTCAGAGGCTTGATTGTATTCAAGACTTCAGCTCTCGTTGGAGGATTGGTGTCAACTTGCAGTTGTGTACGTGCTGTTGTTGGTATTTCTGGACGGGTTGCAGGTGATGGTCGGTTCAAGAGTCCTTTGAAGTGATCCACCCATTGTTTAATCTGTTTTTCTTCCTTGGTGATTGGGTTCCCTTGTCTGTCTTTTATAGGTTTCGCTTGTGTTGATCTCTTCCCCGGATAGAGATTTGGTTATCTGATATCATTATTGTTTCCTTTAATTCCTAGAGGAACATAAGGCTTCGGCTGCACTTGTCCGCTGGGTTCAGTTCTCCGTGACATTCTCCATGCATCTTTATTCCACCTAGAATTTCAGTTGGTATTTTACTCAAACGAATTCTCTCATGATTTTCAGTGGATTACTTATCCTTCAGAGTAATCACTGACTCACATCAGTTTGGTGGAGTTATCTCACACTAACACTGAATTACTCATTTCTCAAGTAGCTCAGTCAGTAGTTTGTCGTGACCGAAACAAACAACACTTGGACAAATTTCAGTAGGTCCTACTGGTTTGTTTCTTTCTGAAAAGATGCCAAATTTTGTAACCTCAATGCAATTCTGAATACTGATGTCCACATTCCGCTCAGGTGGGAATGGTGTGCTGGTAAAGTGTATTGCGGTTATAGGTGAGTAGAAGTGCTCGTCAAAGTCTTATCTCCAACATCCGAGTAATGTGTTCTTCGAGATCATCACAGTGTTATTCTTCACAGAGACCACCATTTCCACGACTGGATTTTAACCACTGGTTTCAATGATGATCCTGTCTGGTGCTACGGAGACTATTATTGCCATTGGCTTCTTTATCTGACGAAGTAGGAAATCATGGTTGAAGCTTCAACGCAAATAAGTGACAATGCTCATTTGGATAATTTCGTTTCTGTAGTTGTGTCCACCGGCAACAAGTCAGCACTTCTCTCTGCACGAACGTCGAATGGTACTGCATGAAAGGAAGCTCCTAGTAGACATTCATTGCTTTCGTTCCTATGTGAAAATCCATGGCCTCGAAGTCCACCAACAGTTGTTAGATAGAGCTAAATCATTAAGAGCTAAATCTGTCGATTTCCGCCATTTATTATTATTTTCTATTATTCACTGTTCCTTTTGATCCCTACAGGAACATAGGTCTTCATCAGTACGTTTCCATTGCGTTCGGTTCTCTGCCAGCGTTTTCACCTGGCTCCCCGACTGCCCACATGCGTTCATCTTCCCTTCACATGACCTCCTCTTGATTGAAGTATTGAGTGAAGACAGCTGTTGATGAAAGTGTGTAGTTTGTTAGAAGTGCCTTTCGTGACGCGGTGCGACGCCAAGTCTCTGATCCTCATAGTGACTAGCACTGACTTTAAATTGGAGTTGAAAATCCGGATCTAATTTTTCATGCTGATTAGTGCTGTTGATCTCCACACAGATTTGAGATTAATATAAGCTTGTCCTGCTTTCATGATCCTCGCTTTTATATCCAATTCAGTTCCGTCCGCCTGCAGATGAAACGATACTTCCCAGGTCGGTGTGTAGGTAGGTAGGTGAAGGAGGTTACTTCTTCAGATTTCTCCCATCCGTGCTGTTGTTGCTGCTGCTGTTGGCCAGGAATCCTCACCACTTCTGTTTTCTCTATGTTCACCCGAAATCTTACCTTTGATGCTTCTTCTGTCAACTTGTTGCTTTCCACTTGCATATCTTCCAGTTTGTGGGAAATCAGGCGTACATCATCAGCGAAGTCCAGGCCCTCCAAGTTTTTTGTGTCGGTCCATTTTACGCCTGTTCCCTCGTCGCCCATCACTGTCTGTCGCATTATTCAGTCTACCGCCTACAATCAGGAAAATCATTGGAGGTAGTAGGCAGCCAGACAGCTTTGTCTTACTCCCGTCTTCACTTATTCTAGGGATTCTGTCAGTTTCCCGTTGTGAATTACTTGGGATGCAGCATTGTCGTACAACTTTTGCTGAGATGCATAATTGTCGGCGACACTCCGTAGTAGCGAAGTAGTTTCCAAATCACCTGTCGATCAACGCTTTTGAACATCTTTTCAGAATCGATGAAGTTGAGATAGACAGGTGACTGCCATTCCGAGCTCTGTTCAATGCTTATCCTTATTAGTGTTGCGATTTGATCAATGCATAACTTGTTTCTCCTGAATCCAGGTGAAGTTTTTCATCCAGGTCGGCGAAGTATTGAGCGAAGAAATCTGTTGATTGTGTTATATATGCTGCTTTTATCATTCACAGATCCATCATATTCAATAGTCTACTCCTGCTTATTATCAATCATTTGACAGTGTACAATAACCTCATGTAGAAGAATTAGGATCGATTGAGGATATTGTAAAATTCTAGTTTACTTTTAAGTTTCAATGAGGGTTCAATAGAAGAAAACTTAACAGCAATACACGTAGCCCCGGTTGAAACCCTAACCTTGCCTAAACACTAGTTAGACCGAAAAAGACTGTAAGACTAACAATCCCATTATGTAGAAAGGATACCACTGCTATTGAAATTCACAACAATTTGACGCCCTAGATATTCCCCTAAAAATTTAAATAAACGAAGTCATTGATAGTAAACAAGGAAGAGAATCCTCTAAATAATACTTCATCATTGTAACATGCACCACAAAACTACATCCTGCTACAATGCTGGTGTACATTTTCGTCAGTGTATAACTTATCCTGAGTGTATAACGTCTGCTGGAACGTTTGTAAAACATCTCAGATATCATAAAGTTATCGTATTCAAGCTTTTGTTATCATTTTCTCAGTTACATATTGTTCAGTGGACACAATAATATCAGCATTATATATATATGCAACAATATAAAAACAAAAAGCTCGTACACATACCTCGATCCAACATTTCTTTACCATTTGAGTCATAAATGCTTAGATTATTCCATTTAACAGCTAGAAATTTCTCTAAAAATCAATAATGTAATACAATTGTTAAGATTAACTATATTATGTATACTTTATTAAATGCATAATATGAATCTGAAGAGTACTGAAGTGCATGCGAAGTTCCTAAGTCATCTAGTGTTATAATTTTTTCACTTTTTTTACAAGTTTTACCACGGATTAATATCACTTAGAGAACCATTGAAAACCGTCCCACGCGGAGTACTGGACAGCCAGCTGTTTCATCAGCCTAGTTTGGGAATCATCGGCACTATCCACTCACCCAAAACACCAGGTGCGAACCCAGGACTTTCCAGTTACAAGACAAGCTGGCTCGTATACCATTCAGCGATTGGGAATCAGTTCAATGGCCAGCCAGTCCATGAATTCTAACTTCTACCTATTCGTGATTTAGCGCGACTGGCACTATGTAACGTCACACGTGACTGGATAGATCTCACTGGAACTGCAGGAAACTCCGTCCTCTAGCAAGTCAGTCACTAACAAGCATCAGATTTACTAACTATAATTCGTTTGAATCGATCGCGGATTGATATCAGTTAGGGAACTATTGAAAACCATCACTGGAGTACTGGACAGCTCTTTCATCCTAGTGTGGTCATTGGTTGGCGCCAGTCACACTAAATCAAGAACTGGTAGAAGTTAGAATTCATGGACTGGCTGGCCATTGAGTCGGATCCCAGTCACTCAATGGTATACGAGCCAGCTTGTCTTGTAACTGGAAGGTCCTGGGTTTGAACTTGCTGTGTCGGGTGGGTGCGTACTACCGATGATTCCCAAACTAGGCTGATGAAACAGCTGGCTGTCCAGTACTCCGTGTTGGCTGGTTTTACAATGGTTCTCTAACTGTTATCAATCCATTGTAAAACTTGAAAACAACAAACTCTTGAATATTTATTTTTACTCTGCAAGTGGATTATTTGATCACTGTGAAGTACGGGATACTGAACAGCTAGCTGATTTATCCCATTTTCAGATCGTTCATCTATTTTTATGCATAACCGCTTTGAGAACTAAACTCAGGATCTTAAGGTTATTAAGGAGAACTTGATAACTCTCAAGCCACCAAATTGCAGTCGGATGACCAAAATATTCTAGATTCTGCAGATTCATGGTACATACAGCAGTATGTGTATGACGACAAGTGCTTAATTTCAAAGAGTGAATTATTCTCTGGTTTTCAACTATTCTTTAACTGATATCCTTCCGTGATCTTATTTGCATTATCTGATGCTGACTCTGTTATGCAAATTTGACTAAAATCCAATCAAGATGTTTATCATGTTTTGTTAGAGATGTAAAAGTATTTAAGTTCAAAAGACGATTCCATAATTGGAACTTTAACTATCAATTTATGGGTGCCTGCTAAATTTAAACTTTTAGCACCAGTAACTACCAATCAGTGAACGACCTTCAACGGACCAATCATAAAAAGGAGGGACTTTTGATTTAAGAAAACGTATATTTATGGGAAAAAAAGCATACAGAAACATCTCCCAGTTTAGCTTAGGAGAGTCAATAGAAAAGTTACGCCACATTCTTTACATATATTCATTTAAATGACTTTAAATGAGATCCATTTATAGCCCTAATCCTATTTTCTAGTCTTCCCCAAAATCTTCCTATAGAATTCGTGTGTGTCTCTGTAATTGGATCTACAAAATCCCTAGAATGGTTCACTCTGTGATGAATATATCCAAGAGATGACGGCGAGTTGTAACCTTTCCACTCATCAGTAAATACAATGGATCCCTGTTTCACAGGTGGAGTGACAATAGGTACTAAGGTAGCAGACTTTCTGTCTAGGATTCTCTGCATGAATCCTTTCCACAGGAAGGTGTCATATAAACCATCACCCAAACATTGTTGGCTTGCTCACGACCATGGTTATATTTTTTCTTCAGTAACACAGTTTCGTCCACGTGTACGACGATACCTTCTACGCCTAACAACGAAGTAATTCTCTCCATTTTCCATGGGGTGATGACTCTTCTTGCTAAGCAATCTCAAATCCAGGCAATACTGCAAAACCTTGTCCTCATCTAACAGCAAACGTAACTTCATTTGATACGAATCAAGCGCTATAGAACCTTGAGCTCGTGTGCATGAACCTCATTGGAACATTCGAGGTCATTCGTTGATTGGTAGTTAGTGGTGCTTAAAGTTTAACTTGGCTTTTAGAAGAATATAAAGAAGAGACTATTTTAAATCTTCTGAACCTATACCTCAAAGTTTGTAAAGTATAGTGCCGTAACACAAAAGCTAAATGATATACAATATCTTCATTGACCTCAATATAATAAAATAACAAACGTCTCTGACTGCAGCACTCACTGGGTGACACGGGTTTGAATCTCAGAAGGAGGGACATGAGTTCCTTTAAGGTGACTGCTCTTATACCTTGCTGACTGACTGGTGAGTGCCAACTAGCGGGAAACTCAGGTCAAACAAGGCTTCCTGTGGCTGATTGCCTTCAACTATCTAACAGCTTTAGCTTCTTGAAGATGGCACAGGTGATATGTACCCACATGATGTGTGTGTTCTGGTTTTGACAGTCTGTTATATTTTGCTATGTGTATATGGATCGATATTCCATTATAACTGACATTATGCTTTTGTCTGTCCACTAACTAAATAAACATGTATGACCTTATTATCATATGACATTACAACCAATCATAGTAAGACGTTATCTTATTGGTTCATGTGTATTAGCCATTTTCATACATACTCTTGCTTTATTCCTCTTGTAATATATCCTTGTTGTTTCCCACGTTCGTACATCTAAGATCCATTCCACTCACACACTTGTGTCACATTTGTTTTCCTTGTCTGGAAAATACAAATATCATCGTAAACCTGGTGGTCTTCTGATTGCCCTCTTTCCGCATCAGGACTATTAACTACTCGACGAGTACATAACATATTTGGCGACGGGGAAAACTCTATTAACCACTCAGCTAGTACATAACAACAGGTCATCGCTATAAAAGGCTATAGTGGTGTTTTCTCTACTCTAGTCACTTGAATCGTGGACTTCGGTGGATAACATTTCCTTTTATTAAGTATAAACGTCGATGTGTTCTCACTTTCAGTCATTTACATCACCAGTTATGTCTAACAGCTAAATGGATGAGCTTCACTCACAATCTTTTTTGCATATTTCATTTGTTTCTTAACAATTTTCTAGTATCTCAGATAATCTTATAACTTATCTTTACGAGTTTGACCTACGAATGATATCAATTAGAGAACCAGTGAAAAACAGCCCACACGGAATACTGGACAGCTGTTTCATCCTACTTTGGGAGTCATCGGCAGTACGCACAGGAGGGTTCGAACAAAGGACCTTCTGGTTACAAGGCAGACTCGTATAACTTAGGACTTATGAAATAGCTGCAAAAACAGTTTATTAGACTTGATATTCACTTTATTCAGGAGTATTGTTCGATTCTGATGAACTCAGTGGCAGACCAGCTACACTTCGATTAGTCAAGCTGCATTTGGTGATTTAGTGGCAGAATGCTTGCCAGCCACGCCATTGGTCCGGTGTTCAACACCCACCTAACTGATGCACTCTTAAACGTCTAGCCAGTAATACGCTTAGTAGAAATGGAAGATTGGGTGGGAAGCTAGCAGTCATAACCCATGGAAAAACAACACTGCCACTACTTCCTGGAACTTCAAAGCATAATACTTGAAGTCATATACTCCACCTAGGATGCAAAAAAAGAGGAACTGAAAAACTAACAGATTTGCAATACTCACCTGTATTGATTATTTCTACCTCACAATCTTTGTGTACAGCAGAGAATACTTTAATTTGTCTCAGTGCCTCACGATGATCAGACAGTTTTCCTATCTGTATAACACCTTTTTGGTTGAACAAGAAATTGATATAATCAGAAATTAGGCAATTATTCATACAGTAAAGACAAATATTACAAGTGATTAGATCTAGAACAATGAAGACAACCGAACTACACAACCTCCAGCAACAACAATAACAAACATCAATCAGTATTTAACGGAGGAATTTGAAATACATCACTTCCATCATCTATCCAGGTAGCATATTATTATATATGTGTGTAAAACTTAGACACTGTGGTAGTGTGAGTAATTCCACTTTGCAGATTCAAGGTTGCAAATACGCCTTGCTGTCTGGTGAGTGCCAACTAGCGCGAAACCTAGGTCCAAGGCTTTCTGCCGATTGCCTCCAACCATCTAATATCATCAAATCAATGTGCACTGTGATGTTCAGCTACCTAGATTAATGGCCACATTGCAAACCTGACTGACTGACAGTCTGCACCAAAGAAAGGTCTAGAAACGTCACACTAGTTACTATTGTCCAATCAAAATATCCATGTTAGTTTGTTTAAAACATATATTACACACAGAGAAAAACTATTATTTAATGGATGGCAACGTTTCGAACATACTCCAATATTGTTCGTAATCATATCGGTCATCATCACATGACTTCGAAACTTGAGTTCCAAAGTTTCCTTAGTTCTGTCTTATTTGTCGTCATTGAAGTAGTAGAATTTTCCAGATATCCTGGAGGACAGGTGTTGTATCATTCCTAGTACAAGTGTTTGCAGTTGATTCCATCAACAAAGCTTCCGTTGTTGTTATCAGTTTCTTTCTCCACCCAACTGTTACATTAGATTTGAAAACTGTCATCCTATCCCATTCATCCTATTGTATGCTTGCGTGTTTGTGCGTGATTGCATGTGGTGAGTGGTATAGCTGAACTATTCTCCACATCTCTTATTACCTTATTCAGGTCAACTAATTTAAATTTTGCTGCTAGGTATTTATGCTTGACTAGTCTGACAGACTGCCCCTGTTCTAATACTGTGAACAGTGTATTTGACCTGGAAATCATCACGGCCGGGGTATTCGACAAACTGAATTGTTTTGTTTTAAAGACTTCACAGGATTGATCCTTCAACCGATAAAGCTGGTTTCTAATTGAGTTCATGGGTGGTTTGAATACCAACCACTCTTATTCCTCCCCACCTTGTTGAGAATTCTGTGTAAGGTGTTTTCCGAGGTTCCCTCCTTGTATGGAATTACTACTGATGATTTAGATTCCTTATCGTTCGTGTTGTCATTATCTTGAGCGTGTTTAACATGCATGTCCTCAATAATATTACTATCGGAACAACAGAAGACAAGGGCCAGGCAACAGATCGTTTATTTACGAAATCAACACATATTTATAGATTTTCATGTGCATTATTATAGATTATTGCAAGCAAACAAACACAGTCTTCTGATAGTTAATCAATCATCTCTTTGTGGCCGTTTAATGAAGTTCAGATTATCTATCTGCTAATTGTATCCGCCTACGTAAAGTCCGCTGTGAGTGGTTGTTGAATCAGTCTTTGTTCTTAATTTTCTCACGACTAATATCGAGGACGTAAACATTGACGTAAATTACTGTCTATCCATTTGGCTAGCAGCCAGCTCTCACCACACTATAATGATAATTTTTTATTATTACTATCACTACCATCATTATTTATTTTAATTTCATTTTTACATTTCTCTACATACTTCCTGACTAATTTATTAGGTTAATTATTAAGTTTCAAAGCTTCTCTTATATGCTTCACTTCCCGAAATAGTTCTTCCTTGGTACTCTATTACTTAAACATTTCACCAGTCCTATTTTCACTGACATAGGATGGGATGATAGGAAGTCCAAATACTGGTTTTTGTGCGTAAACACATTAGTCTGTTTAACTTCCCATCTTCCTTTCCTTTTTACGCTGCAATCTAACACTTGAAGTTCAGGTAACATAATTTCAATTACAAGCGACAGCATACATGACGATGTCGAATCCAGCATGGGTCAGAAAGGCAAGATAAACCAATCAAGAAGCTATTGTTCAGCATATTTGTAGCAGAAAAACATTGATAGTTAGGACACATCCTGAAGAGACCATCGAATGACATCTCTCAAATCAAACCTGAACTGCAAAGGACGATTCACGTGTGTGTGCGTGTGTGTGTATGACAGTGTTACAATGGAGAAGATCGTGTAATAAGAAGATGACAGTCTATGGACAGTTGTGAAGCTAGCTAGAGAGGCCTGCAGAGAACAAGACAAAATGAGGAAATATTGCTGAAGCAGTTTGGTTCCTGGATTTCGCGGATGACTTATGTTTGATGTCACACACAATCGAAGACTTACAAGCGAAAACCGACAAACTGGTCGAAGAAGCAGCAAAGACAGGACTCCAGGTAAACATAGACAAGACGGAGGTTATGAAAATAACCAACCAACAACAACAGCCACATCCACCGTCAATCACCATCAACGGGAGGGATTTGAAAGAGGTTACTTAATGCATTCACTTATCTAGGGAGCATTGTCTCAACTACAGGAAGTCGGAACGGACGAGGATGTCAAATCGAGCGAGAATCGGGAAGGCGAGCGAGAAACACATTCATCAACCTGAAATCAATCTGGAAATCTTCGTCACTCAGCATCAACAACAAAATTCGGATTTTCAATACAAACGTAAAGTCAGTTCTTCTATACGGATCAGAAACTTGGCGGGCGGGTCACAAAGAATATTTCCAACAGGCTATTGCAGACCTTTATCAACAACTAACTATCATCGCTCTATACAGAAGATCAGATGGCCGGACAGAATCACCAACAAGGAATTATGGGAACAAACAAAGCAAGAACCAATCGCCCAACAAATATGCAGGAGAAAGTGGAGATGGATCAGACACTTGCTGAGCAGGAGACCGCTGGGTGACATCGCGCGCCAAGCCCTCGAGTGGAACCCGAAAGGGAAGCGGCGTGTGGGACGTCCAAGGGTGACATGGAGGAGATCGTGTGAAGAGGAGTTGAAAGAATATGGATTAACATGGATGCAGGCGAAAAGTATAGCAGAAGACAGAAGCAAATGGAGACGTGCAGTTGAAGCCCTATGTTCCACTAGGAACCCAAGGCAGCAATAATAATAAAGTTTGGTTCCAATTGGAACCCAAGAGAAGGATAGTAGTAATAATAATAAAGCGCGTCAAAATAGTACAGTGTGTGGTATTCGATTACAAGTCTACGAAAAGAAGTGTGAAACGCTGAAGGGAATCCAGTAATCCAATCTTCAAGTAAAAATCATTGAAAATACCATGCAAGAAGTATATAGGAGTGTAATACGTCACTTAAAAATATACAATATGAAAGCATAACATGGATAGTCTGTACAGATAATTCAAGGCAACATAAAATTGACTAAAGCATGAATTCACAGCCTCTTAATATCTTCATCACACAAGGTAATTATTTTCTGTAACATTTGATCATCTCTTTCTGAGTTCCAAGTGGGGAAGCTTTTTTGATTATAGCTTGATTTTACACCGTATTTTTGGTACAGGTATGAAATTTTCAGGGCAAATTTTCCAGGCCAACCAATTGATGATATCAGGTGTGTGCCGGTAGGGACTGGAACCCCAGACGATTTTTTGCATAGTCGGCAAGACTCCTAACCTCTGTGCCACCGATGCACATTTCAAGTGTTAAAAGAGGTGATGGGTTGGTTTGTTTTTATAGAACAGGGTAATTAATCTTACTCAAAAGCTTTCCGCTTTAACTCAGGATAATATCGGCTAGGCGAAGTTAAACAGTACATTGGTACATGGGAATCGAATTCAAGGAATCTATATGATTGACGAGTATTCTATTATTGAACCACTGACCATGTATCAGTCACATGAATACATCGGATAAGTAAATTACGCAAAAAGGGAAGCAGTAATTTCGGAGTAATGAAAAGATGAGATAACTTATCCTTAGTTTCACTAATGTCGACAAACACAAATACGGCTTTGATAAGAAAATGCAATAGTAGTATGTGAACATAAAATCAGGCCTAGTGGACGTGATATATGTAAATTACTTAGAAAAAACTAACTAACTAACTAACATCCAAGTAACTTGAAGTCTATCAGAAGAATTATTAGTGCACTGCACATGATATATATGTCTAATGTCACACAAACTCGAAGACTTGCAGGCGAAAACTAACAAAAACTGGCTGAAGAGGTAAACAGAGAAGACAGCCAGCCAGAATTGGAATAGCAAGGCAAGATACACCTTTATTAACCTGAAACCAGTTTGGAAGTCTTCTATACTACACTCAGTCAGGATAAAGAACAAGCAATGCATTTTCAACACAAATCTGCAGCCAGCTAGTCAGTTCTTCCATACAGTTCAGAAACTTAAGCTGCGTAGCACGAAAAGGATTTCCAACAGCCAGCTGCAGATATTCATCAACAGCTGAACACTTCACTGTCTGGCGCCACGCTGAAGATCAAATGGCGGGCCAGAAAGAATAAGCAACAAGAACCTTTGTAGTGGAGCAAATCAACGAAGAGCCGATCGAACAACAAAAATGTAGGAGAAAGTGGAGATTGATGGATTGAGCATACATACATTGTGGAGGCCGCTGAATATCATAGTAAAAACAATCATGCAGGAAGCCAAAATTCAGTAAGCTAAATATATATGACAGCCAAATCACTCGCATTTTATATTTCGCTGACATTCAAAAGTATTTCCAACAGGCTGAAGACTGGCATCAACAAATGCCTTCTGTATCTGGATACTAAAGATCAGGTTAGCGACAAGAAACTCTACCTCAACAAACCAACCGAGAACCTGCAGCTAAATACATTATCCGTAAGGAAATGCAGATGAATTGGATACAAGCTGAAGAGACTGTTGTGCGAAATTATGTGCCCTAAAATAAGAAATCCGCAAAGCGGGAATGACGATGTGGTCGTTGATCAGAGGGTTACATCGAAAAGAGATAGTATGATGAGGAGATAAGAGGTTATAGTCAATCGTGAAGCAAGTTAAGGAATGCCTGTAGATACCCGAGAGAAAAGAAGGTGTTCTGTTGAATCTCTATGCTGCTCCACTGAGAACCCAATTCAATCATAATAATAACAATAAATATCACATTCATATCTGGTGAGTATTCAAAAGAAACATAGTAAGGTGAATATATGTGCACAACATAGGCACAGTGATAATAGCTAATTCCATATTAAATCTTTTTTTAGATATATCACACAGTCTGTGAAACAGTGTTATTTACTAGATAACAACATTTCGAACAAAATTTATTATGGTTCATAATCATATCAATTAAAATCACACGACTTCGAAACTTGACTTTTATAGTTTACTTTGTTCTCTCCTATTCGTCAGCGTTGGTGAAGTAGAATTTTCCAGATGGCCAACTGGACAGGTGTTGAATCATTCCTATTACACGTATTTTCATTCAGTTGATTCGATAAACCAAGCTTCTGTTATCAATCTCTCCCTCCACCCAGCTGTCACATAAGATTTGAAAACTGTCATCCTATCCCATTCATCCTATTTTGTGATTGTATGTGTGTAGTTGTATGTAGTGAGTGGTTTAGCTAAATTATTCTCCACACCTCTTATTATCTTATTCGAGTCAACTCATCTAGATTTTGCTGCTAGGCTGTTATGCTCGACTAGTCTGACTGACTGACCCTCTTCAACTACTCTGACCTATCTATTTGACCTGACAATCATCACGGGCGAGGTTTTCGGCAAACAATATTGTTTTGCTTTAAAGGCTCCACAGGATTGATCCTTCAACCGACGAAGCTAGTTTCTGACTGAGTTTTTGGGTGGTTCTGGTGGCACCCACTTTTATTCCTGCCCATCCTGTTAAGAATTCTGCGTAAGGTGGTTTCCGAGGTTCCATTCATGAATGGAATTACTACTGATGATTTAGATTCCTTATTGTTGGTGTTGTCATTATCCAGTGCATGTTTGACTTGCATGTCGTCATTAATATTACTATCCTTATTATTATTATCTTTATCACTAAAGGATCATGTGGAACCTTGAAAACAAAACAATTTAGTTTGTCGAATACCCCGGCCGTGATGATTGCCAGGTCAAATACACTGTTCACAGTATCAGAACAGGTGCAGTCTGTCAGACTAGTCGAGCATAAAGACCTAGCAAAATCTGGATTGGTTGACCTGAATAAGATAAAAAATATAGAAAATAGTTCAGCTGTAGATAGCACTACATGCAATTACATACAGACACACACTAGCACATAATAGTATGGATGGGATAGGATGACAGTTTTCAAATCTTATGTGACAGCTGGGTGGAGGGAGAGATTGATAACAGAAGCTTGGTTTATCGAATCAACTGAATGAAAATACGTGTAATAGGAATGATTCAACACCTGTCCAGTTGGATATCTGGAAAATTCTACTTCACCAACGCTGACGAATAGGAGAGAACAAAGTAAACTATAAAAGTCAAGTTTCGAAGTCGTGTGATTGTAATTGATATGATAAGGAACCAAAAGAATAAAACAAGCCTTCATTACTCTCAAATCTGTGTGGAGGTCAGAAGCACTCAGCATCAAAAATAACATCCGGATTTTCAGTTCAAATATGGAGTCAGTTCTACTCACTATACAGATCAGAGACTTTTGCGCGTCATAAAGAACACATCAAACAAACTACAGACCTTCGTCAACAGCTGTCTTTGCTCAGAACTCAAGATCAAATGGTCGGCCATAAAATATAAGCAATAGGAATCTGTCGGAGCGAACTAACTAGTAACCGACTGTGCAACAAATAAGCAGGAAGAAATGGAGGTGAATTGGCTGGCCATACTCTGAGGAAACCATCAAGTGACATCACTAGACAAGCCGAAATGGAAACGGCGAGTTGGTCGTCAGTGCGATGGTGGGGTGACTTGAAGGAGGTCATGTGAAGAGGAGATGAAAGCATGTGAGCAGACTTGGAGCGGGTTGAAAGCGCTGGCAGAAGACGGAACGCAATGGAGACGCTCGGCTGAAGCCCTATGTTCCTCTAGGAATTAAAGGAAATAATAATACAATAAATAATAATAATGAACCACAATATCAGATTTTGTTCGAAACCTTGTCATCCAGTAAATAATACTGTTTCACTGACTGTGTGATATATCTAATAAACAAACTAATATGAAATAGTGAGGTGAAGATAATGGTTAATGAACGAATCTTTGTTCACTGAATTAACCCTTAACATGATTAGAAAGTATAATTATGAGACTATCAGAAACTATCCGTGTTTTTCATCTGACAGTCTCACATGCAATTAAACATTATCACTCAGACTATTCAAGCACTGCACTTTATAAAGTCAATTTTATTGTGAAACAATCAATAAGATTTTGAACTCACCTCTTGCAAGTATTTGAACAGAATTAAACGAATTTGCAAAATAATCGATTGGAAACATTGTGGTGATATTCTGTGTGAAAAATCAACAGTTACCGTAAGAACAAAAAAAAATTTGTCTCAACTTACCATAGAAATATCAGCTGGAATTGTAACCCTTTTCGATTTAGTAAATTCTATCGGTGCCTTCTGACGAAAACTAATAGACTGTGTATAGTATGGATGATCAGACTAAATATAATTAGACAAAGAGTACTTTTAATAATCACTCTTACTTACTGTTAGGCTTAATTGATCGGCTGAAATGAATCCATTATTTGATTTTCTAGCATGTTGAGTATCATCCCTTTCTGTGCTTAGTTTTCTCTTGCCTGATACGAATCCATTCAAAAGTAAGCATATTAATAAATTTAGCCACGTCATTTTTATATATATTTGACTTCTTTAATATGAATGGAAATGAGAAGGTTAGTTAGATGAATTCTTGTTTTAACTGTAGTGTACGTGTGACATTAAAATATCTATGTATACCTTATTGTATGTTATGTAATCATGTCAGTATTGGTTAAAAAGAAGTCACTAATTGAACAAATTTACATATTTTCCAATAGAAAATGAGCATTATGAAAGAAGGAAGAGCGCTTACAGTTTATAAGATTCAGATTTCTTCAGTGAGTTGAGACTACTGAATTAATAATAATAATCTATTTTATTCCAAAAACAGTACTTATCATACGGAATGGAATTTTCGGCATTTTGTCACAATATCTTACATCTGATTTACTCAAAATATAAGTAAAATTAAACATTTAAACAAAAATTAATTAGAGAAATTTGTCCACATTTACGATATAAAGTCAAAAATATTCGAAGTACAAAATGAGAATATTAAATATAATAATCATGATAACAGTGAATTTGTTTCAAACAGTTATTGGCGATTCAGTTTAGAAATTTTAGCCTGTTATAGATTATTGAATCTAATGTTCTGTTGATATAGTATGATGAAGGGAAAGACAAAAAATAACGGTTATTACACAGTTTAGGACGCTCACCGACTATGCTCATGGTCCGGGGCTCGATCCCCGGCCACAGACGCACTGTTTTACCTCGCTAAGCCAGAAATAATGCTGGTAAAGAGGAAAGGTTGGGCATGAAGCTAGCTACCCCATCCTGTAAAAATAATCACCACTGCTAAAGAAACTTCAAGCCACTAGCCTGGAGCCCTATGTTCCACTGGGAACGTGAAGGAAAAAGAACACAGCTTAAACGATGTTCACACTTATGAAAAAATAAACAAATAGAAACAAAAAAATTGAGAGGATTATAAATATGTAAGAAGTACAATAAGGTTGGAGAAAATGGTTTATTTACTGATGCAAAGAAGGTTAGTTAGTCAGTTTATCCCTGATACTATTTTCACTACATAAAGTACCTGCCAAATATGGTATAGTGGAATTTTTATACTTAGATGTACGTGCATAAAGTCTCCTGAAAAGACTCCTTGTTTTACCTGAGGATACTTATGCTTGAATGCCTTAACTTTTTAACCTAAAACGTCAGACGATATATTCTTTTAGAAATTGCTAAGACATGGGAAGACCAGGATAGGTCAGAAGAAAGAATTATTCCAAGATACTTAACTTCAGATTTGATTTCTATATCAATATCGTCAATTTTGTAATGGTCGAAGGAATTAACAGCTTCATTTAACTGTCTTTTCCATTGGAAACTGGAAATCAACAGTCTGACATTTGGAAAGATTTAGTTTAAGATCAGTAGGCGAAGACCATTCGCTAACTGCTGATAGAAAGCTGTTAATCTCAGTACAGTCTAGCTGGTAGGTAAGAGACATTGAAATAGTCAGATCATCGGCA
Source organism: Trichobilharzia regenti (assembly GCA_944472135.2). Lineage (NCBI taxonomy): Eukaryota > Metazoa > Platyhelminthes > Trematoda > Strigeidida > Schistosomatidae > Trichobilharzia > Trichobilharzia regenti. Next base: position 10,472,495 of record OX235262.1, read on the forward strand.
TACTTAACAAAGTTCATTTCATCATCAGAGTGAGGCATCCATGCTAGGAGAAAGAAAACGGGAAAGGAGAAAGAACAGAGCCTTGAGGGATACCAGCCTCAGTAAGTAATAACGTGGACGACTTTCCCTGAAATACAGTTTACTTCTTTCTTCCTGAGAAATAAGAATGCAGCCATTTGACAACCCAACAGTCAGTTTGAGTTTCAGCAAGCTTATTGAACAAAATATCTGCGGTACTAAACCGAAAGCAGATGTGTAATCTAGGAAGGTGCAGCGAACAAATTCAGCCCCCTTGTCTAAACTGTTGACAATGTTATCATGCAAGACTGCAGCTACATTTAAAGTACTTCTAGTGTGTTTATAGGCGAATTATTTGGGATCGTTAAAGGTTTTTAGTGAAGGTTGAAGATTAAGTAAGTGTAGCTTTTCCATAGCTTTTAGAAAAGGAGACGTAATAACGATAGGTCTAAATTTAAAACTTGTTCCAGTAGACGAATTAGGTACAGGTACAATTTTAATGTCCTTCCAAATAGCTGGCACAACATTTCTGAAAAACGATTCGTTAAATAAGTTCATAAGAGGATAACACAGGATATCTGAACACTTTTTATGAATAACACTAGGCGAACTATCTGGACCTAGGCTACAAGAAGGGTTCAGAGACTGGAGACATTTAAGAACATCATTTGTATTAAAACCAGGGAAGCAGGTTTCATTAACACTTGTAACACTATAAAGTTTGGCATTTGTGGGGGAATGTATGAAAGACTTGTTTAGTGTACACACATCAAAGGAATAAGGAATACTATTCATTTGCTTACCACCAGTAATTTCTTTAAAACGTTTCCATATATTAGAAGCCTTTTACAGGATACAAACTTCTGGTTAGAAAAATGAATTCAGTCTGTGCATTTCAGACTTGATTAGACAAAAATTATTATTGTAATCAAAATTCAGTTACCAAGAGAGTAAGTGAGAGATTAATCACAGTCTCTTTCTGCATGCATAAGTCTAGCTAGTTTGAATTATTTGACTGAGATCGCTTCAGCGAATCGTAGTAATTTTGCTGTCTATTGTCTATTAAATATTTTGAAAAAACTTAGGAATCTGTACGAGATGACCAGTATCAACAATATGTCTGGTATTTGCACTCTGAGAATATTTTCTTCCTTTCAGGCAGAGGTTTCTTGGAATCTGTTCAGAAAATCGGATAGAAGCCCTTGTTTCCGGCCTTCCAGTTTACTTCCTCCCACAAGTGCACGTAAATTTATAAACGCAGCTGGGGGTAGTCCGCAGATGATGAGAACCTGTGAAATAGAATGATGAAATCATTTCATACTGCAAATTTCGTCTTTCTTTCTCTATCGAAATTTATCGCGGGAAGCGAATGTGTAAAGAAAGAAGACTTGTAAAGACATGGAGTTGCAATTCTCACTTATAAGATGATTACACCTGAATTTTGATGTAGTTGTGTGTCTCTAAGCTGAATGCTTCTTCGATTGCGAAGCTTTCATTACCCTACTACCAGGCAACATCTTCAGCACCCATACTTCAATTTGAATTGAAGTGAGCTTTCATATTTCTCCACGAGTTTATCAGTCATCACTCCCGATGGGTGGTGACTTTCAACGTGGTTGTTTGTGTTCTTTTTGTGAGTTTTCACATCCTCAAGGCTAATTGTATATATTGATATTGGTGCTGATTGTTTCCTTGACTTGAACTTTGACCCTTTGTGTATGAGATTTCCCTCTTATCGATTGGTAAATTTTGTCTATCTCGATGTGACTACCGATCGATAATTTACTGGAATATCAGGTCGGCTTCTAAAAATTCTCTAGCATTCTTGGTGTTGTTTCCTTTGTCTAATATTTGAACGTTGATTGTCTGGGTCGAATTGATGTCCTTGGTTGTCTGTATGTAGTGATGTTAGCGACTGAGTGGATGTCATATCTTTTGACGGCTAGTTTTTCTTCATGTATGCGAATATGAAGGGGACGTCCACTTTGGCTACCTTAAAAATATCTAGGAAACTTTACAAATGACTTTGATCAATTTCCCCTGATGAATTTGATGGAATTACGTGAGAGACAAAATATTCATAGTGAATACAAAGATTTTCAGCTCAATTATATTATCCTTCATTTTAGATAACTTTTCATTTTCCCTGCTAAGCTATTTAAGCTGAGAGTGAGGGAAGAATTTAGTGTTATTTAGAACATAAATGGTTTTCATCGCAATATTTCTTTTATTATTACTATTATTATAACCATTATCACCATTCCTTCGGGTCCTAAGTGGAACATAGAGCTTCAACAAAAAAGCTCGATATTCAGGTGTTGATTTGTAGAGATTTGATTGGTTACAGGATTTCATCATGAGCTGACATTGGTTAGAGAACCATTGGAAAAACTGAGATTATTGCACAGCCGTTTTGTTAGCCTATTTTGGGACTCTTCATCAGTACGCACCCCGGGGTTCGAATCCAGGACCTTCTGGTTACAAGGCTAGCGAGCTCGTAGACTATTAAGCCACTGGGACCCGATCCAATGGATCCAATGGCCCACGAATTGTAACTTCTGCCAATTCACGACATAGCGCGACCCCCAGGCCAATGTCTTCGGGGGCGAGTATTTGTCCTCACACCGGACCTGCTGCACCCTACTGGTCACGACTTCCCAACTGGAACCCCAGGTAACTACCTACCTGAATAGGGCATGTCGCTAGTGAGCATCTAATCAATATAATTACTTGGATCATGTCTCAGTGGCTGCTTAATGGTCTACGAGCCTTATAACCAGTAGGTCCTAGGTTCGAACTCCGGTGGGTGCGTACTGATGAACAGTCCCAAACTAGGGCCGAACATCTGTCCAGTACTCTCAGAAAAGCTCGACTTCATCTTATTACCAATAGTCTTTTCTGCTAGGCTTTTCAACTGCTCATAAATAATCTCTCAATTCCTCCTCATACGATCGCCTCCATGTTACCTTCTCACGCACGCATACACGCACATACATACACCGAACTTGTGGTTCTCTATTCAGATTCCACTCAACAGCCTGACCTTTTATCTGACTCAACGGTCTGCACCTCCATTTTTTATAGACACTTCGTTGATTGATAGCTTCTTGGTTAGTCCACTGGTAGATTTCCTCGTTGCTTATCCTTTCTCTAGGCTAATCATCCTTATCTTTGATATTGAGACAGTAAATGAAAGCAGCTAGTGACGGCAGTCTACAATTTGTTGAAAAATGCCTTCCATACCTCGTCTGATGAAAGAATCAATGAAAAGAATTTTGTCCTTTGTTTACAAATCAGTTAATTGGAAATGATTTGTGCTTAGAAACTCTATGGCAATAGAAGGTTGTACCTATACTAAAATTTAGTGCCATAATACAATGCATGAATCAATTCACTATTATTCAAGATTATTATTCAATAACAATTAGGCAGTGGTTATATTTCATATATTATTTTTCAGAAGCACGTATAATTAAAATCACGTGTCCACTGACTGAAGAATTTCTTTTCTATCTTCATTTTCAATTAAACATTATTGTAGATATTTTAAAAGGTATTTAGTCTTTGTTACGTGTTAACTATTAGCCTCAACACGTATTTCAACAAAGATATTTCAAATTCGTTATTTTGGAATGATATTGTAACAACAGAAGACAAGGGCCAGGCAACAGATCGTTTTATTATGAAAATCAACACGTATTTATATATATTTCACATACATTATTACAGCCTATGCAAGTAGACAAGCTCAGTCATCTGATTGGTTGTTTATCAGAAGTTAGGCAGACAAACGCAGGCTTCTGATTGGTTGTTTCGGGATTCCTCGAAAAATAGAGTTCTCTATCTGCGAATCATATTTTGCCACGTTAAGTCTGCTGTGATTGGTTGTTGAATCAGCCTTGTACGTATTTTCTCACGGCCTGCTCTCACCACAATATCACTAAGACTATAGAGGCAAATAATCATGAAACTGATGATATACATAAGCAGATAGAGAAGAGAAATGACATTTAACTGGCTGGAAGATTTCATCATGAGCTGACATCAGTTAGAGTAATATTGGAGAAATCCTCCATGCAATCAAACAAAAATCCCTACAAAACCAATACTTGAAAAATATTGGAAAGCCAATCACAGGGAGTATGGGACAGCCAGCTGTTTTGTCAACCCTAGTTTGAGACTCTGCAGTGGTACGCACCTACCGCCAAGGTTTGAAGTTAGGACCTACTGATTACAAGGCTAGAGAGCTGATAGACCGTTAATCAGCCACTGGGACTTCACCCGATCCAATAGCCAAAGTATCAATTCTAACTTCTGTTAATTCACGACCAATTCACAATGTCTTCTTCGGTATGTAACTGTCCTTACCTTCCATCTGATGTACTTTACAGGGCACAGATTCCTACTAGAACCCAAGGCAACTGTCTGGCATGAATATGGCCAGTGGCTAGTGAGCATCAAAATGATATTCAAGTATTGGTTTCTGTAAGGATTTAGTTTGACTGGATGGAGAATTTCATCATCATGATCATCAGAAATGACTTTTGTGTGTGAACGCCTTTCATTGTTAAATCTTTTATATGGTAGCACTAAACAGATGCTAAGGAAATGCCATTTCACAGTGAGTATAGCATAAACCTTCATCCACGAACGAAAGCTGAAGTCTTGAATGCAGTCAAGCTTCTGAAAGCTGGAAAAGCAGCTGGACCAGATGGAATACACCCTGAAGCACTGAAAGCGGACCCAGAGACTACAGCAGACATGCTGACTCCATTATTGCAAAAGGTCTGGAAGGAGGAAAAGGTGCCTACTGACTGGAGGAAAGGTTACCTCGTGAAACTATCAGATAAGGGCTCTGCAAGAGCTGGTGAGGAATCATGTTCTTGTCAACGCCAAGTAAAATCCTGAGTCGCATCATCCTGGGAGGAATAAAGGATGTACTGGATACAGAACTCCGACCAGAACAAGCTGGATTCAGGAAAGTCAAGCAAATCATGTACTGACCAAATTGCAACTCTACGCATCATCATCACAGAACAAAGCATGGAATGGCAATCAAACCTCTACCTCAACTTTATAGACTTTGAGAAGGCCTTCGACAGCCAGCGTTGACCGCGAAGTAATTTGGAAACTACCCGAGTACTACTGTGTACAGTGCCCCAAATATTCATCAACCTTATTCAACAGCTGTACGACAACGGCGGGACATGTCAAGTGATCCACAACGGAAAACGCAGTGAGGCGTTTGCAGTAAACACAGGAGTCAGACAAGGGTACCTGCTTATTATCACCCACGATGATATTCCTAATTGTGGTGGACTGGATTATGCGTCAGACAGTGAGTGGGAAACGAGAAGACAGGAATATCCTGGACCGACCGATGTGAAGAACCTAGAAGACCTGGATTTCGCGCGTGGATGATTTATGTTTGATGTCACACAAAATCGAAGACTTACAAGCGAAAACCGACCGACAAACTGGTCGAAGAAGCAGCCGGCGAAGACAGGACTCCAAGTGAACATAAACAGGACGGAGGCTATGAATTAACCAACAACTACAGCAACTGCAGAAACAGCCAACGCCAATCACTATCAACGGGAGGGATTTGAAAGAGGCTACTTCATTCATTCGTTTATCTAGGGAGCATTGTCTCAACTACACGCAGTCAGAACGGACAAGGATGTCAAATCAAGAATCATCGGGAAGGCGAGGAACACATTCATCAACCTGAAATCAATCTGCAAATTTTCGTCACTCAGCATCAACAACAAAATTCGGTCGGATTTTCAATACAAACGTCAAGTCAGTCAGTTCTTCTATACGGATCACAAACTTGGCGGGCAGGTCACAAAGAATATTTCCAAAAGCCTGTTTCAGACAATCATCAACAACTGTCTTCGCTCTATGCTGAAGATCAGATGGCCGGACCGGAAAGAATCACCAACAAGGAACTATGAGAACAAACAAAACAAGAACCAATCGCCAACCAACAAATATGCAGAAGAAAGTGGAGATGGATTGGACACTCGCTGAACAGGAGACCGCTGGGTGACATCGGGCGCGCATCAGGCCATTGCTTGAGTGGAACCCGAAAGGGAAGCGGTGAGTGGGTCGTCGGTGGAAGGGTGACATGGAGGAGATTGTGTGAAGAGGAGTTGAAACAGTATGGACTAACATGGATGCAGGTGAAAAGTTCAGCAGAAGGAAGACAGAAGTGGCAAGTGGAGACGTGCAGTTGAAGCCCTATGTTCCACTAGGAACCCAAGGGGACAATAATAATAAAATAAATCGCTTACGTTCACCTCTATGTGTATATAATCATTCACATGTTCGTGTAGAGCTGATTACACAGAACAATGTAAGCGTGTTCTTCGTAAACACGTAGCTGAACACTGCCCAGTTTCCTTAATGAAAAAGTGAGCATAGAATGACGTAGTCTTAAATTTGTGAACACATCGTGGAGTCATATCATTCAGTCACACACACACCCTCAACCCGGGTTTTATCCTTCAAAGTTATTTACAGGACCAAAATCTAACCACTTCAAAAGCTTACATTTTCTCCACTTATGCATAACCTGTTGAAGTTCTAGCTATACGTGGACAGAAACCTAAATGATGTGTTCAAGAACTTTGTGTTAAACCTCTTTCTTCACCTTGGTCACAGTTATGTTTTTTTTATTTTATTCTAGTTCATTTCATTGGAATTCATTCCATTTCACTTCATCTACCCACGCCTTCTTTATTGTGATCATTATCGTGATCTTAATCATTTGTAGATAACATTTGACCTACTTTTAGAGTCTTAATTTTATCAATTCATTTATTAAATAATCTTTAAATGTCTTGTAACTCATCCACTTAAACTCTACCCCTCATAATTACATCATTTTAATTATCTTTATACTTTATTCTAAAGAAAATCAGAGGCATCCAAATAGATGACCGAGAAATAATGACATCCTTCGACACCACAGGATTATATACATCAATCGGATGAAAATTAGCAAAAGAGACCATGGAGCAATCACTCAGTAACGACGAACACCTCCGATAACAATCAAAAATGCTACATCCAACACAAGTTGGATGGAATGCATAAACCTATGCCTAACAACGTACTTCTAGTTTAACGGCCAAATATATGAACAAGTTAAAGGAACACCCACGAGATCGCTAATACCAAGTTTGATTGCAGAAGCAGTGATGCAAAGGCTCGAAAACAGAATCCTATCAAAGATCAAACCCAAAATTTGGATACGTCACGTAAATGACACATTTGTGATAATCAAAAGAGACGAGTTGGATAAAACTCACAACTGACTTCATAAAAAACGTCTTCAACGATATCAAATTCACAAGAGAAGAGGAATCCGAGAACAAAATCCCATATTAGGACGTCTTAGCCAAGAGAACAACCACAGGGAAATTAGAAACTCGAGTTTATAGAAAATCAACTAACACACCACAACAAACACTTAATTACAATAGCAACAAGCCAATAACACACAAAAGGAATTGCATACAAACACTATTCAAGAGGACCAGCCAGGAATCATTGCAGCACTTCCACTTTAAGGAGAATTGAAGAAAGATATCTCATGGATGTCTTTCAAAAGAATGGATATCCACGAAATTTCATCAAGAGACATATACCCCTAGGCCAGCCTACCTAATTTAAGGCTTCCAAGAGGATCACAACGAAAATCGACCTAACATATAAAAGGACATCTCACAAATCACTGCAAGACTCTTCAAACTTTTAGCAATTGACGTCGCACACAAACCAACAAAATCACTTCACTCGGCTTTCTCTATGTCAACTGAAAGACTCAACAACGAAAGAAGATAAAACCAACATGACATACGGAATAAGTTACAGTGACTGAGAAAAACACTCAATTGGCCAAAGTGGACGCTCCCTTCATCTTTGCATACATGAAGACAAACTAGCCGTCAAAAGATATGACATCCACTCAGTCACTAACATCACTACATACAGACAACCAAGGACATCAATCCGACTCAGACAATCAACGTTCAAATATTAGACAAAGGAAACAGCACCAAGAATGCTAGAGAATTTTTAGAAGCCGACCTGATATTCCAGTAAATTATCGATCGGTAGGCACATCGAGATAGACAAAATTTACCAATCGATAAGAAGGAAATCTCATACACAAAGGGTCAAAGTTCAAGTCAAGGAAACAATCAACACCAATACCAATATATACAATTAGCCTTGAGGATGTGAAAACCCACAAAAAGAACACAAACAATCACGTTGAAAGTCACCACCCATCGGGAGTGATGACTGATAAACTCGTGGAGAAATATAAAAGCTCACTTCAATTCAAATTGAAGTATGGGTGGTGAAGATGTTGCCTAATAGTAGGGTAATGAAAGCTTCGCATTCAAAGAAGCATTCAGCTTAGAGACGCACAACCACATCAAAATGAGCATATGTGCGATACTGACTGGGTTCCCAACGAAACATAGAGCTTCAACGACACACTTCCGTTTCATTCTGCTTTATTATGATCGTCTTTAGTTGCCTCTGCAACTTCTCATAAGCTGTCATCGCTATGGCATCACTCTCAAACCAAATACTAACTGATCGTTTACCATTCCAGTTCAATTTGAGACCCTGCAGTGTGATATCATTCAACGGTCTCCTCAGCACATTTCTAATCTATATGTTGTAGACTCAGCGGCTAAGCTTGTTTGTGTGCGAATAAAAAGGCTAAAACAAATACAAACATGTAAGCATGTATGCATGTAGAGAGGAGTTCAGTTCACACAAATTAATACACGCATAAAATACAGATAAAGCAATAAGAAGACGTGTAATTTGTCTGAATCGTGTGTAATGTTGTATTTGTGCAACACATTTCGAACAGTCCAAGCTCACACAAGGACTTGTCATAGGAATGCGTATATCTGAAATTAATAAAGAGTTAACAAGTGATAAAATAGACTAAGATCAAGTTAGAACGACATATTAAAGATCAAAATAACAATGAAGATCACTAAACCAAATAACAGAGGTAATAGTGTAACAACAGAAGACAAGGGCCAGGCAACAGATCGTTTTATTATGAAAATCAACGCGTATTTATACATCTTTCAACTACATTATTATAGACAAGCGCAGTCATCTGATTGGTTGTTTAGGTAGACAAACGCAGGCTTCTGATTGGTTGTTTCGGGATTCCTTGACAAATAGAGTTCTCTCTGCGAATCATATTTTGCCACGTTAACTTTGCTGTGATTGGTTGTTGACTCAGGCTTGTTCATATTTTCTCACGGCCCATATTAGTGACCTAGACCTTAACGTAGATTAGTGCCAACCAATCGGCTAGCAGCCTGCTCTCACCACACTCGTCCCCCCGTCAAATACGTGCGACTGAAGTCGGCTTGATCTTCTTGGTGCAGGCGTCATCGTTGGCTTGTCTCGCTGTATCCGTTTCTGGAGCTCGCTGACGTTCACGCGCCTCTTATTGTTCGCCATTGCGACTGTGTCTGCGTAACCCCATCTCGAAGTGACCATATATGGTCCTTCCCACTTTGGAAACTGTTTGCCTGACCCTGTCGAACATTCGTCCATACTTCGGCTCACACTTTCATATGCTGCTTTCACCCGACCTCCCAGCAGCGCCCCAAGTAGCAGCTCCATCGCTGACAGATCTTGAACGCCACTCAACTGCGCAGAAGCCTTGAAGTCCTGCCCGAAGATCCATATGTCTCCATCAAAAACAGCAGGGCATAGGCTTTCCATTTGTCGGTAGGCAGCGACACCAAATGTAACAACAGAAGACAAGGGCCAGGCAACAGATCGTTTTATTATGAAAATCAACGCGTATTTATACATCTTTCAACTACATTATTATAGACAAGCGCAGTCATCTGATTGGTTGTTTAGGTAGACAAACGCAGGCTTCTGATTGGTTGTTTCGGGATTCCTTGACAAATAGAGTTCTCTCTGCGAATCATATTTTGCCACGTTAACTTTGCTGTGATTGGTTGTTGACTCAGGCTTGTTCATATTTTCTCACGGCCCATATTAGTGACCTAGACCTTAACGTAGATTAGTGCCAACCAATCGGCTAGCAGCCTGCTCTCACCACAATAGTACATTTATTATGGTATTAAAACAACGTTTACCAACGAAGGTTTAATGTGATGAAGAATTGCTGCTTAGAACACATAAAGGTGGTTTAAACTTTCTAATTGCCATCTAGGGCTTCCACGAAGTTTAGGATACGCCTTCCCCCAAACATGTTTTATAGATAGGTTTAAAAAATGTGTTAACGTCAATTTTATGTCCTGTCTCTATAATATGTTTCGCTATAGAAGAGCCAGGTACCCTGTTCTCATCCATTTGTTTCTGTAGCCATTTTGGAATATGCTCTGAACCCCTTACTTGCAGAGGTCAATGAGTCCTCCCTCCTGTGTATGTGTTTCCACACGTACATTCAAATTGGTAAATACAATTGGATGTGACATCAGTTTTCGCATGTTCAAAGGGCTTAGATGGATGGATATATTGGCTTCACATTCTCAATTATTATGATATTAGCTGCATGAAAAGTCTTTTTAACAGCAGCGTTCAGTCTTTGTCTAGTTATCAAGCTGCTATGATGCCCCATAGTGCGTTGATGGCACAGCCGACCATGCTCATGGTCGCACTCCTTTACCTCGCTAAACCAGAAATAATCCTGGTAAAGAGGAAAGGTTGGGCATGAGGCTAGAAACCCCATCCTGTAAAAATAATCACCACTGCTACAGAAACTTCAAGCCACTAGCTTGAAGCCCTATGTTCCACTGGGAATGTGAAGGAAATATACCTATATATATGATCCCCCATATAGGATAGCTTGATGTTCATGTCTTTCTTAGGGGCCAGTTGGAGAGTGGGTCTTGGTGTTCTGACTACTTTATATCTCCTGATGAACTTGTCTGGATAATTGTTATCAACTAGAGTCTGTGTCAACTTTCTTTCTTCTTCATCAAATGTGTCTTCTGTGTTTAGTCGTTGGATTCTACTGAAGAGACACCTTACTAAGTCTCTTTTGTAACAAACAGGTCAGAAACTGTGATAATTGAGATACTGTTCAGTCCAGGTAGGTTTTCTATAAATAGATCTTTTTATTGATCCATCAAGCCATCAGTAGACTAAGCAATATGTCTAGGAAAGACAAACAATTATCTTCCTCTTCTACAAATGTAAGTGATATGCTACTCTGAACTTCATTCCTTCAACGTAAAATTGAGGTAGCAGAACAAGACTTATCACTGATGATTACAATATCATCTACATACCTTTAAATCTAATCCGTATAAACCAATTTATTTTCCATTTAAATCCTCATTTCTGGTTCTACTCTAATATATTATGTATAAAATTTTTTGTTACAATACACAACAGTTTGCGAAGGAAGTGCCAATATGTCTGTTAACGATAATTAGTTAGCATCAACAGATCAAACAGTGGGCTGATAATTAACGAAGAGAAGCAATACACACACTTATAATGTAGAAATGGTTACAACACGTGAATTGCATAATGCATAATTTTAGAAAAATGTAGAGTAATTAAGGAATAAATGTGTGTATAGGTTGATTACTTAACAAATCCTTAAGGAAAATTGAGATGAGCTTTTTTTAATTCCGGCTGGTTCTGTCTTAGGGTCCTCACCAACCCACTAGGGGAGGAATGAGCTGTAGAGGTAAATAATTCCCCAAAATCACTCATCATTGGATGCTGACCACCACTGTTTAAGTCGACTTGTTTAGCTGAATGCTTCCGGTCAAGCTTCCCCCCAATTTGGTACCCCGTCGTGTCACGTGCGTGAACGATCACTAGTCTGCTAAGCGTTCGTCTGATGGCTTGTTTTGGTCCTGAAATATATCGCGTAGTTTGGACGACCAAATATTGTCTTTTGCTTTGCTTTTGGTACGCGAGAATTAATAAGTTAGAAGTTGCTGTATAAGAGATTGCGTCAATATACTTAGTACTGTGCGTGAACGTCTGTACCGTCAACCTCTAAACTGGTGTGCCCTACCGCGAACTTCATCCACGATAAATCCGCAGATAACCCCGGTGAGTTCGTTCCATTTTGTATTTGTTCTTGTACCATATATTATTCGACATAATTTTCGTCATGAGTGATCTTAGTCCCAAGGTCATTCGTATCCGCTCAACTCCTAAAACCATTCAGCTTGTACCATACTGGCCAGATAATGCTGAAACGTGGTTTCAGCTAGCTGAAGCAGATTTTTGTGAGCATGGGATAACCGATCAACGTTCACAGTTACTTGCAGTTATTCACGCCCTACCGCGGGAATTCAGCAAGTACGTAACATCACAGATGTTGAGTCCCGAGGTAAGTAACTCGTACGAGTTGCTCAAAGCATCCCTCCTCAGGAGAAACGTTCTCACGGACCGACAACGTCTGGATGAATTATTTCGTAACATCGAGTTAGGAGATCAGTCAGCCGTGAGCATGCTGACAAGAATGAGAGAGATTATTGGCCAAAGTCAGTTCGACGAAGGAACTTTTAGAGAACTCTTCTTATCCAAGCTGCCACAGTCTGTACAGACCGTACTTGTGACACTTCAGGGTGTTGTAATAGATGACTTAGCTATTACTGCAGATAAGATTCTAGAAATAACTAAACGGTCAATTCCCGAAATATGCTCGATGACTAAGCAGACTTCGAGTAAGGATCCTGCAATGATAGAGTTATGCAACTCCATCCAGCAGATGTTTAGGTCAAACATGCATTCTAACTCCGACCGTCGTCCTAAATCTCCTCAACGCAGGAACTCACGTGGTCGATCTAAGTCCAAACCACGTTCACTGAAAAACCCTGACTGGTGCTGGTACCACAACACCTATGGCCAAGAAGCGAAGTGTTGCCGTAAGCCTTGTAACTTCGGAAATGTCTCAAAGTCTGCGGGAAACTATCCCGCCGGCACGCGTTAGCGGCAACCGTCGCCGGTGGCACTAGCCGCCTACTTTACATCCATGATGTGATAAGCCAGACTCGATACTTAGTCGACACAGGCGCCGAAGTCAGCGTCCTTCCTGCTACAGCAGCAGATCGACAGAAGGAACCTACCTTCAACTTACAGGCTGCAAATGGAAAACCAATCGCAACCTTTGGTAGGAAATACGTCTATCTGAACGTAGGTTTACGCAAACCTATTCGATGGATTTTCCTTCTCGCTGACGTTACAATGCCCATCATTGGCACGGACCTACTTAATCATCATGATTTACTCGTAGACGTCCGCCGAAAACGACTGATTGACAATACTACTAGTCTGTCTATCAAAGGCATCACCTACATAGGCCCTAGTTTGTCACCCGTTAAGATAAAGGCAATCCTTGATCCAACTTTTCAACCTATGTTGACAAGTATCCGGAACTTAATTGCCCGTCGAACGACCTACCGTGCATAACCAGCAATGTTATGCACCACATCATTACCACAGGACAACCTGTGACATCTAAAGCACGACGATTAGCTCCTGACAAACTGAGAATCGCCAGGAATGAATTTGACCATATGCTTACCCTTGGCATCATTCGACCTTCGAATAGCCCATGGGCATCCCCACTTCATATGGTTCCGAAAAAGGATAGCAATGATTGGCGACCCACCGGTGATTACCGGCGAGTGAATGCCAAAACAACCCCTGATTGCTACCCGTTGCCTCATATACACGACTTGACGGCAACCTTATCCGGCGCGACTATATTCTCCAAAATCGACTTGGTTAAAGCGTATAACCAAATCCCGATGGCAACAGAAGATATCCCGAAAACGGCTATCATTACGCCTTTCGGACTTTTTGAATTTCTACGTATGCCATTCGGTCTCGGAATGCAGCCCAAACATTCCAACGCTTCATTGACGAAGTATTTCGCGGTCTCGACTTTGTATACGCATACTTAGACGACTGCCTCATTGCCAGTCCAGACAAGGAAACTCACCTTAGGCACTTGGACTTGGCATTTGAAAGGTTACGCCAACATGGTGTTACCATTAATATTCAAAAGTGTCAAATCGGTGTTGACTCACTCGACTTCTGGGTCACACTATTGACTGCAAGGGCATTCGCCCACTGGCTACTAAGGTCGAGGCTATACTGAACTTTCCAGAGCCACAGACGGTGAAAAGTCTCCGCACTTTTAACGGCTTAGTAAGTTATTATCGACGCTTTATTCCCAACTGTGCCTCTTTGATTCAGCCATTGACAGACCTCCTTCGAGGGAATAACAAGTCCATAGAACTTGACGCGTCTGCTCGAAATGCTTTTACCCAGATTAAAAAAGCTATTGCGAATGCCACACTTCTGATGTATCAGGATCCAACGGCACCGTTAAGTATCTCGGTTGATGCATCAAACACTGCAATCGGCGCAGTTCTACAACAGCTAGTTGACAATGAGTGGCAACCACTCGCCTTTTTCTCGAGGCGCCTTCAATTAGCTGAAACGAAGTACAGCACATTCGGCAGAGAACTTCTGGCTATGTACTGTAGAGGGTCGTGAATTCATAATTTTTACTGATCACAAACCTCTGACGTACTCTCTGAACTCACCTTCAGATAAGTATTCACCCAGGGAATCACGACAACTGGATTACGTCTCACAGTTTACATCAGATATTCGCCATGTATCCGGAGTAAACAACACTGTGGCAGATGCCTTGTCGCGCGTTTGTTCCCTCACCCAAATCGACGGCATAGACCTTGTAAAACTGGCTCGTCTTCAAAAAGAAGATACCGAGCTTCAACATGAGTTGTCGAAAACAACTCTACAATTAGCTGAGAAACCCTTAGGTATGGGAAGAGATACTATTCTATGCGACATTTCCACGAGTACTCCTCGCCCCATCGTGCCTAAAAGTTATCGCCGTAACGTCTTCAATACGTTGCATGGCTTATCTCACCCAGGTATTCGAACTACTGTCAAGCTCGTAACTAGTCGGTTTTGTTGGCCTGGCATTAATAAAGAAGTAAGGGAATGGGCACACACGTGCTTAGCTTGTCAAAAGTGCAAGGTGATAAGACACACCAAAAGCCCACTTGGCACCTTTCTTCTCCCTGACGCTCGTTTTGAACACGTCCATATAGATTTGGTTGGACCCCTTCCTGAATCCCATGGATATACTTATATTTTAACTTGCATCGATCGCTTCACACGATGGCCGGAAGCAGTACCCATCAAGGATGTATCTGCTGAAACAGTCGCACGCGTCTTCGTAGAAAGATGGATCGCTAACTTTGGATGCCCATCTTCCATAACAACTGATCGCGGGCGGCAATTCGAAAGTGGCTTATTCTTCGCCCTGACTAAAATCATAGGTTGCATGCGTTTTCGAACAACAGCCTACCATCCTCAAGCTAATGGTATGGTAGAACGTCTACACAGACAGCTGAAAGCTGGTCTGTCAGCTGCAAACAACACCCATTGGACTGAATCCCTTCCGTTAGTTCTCCTAGGGATACGAAACGCCTTGAAAACCGATGCTGGTTGTACTAGCGCCGAGCTAGTATATGGCACGACACTACGACTGCCTGGTGAATTTGTTTCTCCCTCGAGCTTCCCACCAGTGGTAGATCACGCTTCATACGTCAGCAGGCTTACAAACGCAATGCGTTCAGTTAAACCTGCTCCCCTTCGTCCACAGTCCATTGATGTTTTCGTTCATCCGTGTTTAAAAACTTCTTCACATGTATTTGTTCGTCGCGACTCTGTGCGCAGACCCCTGGAACCTCCATACGACGGACCTTATAAAGTAATTAAACGTTCTGATAAATTCTTTGTCTTGGACAAAAAAGGCCGCGAGGACACCGTCAGCATTGACCGTCTGAAACCGGCTTACTTGGAGGGTAATCCTATTAGCATAGAGCTAACCGTACCCCAAAATCCACAAGTAACCGAAGATCGTTTAGACCTCGATGAAGTCACTAGCATAGCGACAGCTACCGAATCTTCTGTCGAGCCCTCTAAGAAAACCCGTTCTAGACGTACCGTAAGGTTCCCAGAATATCTCCACACTTATTTAACATAACGAAGTCGTGTGATTCACCCAACTCATTCGTTTGCGGTACTAATTATTTTTTTTAGAC
This sequence comes from Trichobilharzia regenti, assembly GCA_944472135.2. Lineage (NCBI taxonomy): Eukaryota > Metazoa > Platyhelminthes > Trematoda > Strigeidida > Schistosomatidae > Trichobilharzia > Trichobilharzia regenti. The sequence continues at coordinate 10,488,658 of OX235262.1, forward strand.
GCATCAATTTTTTTATGTACAGTTTCACTGAAAACACGTAAATTTTTCCTTAACAGTACACGTTACATGAATTAGATGTATTTTTTTCGATGTTCTGAACTTAGCATTATTTTACTGTATAGCAAATGCATATCAACTTTTTAACAAAAAAAAAGCTGATTTGGTACATTTTCCTTAACATGGTTCTCAGAGTTCTCGTTTTCTTTTTCAGGTGTGACGGGCACTGGAAAAGAAACAAACGAAGCGCGGGATCCAACGGACAACATCAAGGAAGCTATGTACAAACACCATATTAGCATAGGCAGACAAACCAGTAGGCACGCCACCAAGCCGCTCGGAGGATTTTTTTCACCCGAAATGGAACCATCGAGTTTTTTACTTCCGGCTGGTTCTGTCTTAGGGTCCTCACCAACCCACTAGGGGAGGAATGAGCTGTAGAGGTAAATAATTCCCCAAAATCACTCATCATTGGATGCTGACCACCACTGTTTAAGTCGACTTGTTTAGCTGAATGCTTCCGGTCAAGCTTCCCCCCAATTTGGTACCCCGTCGTGTCACGTGCGTGAACGATCACTAGCCTGCTAAGCGTTCGTCTGATGGCTTGTTTTGGTCCCGAAATATATCGCGTAGTTTGGACGACCAAATATTGTCTTTTGCTTTGCTTTTGGTACGCGAGAATTAATAAGTTAGAAGTTGCTGTATAAGAGATTGCGTCAATATACTTAGTACTGTGCGTGAACGTCTATACCGTCAACCTCTAAAAGTGTAAAGAAATAAAAGTCCTATTCACAATGCTACTCGAAAACAATTACCCTAAAGAATTTATAAAAGGCAACATAAAAAAGAGAAAAAGTAGGGTAAAACCGAAGAATAACAAGATGGAAGAATGGAAAAAAAGACAGTCACAATACCATATAAAAATGGTACATCAGAGGCAATTCAAAGAAACCTCAAAAATATCGGCATTCAAACAACGTTTAAACCAACGAATCAAATCAAAAATAAAATAAATCCCAAGGAACATCCCATAAAAATGATGGATAAAAACAATCTGATTTACAAAATTTCTTGTGCTGACTGTCCGACTAAATATGTAGGGCAAAAGTCCAGATCACTCAAAATAAGAGTGAATCAACATAAACGCCTGTCTAACTGAAGGTCAACCAAGAGGAATACAAGCTTACAAGAATCTTGAAAAAAAATTCATCCATAGCTGCACATGCATGGGACAAAAACCACAATATCGATTGGAACAATGTGTGTATTCTCAAAAATAATATGAACAAATGGAAAGAGAGACTCATAACAGGATTGATATTCATTTAAGTACCTGGAAGGTTAAATTAAACAAAGTGAGAGAAAAAGGAATTAAGAATTCATTATAATAGAGGTTTTTGTATTTCCCAATGAATGAAAAACAAAACGATATTGTTTTTACTGACGTTTCGCTATTTAATGCTAATAGCTTTCTCAAAGTATTATTAAACCGGAATTTACAAAATACACTCAGCATATATATAACAAAGAGTTAAGAGGTGAGAGAATAGACCTAGGGTCAAGTTAAAGGCAGGACATATTGAAAGTCAAAATAACAATGAAGATCGCTCAAACCAAATATCAAAGGTAATAGTACATCTGTTATGATATCAAAACAAAATTTACTAACTTGATCAGCATTCGCTAGTCTGGGGTCATTTTTGGTTGTCAAGTTGGAGAATAGGTAAAGGTAACCAAACTAAGTGTAGAATGTGAAATACTTGATCATCGTTCGTCAGCCTGGGTCGTTTATTGTTGTCAAGTTGGCGAACTGGTAAAGACAGCAGAATCAAGTGTAGATTGTTGGATTTTGTCAGTGTGTAGAATTATGAAAGTAGTGTGTGTTTACATAGTGAACTTGCTCATCATATTTGCGTTGATTTTGCTACTACATGGGGGAGGGTGTTGTAGCCAGGTCAGATTCTGTTTTAGTCCATCATTCCTATTCAGGCAATTTTGACTAACGAACGATGATCAAGTTAGTAAACTTTGTTTTGATATGATAACAGACATACTATTATCTTTGATATTTGGTTTGAACGATCTTCATTGTTATTTTGACTTTCAATATGTCCTTTTAAGTTGAACTAAGCCTATATTTTTCTCACCCCCTAACTCTTTGTTATATATATGCTGAGATTTTGTAAATTCCGGTTTAATAATACTTTGAGAAAGCTATTAGCAGCAGCATTAAATAGCGAAACGTCAGTAAAAACAATCTCGTTTTGTTTTTCATTCATTTGGAAATACAAAAACCTCTATTATAATGAATATCATATACCCAATGCCCAATTTTTTTCAAACCGTTAAAAGTGAACTTGGTTTGGACATATATAAACTATATATATATATATATATATATATATATATATATATATATATATATATATATATATATATATAAACTTATATATATATATATATATATATATATATATATATGAGTACAAATCATAAATGTGTGAATAGAACAATTCCAACAGTTGGTATGTGAACACGGGCAGTAATTTTGCGCGAAATATTACCAATAACAAAACTTATCATTGTGTGTAGATTATTGAAACATAATTATACTTTAAAAGAGTTAAGGGGTGAGAAATTAGACTTCGGTCAAGTTAAAAAGACATATTGAAAGTCAAAATAACAATGAAGATCGTTCAAACCAAATTTCAAAGGTACATCCGTTATGATATCAAAACAAAATTTACTAACTTGATCAGCGTTCGCTAGTCTGGGGTCACTTTTCGTTGTCAAGTTGGTCAATTTGTTTGGTAAAGATAACAAAACTATGTGTGCATCTGTGGCACAGTGGTTAGGACTCTCGCCGACCATGCACATGGTCCGGGGTTCGAGCCCACGCCGACGCACACTTGATATCTATGGTAGGCCTACAAAATTTGGGCTACCTATATCCATGCTGAAAATTCCATACTTGTACCAAAAATACAGTGTGGAATCAAGCTGTAATCAAAAAAAAAAAATAATATAAGATTGTTGGAAATGCTCAGTGTGTGACATTATAAGAGTAGTGTGAATTTGCATTGTGAACTTGCTTATCACATCCGTGTTGATTTTGTCATTTCGTTGGAGAGGGAATGGAGATGTTGTAACCATGTCAGATTCTGTTTTAGTCCATCATTCCTGTTTAGACAATTAAGATTCCACTTCATATGGAGTGCTTCTGATATTAGACGTTCTTTGTGATTCCTGAAGTTTTTCTGGATGATGATTTCAATATTGTCAAAATCAATTTTGTGACCTGATTCTACAGTGTAGCCTGCAGATGACCTATGGCTGATGATTTTTCAAGCTTCTCTAGTTCAACTGGATTTCTCAGTGGTCGAAAAGAGGTGGCTCTACGGTGTCCCTTTCTTCTGAATTTGATTTCTCTCTAGTGGTGTTCTTCTGATGCATATCGCTTCACATTCCAAGCATTTTATTTTATAGACACAATTAGATAAAGAATCTGTGGGGATTCGGTCTCTGTATATGGAGAAGTTTGTTTTGTAGTGTGCGTGTCTGATGTTTTGAAGAAAATTCTGATGTTGGGCTTACTGAGTACTCTTCTGATATCGTCTTATGTCTCTGCTCTATATGGAATGACAACTGTTGAGGTCCATGTTTTCGGAATGCGTTTTCGGCCATACTTAATGTCTGTGTTGACTTTGTTGATGAAGTTCCTTGGGTAGTTGTTTTGCTTGAAAGTTTCAGTAATGTTTGATATTTCTACTTCTTTTTCTTTCTCATCCGTTATCAGAGAGTGTGCTCATCTAAGAAGACTTGAAACAACTGAAATCTTTGCGCTGATGGGGTGTGATGATTTGAAGTCTAAATATTTATTGGAGTGGGTTTTCTTCCTGAATATGGATATACTAAAATGCCCGCTTTCCCTCCTCTTAACTAGGCAGTCTAGAAATGGTAGTTCACCGACGTCTGATTCTGCTTCGGAAGTAAATTGGATTCTGGGAGATACACAGTTTATTTTCTCCAGGAATGAATTGTGTAGATCTCGTTTTAGTACTACAAAAGTATCATCTACATACCATAATTTAGGATTGAGTATGCTTGAAAAGATATTATTTTCGAATTTATTCATGAAAAAGTCGGAGACTTTTGGGGAGACTGGTGAACCCATAGCAACACCATTTGTCTGTCTATATAAACTCCCTTTAAATGTAAAATAATTACTTTCTAGACAGAATTTTAAGCTCTTAATTATTTCACTGGTGTCCAGTGGACATCTTTGTGATAGCATTGTATCCGATTCTAGTAGACTGGAAATGATATCAAGACTTTCGGTAATAGGTAAACTAGTAAATAATGAGTTAATATCATCACAGCTCACCATAATGTCTTATTCATCAATTTCTTGGTGTTCTATTTGGGATTTGAAATCATATGAATTTCTTACAATATTTTGACTGTCCTTTTGTAGTGGTTGCAGTACCGAGAGTAAGTATTTAAAGAGGTTGTATGTCGGGGAGTTGGTGAAATATATTACTGGCCTTAATGGAACTGTGGGTTTATGTATCTTTGGTTGACCGTAGAATCTTGAAGGTGTATAAAATTTTGGTTTTAGTTTAAACCAGAGAGAATTTCCATTTTTGGGTTTCATTTTTGGAAGTAGTCTGCTTGCATTTAGTTTCATTTTGTTGAATTCGGCGGATTTCTTCTTCTCTTCAATGAGTAAGTACGGTCCTTCAGATAGGTGTTCAATCGCCTTCTTTTCATAATCCGTTCTGTTCATTATCACAGTGACGTTCCCCTTGTTGGCTTTCGTTATGACGATGCTTTTGTCTTTCTTCAAATTTCTTAAGGCTTCATATTCTTGTTTGGTGAGATTAGATGTTATGTTTCGTTGTGTCATTAATATGTGTGATATCTTTTGACGAGCAGATTGTGATTCTTCATTGGTGAGTTGTTGTAGAGCAGGTTCAATCATAGATGCTATTTCTTGGACCGATAACGGCTTTCTAGTGATATTGAAATTCAGACCTTTCTGTAGTAATGAGATTTCATTTTTGGTTAGTATCTTGTCTGACATGTTATGTATGGCTCTAATATTCTTCATATCATTTGTTGAGGTTTTCTTTGGTTGTTTCTTATCTTCGAGTTTCAAGAATTTTTGTATTTGTCTTCTCTCATTGACATTATGAAAATGAACATGAGACTTGTTTTTTATGGCCGCTGGTAAAGACGTTTTGATAAATGATTTGGCTCATAACAATAATCATCATCATCAAGAATAACATGTCATTAAAATACCTTTCATACACCTGGAAACCTTTAGTTAATCACTCCAGCTGCTAAACATTTTTTGTTGGCCATTATTTATATTATTATTATATCCTTTGATTCCTAGAGGAACATAGGGCTTCCGCCGCGCGTCTCCATTGCCTTCTGTCTCCTGCCAACTTTTTCACCCTGCTCCAAGTCTGCCCACTCGCTTGCATCTTCTCCTCACATGACGTCCTCCAAGTCACCCGTGCACTGACGACCAACTCGCCGCTACCCTTTCGGGTTCCACTCGAGGAATGGCTTGTCTAGTGATGTCACCCACTTGATAGTTTCCTCAGAGTATGGCCAGTCAATCCACCTCCATTTCTTCCTGCCTATCTGTTACACAATCGGTACCTGCTGGGTTGGTTCGCTCATTGCCAGAGATCCCACCCTGTTGCTGATCTTATCTTGCCAGCCATCTGATCTTGAGTGGTATTGAGCGAAGACAGCTGTTAATGAAGGTCTGTAGTTTGTTTGAGATGCTCTTTATGAAGCGTCAAGTCTTTGATTCGTATAGTAGCACTGACTTCACATTGGAGTTGAAAATCCGGATCTTGTTTTTGATCCTGAGTGCTGTTGACCTCCACACAGACTTAAGAGTAATGAAAGCTTGTTTTGCTTTCCCGTTGATCCTTGCTTCGATATCCTCATCAGTTCCGTTCGCCTGTTGTTGAAACGATGCTTCCCAGGTATGTAGGTAGGTAGGTAAAGGAGGTTGTTTCTTTCAGGTTCCTCCCATTCATGCTGGCTGATTGTTGTCTGTTGTTGTTGTTGCTGTTGGTGTTTCTGTTGGGCAGGAATCTTCATCACATCTGTTTTCTGTATGCTCACCTGAATGAAGTCCTATCTTTGATGCTTCTTCTGCCAACTAGTTGCTTTTCACTTGCATATCTTCCAGTTTGTGGAAAATCAGACATATATATCACGTCGCCAAAGTCCAGATACTCCAAAACCATGTGTAGACTGTTGAATTTGATAAGCGTATACAGTTCTAAATCCAGCATGTGTTGACATAGTGAAATTGTTTATCACAATTGTGTTAATTCTGTCACTTCCTGTGGGGCTGAGCTGGGCTGGGTTGGGGTGGGTGTTGGAAGCAGGTCAAATTCTGTGTTAATTCATCATTCCTATTCAGACAGCTTCAGCTGTATATATGAGACGTAGGCGAAGTGTGAGTGATAGTGACTTCGAAATGTGATATATAACCCTGAAGGCTATGTCAGCATCCATGCGATGTTCAGCATCAACCAACTGCGACAGAATTGAGCGCTTCATGCATTTGATTCCCCCCCACCATGTTGAGCTAAGTTGGTAAATGTTCACCGATCCGTAGACGAGCCTGCCACATCGTATATACATAACTTGATCTACAGGAACAGTTGAACTGGTATATGCATGAGGAAGACCAAACGTTAAGTAGGATGTCTTTCACTACATGTGCGGATCACACGTGCATAAGCTGTTACAAAAATGTCGATTAAAGCAGAAATTTGTACTCAAGGGAAACACTTTCAGATGCTGTTGCTAACGTGGCTGAACAACTTCAAACGGTACTTCTGCTTCATATAATATCAAAGTCTATTTCAAGCCCTCTAATTCTCTATAGGAAGCCTTGGTGAATGTCAAAGATATGGTTCCCAAAATATCACAATGTAATTTTGGGTTGAGTCTCTATACTAAAATATCCATTCAAATGGCCATGAATGCACTGAAAACGAGACTAGACGAAGATAATGGCCTAAAAGACAGAAAACGGTTATCCATAGAAGAGATAATAGAAGGGGTGGAATTCTCTATGACAACAACATATTTTACATTTGAAGGGAAAATATACCAACAAAATGAAGGAGAAGTAGCCATGGGATCACCCATCTCACCAATAATAGCTGACATATTCATGAAGTTTTGGGAAGAGAATGCACTTAAACCATTCAGGTCATCAATAAAATGTTGCTGGAGATATGTAGACGACATGTTAGTAATAATGAGGAAAAACGATGTTGAAAAATTCCTCTCACGCATAAACAGTCATGTGGACTCAATAAAATTCACTATGAAAATAGGGAATGAAATTGGGGGACTACCTACGTTAGACTGCATAGTACAAAGGGCAACAGATAGCAGTGTAAAGAATGCTATGCAGAAAACTACCCACTATGTGAGATTTCTTGATTATTACTCAGCTCATTCACTCACGGTAAAATGAGAACTGATACAAGGTCTTCCAGATAGAATACGTAGACTTACAACAACACCAGTGGACCAGCGTAAAGAAATAAACGTGCTATTCAAAATGTTACTAGACAATAACTACCCAAAAGAATTTATCAAAGATAATATAAAAAGAGAAAAAAGAAGGTGAAACGGGAGAACGACAAGATGGAAGAATGCAAGAAAACAGTCACAATATCATACAGAAATGGTACATCAGAGACAATGTGAAGAGACCACAAAAATATTGTGATTCTCAAAACGTTTAAACCAACGAACCTAATTAAAAATAAAACAAATCAACTGAAAGATCCCATAAAAATGATGGATAAAAACAGTTTAATTTACAAACAGATATCTTGTGCCGAGTGTCCGACTAAATATGTGGGTCAAACGTCCAGATCACTGAAATTAAGAGTGAATGAACATAAACGCCTGTCTAACTAAAGGTCAACCTGTGTGGATGGATGTCCCACCAACGACAATGGTTGGGGTCGCGCTAAATCACGAATTGGTAGAAGTTAGAATTCATGAGCCATTTAATCACGTCCCAGGGGCTGAATGGTATACGAGCCTGCCTTATAACCGGAAAGTCCTGGGTTCGAGCCCCAGTGGGTGCGTACTGCCGGTGATTCCCAGACTAGGATGAAACAGCAGCTGTTCAGCACTCCCTGGTTTTCAATGGGTCTCTAACTGATATCAATCCGTGATGAACTCGTAAAACAAATTCAAGTATAGTTGCACATGCAACATGGGACAAAAACCACAATATCGATTGGAACAATGTGTATATTCTAAAAACTAATATGAACAAATGGAAAGAGAGACTTATAACAGAATCTATATTCATTAAGGTCACACCGGATACATGTGTAACAAGGGTGACTCAGCAGCACAACTATCAGCATCCTGGAATATAGTTCCGAATGCACGAAAATGAATGAACAAAAAAAAATCAACTATATGTATATGATTACAAATCATAAATGTGTGAACAAAATAATTCCAATAGTGGTGTCAACACGGGCTGAAAATATTACTAAAACCAAAAAGCTTATCATTGTGTTTAAACCATTGAAATATAGTACTACTTTATTTGATCTATTCCACAATGCTCAAACTTTTTTAACTAACTTACACAAACAAAACACGTAGTTCAGAGAAAAAGGCTCATTTCGAAGGATCCATTTTCCTCTTCAGTCTCACAATCCTACTTATATACAATCTCCTTTTTATGAAACATAGTAGTAACAAATATCATGAGTCGTTAAAAACATTGTTGTTAATGTTGTTAATGTTAGTCAATGCAAAACACACGTTGAATACGTGTGTATTAGAATTACTCCATAAGATGAAAATTTTCAAGAATGAATTGTCGTCAGGATGCCCATAGAAACGAAGGAAAATATGGAGTGATGTATGTGTTCTGAAGAAATACAAGAGTTAGGACACTTAGAAAGACAAGAGAACAAACAAACGAACGAAAATCAAGTCATAGTTGTGGTTGAATAATTTTCTCTTGTTATGCCTAACTCCGTGACTTCTAAGCGAATAGCTAAGGCTGCAAGAATTCAGAGAAAGAGGAGAGTGTATTGTCATTGACAGATTGATTTTTACTTCATGGAGTACGTTGAAGGAGGCATTTGTCGAGATGGAATGACCAGTGTTGAAAGGGTGTTTGATGATATTAAATGGTTGGTGGCAATCGGCCAAAGGAAGCCATGCTTGACCTAGTTTCTGTGCTAGTTGGCACTCACCAGTCAGTCAGAAAGGCATATCTGCAGTCACCTTGAAGGAATTCATGTCCCTCCTTCTGAGATTCCAACCCGCGCCACCCAGTGAGTACTGCAGTCAGAAACGTTACCACTGAGCTATTCGGGCTGTCTGGCGATCGACCTCCTGTAGGACTCTAGGGGATAGTTTCATGATTGGACACTAGTAACTAGTGTGATGTGCCTAGTCCTTTCTTCGCTGCAGACTGAATTCTATCAGTCAGTCAGGTTGTAATGTGGTCACCATTCTAGGTAGCTCGCCATCACGGTGAACACTCGTTTGATGATACTAGATGGTTGAAGGCGATCGGCAGGAAGCCATGCCTAACCTAAATTTCGTGCCAGTTGGCAATTGCCACCGAGCAAGGCATATCTGCGATCCCCTTAAAGGAACGCATGTCGAGCTACCTAGTGGAATGGTGGCCACATTGTAAACCTAACTGACTGATAGAATTCAGGCTGCACCGAAGAATAGACTAGACACATCGCAACAGTTACCAGTGTCCAATCAAAGTAAAGTGAGGTGTACATTGACAGTAAACCTCAGCAGTTTTTCTGAAAAATACACCGCTGACATTCTATTTTGATCGCTAACTTGAACTGAAACATTAAAATATTCTCACAGTAGACATATGTAAAAATTGCATTCGTAAAATCTCAACGAATTCGAAATGGGTGATTGCAACGTTTAAATTCGGCAAACTGGTCCGAACTTCCTCAGCGAAATTAATCAAAATTAAAAACAAACCTAGGTTTATGTGTGAAAAGGGCATGTCTTGTTTTTTTGGAAAACCTTGTCTAATTATATGAGTCATGAAACAGGTATCAATCAACATGCATAATAAACAAACCAAATGGCATGAGCTGTCATCAAAACTTGACCTCACATTTACAAATATTAGTCTAGTTTTACAATTGGTGGATGGTGGCTAGTGGTGAAATCCAGGATGCGCATTTCGTCCTACTTGGGACTCGTCAGCTGGATGTACCTGCGTTTCTCAGTGAGTGATGATGTTCCCACCGTGGCTCGAACCCAGTACCCATAGTTTCAAACGCCAAAGCGTTATCCACTAGACCACTTGGGCCACGAGAGCCACCTCTTGTGCAACGGGTCATATTAATTATTGAATTGAATTTTTGATTTTCCCGTCGATTGATTGGACCGAAGTGCTCGGTCTCAGGTTGACATGTCGGCTTCTTGTGCAGAGCACTTCGGTCCAATCAATCGACGGGAAAATCAAAAATTCAATTCAATAATTAGTCTAGTTTTGTTAAACACTTAACATTCGTCTAAAGTTCATGGTCGGAGACAAATGAATATTTTAAAAAATATAAATGTGATGTGTGCATCTGTGTATGTTCGAATATTTATAAGAGATTTCATAGCCTCTCCATAAGAGGATATAGACAGTAGGGAATTTAGACCAAGTATGATTGATCAGTGATACATGTCCATTTTTTATTTATTAATCAGGGCTTGCCATGCAGCAACTAACATCAAACTATCAGGCCTGTTCAAGCTATCGGGATTCACCAATATATTTAAGACCTCTGTAATCATTCTATTTACGGACCAAAACTTCCGTGTAGAACCTTCGTCCTATCAAAGTCAATCTTGTGTCCCGTTTCCATCGCGTGCATAGCAAATATCGATCTTTTTCCCAGCTTGTTCAAATATGAATAAGTCTTTAGAACCACCTGAAAACGCTGTTTATGTTTCTCCACTCTAACATTTACCTGTCTGGAAGTTACTCCTTCATAAATGGCATCAAAATACCCACAATTTATCTCGTGCACACACTCTTCTGTTAGTTGTCTTCTTCTATTTTATCTCTAACCTTCACCAGTGATGAACGTGTAGGTATGCTTGCTTGTACATAATTTACACCTTAATTAGCCTCACTTACTAAAGAGTTCTCCTCTTAACACTCTAATCAATACTCTACCAAACGCGCAAGTTCCGATTAACGAACTCAAAGTAGATAAGCTTGTGACTTGGTAGTGTGCCTTGATGAGGATTATATTTTTATCATAAATTTAATAAATAAGACTGCTGTACAACTTATCTGTTAACTGGCTGGGGTATCAGGTTCAAGAGTGCTCTTAATGCTAGCACAATAAGGGCGCTAGGCATGTGCGAGCAGTCACTTCGAAAGTACGATGATGTGGCGCCAAATTACATGAATGTATTGGAACAAAAGTTCAAACATTCAAAGTGAACTACAAGCGTAAGGTATCCGTTGTACGAAAACACATTCTAATGTTGTCATGGCTGTTAAGCATTCGCCTTGTTTCATCTGATGTTTCTTTGCAATAACGAATCACCAAGTCTTAGGGATAGATTTCGATTCATCCCTATCTTTACATTTTAGACATATTTATCTTAACCACATTCTTGGAGAGCTACACCATCTCATAATTGCATTTATTTCGATTGTGTCCATAAACAGATTGTCGACTGACAAAGACACTAGTAATCCCATGGTAATGCCTTCTATTTCATAGTAAAGAATCCCTCTAAATGTAAATAATTCGGTTAAATCTTGATCACATTTGATATCACTCATCCTACAGTACTTACTAGTAGTAAGTAGTATAATGTTTAACACAAAGAAAAGTGGCATCAATAGGAATTATTCGGAAATAAAATAGTCAAAGTTTGTCTAGTGATATCGATCAATTTCAGTGTATATATTTTCAAGAAACTATAGAATTACAAACCATTAGAAACCAGAGAGCACTAGAGTCTTTAAACTAACCAATGGATTATAATAAACGTTTTCTTGTATTTCCCAATGAATGAATGAAAAAGACAAAACGATAGTATGGGTTTTACTGACGTTTCCCTATTTCAAGTGCTGCTGCTAATAGCTTTATCAAAGCAGTAATGTTAAAACAGAAGAATTTACAAAATCCACTCAGCTTATATTATGCAACAGCTTAATCATCGTTCCTCAGCATGGAAGCACATTTCCGTTGTCCAGTTGGCCAACTGGTAAAGACAACAAAACCAGGTGTAGATGACTGTTGGATTTGATAAGTGTGTAAAATTGTAAAAGCATAGTGTGTTTACATAAGGAAATTGGGGTTGTTATAACTAGGTCAAATTTTGTTTGAGTTCATCATCCCTATTCAGATAATTGGGATTCAATTTTCTCACACGAAGTGCTTCTGATGATATGAGATGTTCTTTGTGATTTCTGAAATTTTCTGGATGATGATTTCAATATTGTCAAAATCAATTTTGTGACCTAATTCTACAGTGTAACCTGTAGACCCCTCAGGCTGATGCTTTTTAAAGCTCTTCTAGTTCAACTGAATTTCTCAGTGGTCGAACAGATGCTCTACGGTGTTCATTTCCTCTGATTTTGTTTTCTCTCTGGCGATGCTCGTCCAATGTATATCGCTTCATATTGCAAGCATTTTACTTTATAGACACAATCAGACAGGGAATCTTTAGGGATTTGGTCTTTGTTTTGTAGTGTGTGTATCTGATGTTTTAAAGGAAACTGTGCTGTTGAGCCTATTGAGTACTCTTCTGATATCTTTTCATATGCATGTAAGTGAATGCAAACCAGTGACCGAGGCATTTTCTTCTAGATTACTTAAATTAACGCCGTCAGTCATTAGCGATCTAGCAAAACAAATATGCTCAGATAATTTGAGTGTCTCTGTTCTGTCTGCACCTATCATCTGTGTAACTGACCTAACAATCACTACATGGTGTCTGGTGAATTGTATTATTTGGTCTAAGTGAAGGGTGAGCAGTCCCAAATCAGAGTAATGAAACAGCCGTCCACTACTCGAGCGCAGTTTTTCCAATGGTTCTCTAACCGATATCTGCTCGTGATGAAATCCTGTAACAAATCATTCCAATCCCTATAAACTAATACTTGAATATCAGTTTGGTACTGACTATCAATTAGTCCTATTCAGGTAGGTAGATACCTGTGGTTCTAATAGGATGTCGTGACCACTAGAGTACAACAGGTTTAGTGTGGGGACAAGTATACGCCACCAATGACATTGCCTAATGGTCATGCTATGTCATGAATCGGTAAATGGTGAGCTTGTCGGGTCCTTAAGCTGAGAAACTTTGACTCAGAGTGAATTTCGATTGGTTTAAATATCGGCGTTACCCTCGTCTTATTAGGAGTAATAGGTATGCCTCTCAGGTTCCTTCCTTATATGATAATACTATACCGGCTTAAAATGCTTAAAGCTACCAGATAACAATTTGTCAGCTATCTTCTAATCGAATACACGGAGCATAATAGAGACTCATTGGATTTATCAAAATCAAATGGAGGTTTACGATCAGACAGTTGGAAACTTGACAGATTATTGTTGGGCATTAACCAGTGGTCTGAGCTAAATGTTCTTACGTTAAATCCTTCAGAATATCAGACTATTGACTTCTATTTTAGACATAAAACGAAATCTACACGGATTGATCAACTCACAGGATGTTTGTAACATATGGGGGAATACTGGAATGGAAACTAAGTCAAGCGGAAAATTCCTTGAAATATTTCATCCTCTTAACTTAATTCGTCATCCCATATTCTCTCAATCTCCAAGAAAACGTTCCGTCTAAGCAAATACAATCAGGAGGTAAAACAGTCTGGAATCACTCACTGTATCCTCCCGATTGTTCTCTACTGCTGCCCCTCTGGCTCCCCTCCACTACTGAAAAAGCACCATGTCATTTCGAGACGGGTAATAAATGTCATCAGTAGGGTGAGTGATGAGCCACTGAGTCAGTCAGCTCGTTACCATTGTAGTCAACAGAGACCTACCTGAACTCATGTGAGAAATGCTCGAGATTCATATTGTCTGACTCTGAACACACACACACACACCGTCTCTTCCCCCTACCCCACCCCCACCTCACTTCTCATCTTCTCAAGGAGTAATGGAAGTTATTACAAGAGGCGACATGCTCGTACTGCTAAGTAAAAAATACTCAACGATATCATAGTTGACCAGTGTGGAATCTATGTGATAGAGATCGTGTTAAGTGGGAAACCTCCCACTGACTATGTAATTAACAAAATGGTTGGCTCTTTTATCCTCTCCTATTTGTAATCTACGGTGACACTGTTTCAATTGACTTATAATTTCGGCTGTTAACATTATTGTCATCATCATTTTACACTTTTAGTACATTTTTGACCTCAATTTCCTTATAACTACCAAATAAGAACTGCCATTAACAATCCTGCCCTATTACTTTTAAAATTATTATTCGATATAATTAGATGTAATCTTCGTATCAATCCGATATAAAATCAATTTGGTCAGATGCCTCACTAATAGAGCCAGACGGATTTGCACAGATGACTGACTCCCTGGAAAATGAATTAGGATACATCCAAAATACGCAAGGCAAGGCAAGGCAAAACAAGGCTGTCTACTATCGCCAATGATCTTCCTGATTGCAGTAGATTGGATAATGAGACAAACAGTGGGCAATCAGGAAACACGCATTAAAAAATGGACTCACACAAAATCCTTGGAGGATCTGGACTTCACCGATGACATATTTATGTCTGATTTTCCACAAAATGCAAGATATGCAAGTGAAAAGCAACAAGTTGGCAGAAGAAGCATCAAAGATAGGACTTCCTTCAGGTGAACATAGATGAAACAGAGGTGATGAAGATTCCTGGTCAACAGAAACACCAACAGCAACAAAAACAACAGACAACAGTCAGCCAGCATAAGTGGGAAGAACCTGAAAAAAAAACCTCCTTTACCTACCTACCTGGGAAGCATCGTTTCAACTACAGGCGGAACTGACGAGAATATCAAAGCCAGAATCGGAAAAGCAAGACAAGCTTTCATTACTGTCTCCAAGTCTGTGTGGAGGTCAACAGCACTCTCCATCAAAAATAACATCCAGATTTTCAACTCCACTTTGAAGTCAATTAGTGCTACTCACTATACGGATCACAGACTTGGCCAGCGCGTCATAAAGAGCATCTCATACAAACTACAGATCTTCATTAACAGTTGTCTTCGCTCAATACTTCACTCAAGATCAGATGGCTGGCCAGAAAAGATCAGCAACAGGGTGGGATCTCTGGCAGTGAGCGAACCAACCCAGGAGGAACCGATTGTGAAACAAATAAGCAGGAAGAAATGGAGATGGATTGACTGGCCATACTCTGAAGAAACCGTCAAGTGACATCACTAGACAAGCTGAAAGGGAAGCGGTGAGTTGGTCTTCAGTACGAGGGTGACTTGGAGGAGGTAATGTGAAGAGGAGATGAAAGTATGTGAGCAGACTTGGAGCAGGGGGAAAAAGGTGGCAGAAAACCGAAGGCAATGGAGACGTGAGGCTGAAGCCCTATGTTCCTCCAGGAATTACAGGATATAATAATAATTATTATTATTATTATGATTGCTCAAGCGAAAGACAATCTACCTAGCTGTGCCACTATTATGTGTATCGACAGATTTAGTTGTTCTTAAGGATCTGGACTTCACCGATGAAATGCAACAAGTTGTCAGAAGAAGCATCCAGAGAAGATATGACTTCACTTCGGGTGAACACAAAGAAGACAAAGGTGATGAGGATTCCTTGCCAACAGCAACAACCACAGCAAAAACAACAACAGACGATTGGGAGAAATCTGAAAGAAGCAACCTCTTTCACATATCTACTTGGGAAGCATTGCTTCAAATACAAGCAGACGAAATTGATGATGATGATGATGATGATGATATCAAAGTAAAGATCATCAGGAAAGCAAGGCAAACTTGCATTACTCTCAAATCTGCTTGGAAGTCAACACCACTCAGCATGAAAAACAAAATGCAGATTTGCAACCCCAATGTGAAGTCAGTCAGTTCTACTATATGGATCAGAGATTTGTCGCCGCGCTGTGGCGTGTCACGAAGGCCACTCCAAACAAACTACACATCTTCATCATCATCTGTCTTCACTCAGTACCACTTAATATCAGATGGCCGGCCAGAAAAGATCACCAACAGCGAGGGATCTCTGGCACTGAGTGAACCACCCCATCAGGAACTAATTGTGTAATAAATATGCAGGAAGAAATGTAGGTGGATTGGCTAGTCATAGTCTGAGAAAACAAACCATCAAGTGACATCACTCGAGTGGAAGGCGAACAGAAAGCGGTGAGTTTTTTTTCAGTGTGAGGACGTCATGTGAAAAGGAGATAAAAGCATGTGAGCTGACGTGGAGAGACCGAACGCAATGAAGACATGTGTTTGAAGCCCTATGTTGCTCTAGAAATTAAAGGGAATTATAATAATAATAATTTGATGCAGTAATAGTGCTAACGGTTTTCAAGATCACTTTCATGAGAATGAGATTTTTTAAAATTACATACTACTAATAAGTAGGTCAGATAGATAAACTAAAATTAGTTGGTAATATGAAAAATGTCTAGACTTGAGCTAAACTACCAACAAACGTTATCCTCACTAGAAAATTCATCCTACCACACACGATGAATGTTTGTGAAATAACAGTTAAAACGCTAAAATCATGTGGAACAGATATGACACAGACAGACCAACACAGTCAGTTCATTCACTCCCGTGTAGACCCGGAGTTTTGATTGTACACGATTTAGCAGTAACTAGTATCATGTGTCTAGTCTCTCTTGTTGTGACAATGTGGCAATGTAGCCATCACGCCCTGTGGTTCTCCACCACTCTCCATTCTGAATAGTTGTTATTAATTAGATGGTTGAAAGCGATCGGCAGGAAGACTTAAACCTAGGTTTCCTGCTATTTGGCACTCGTCAGTAGACACTAAATAAAGGATTAGACACATTCACAAGTTACTCAACACTGTGTCCAATCAATAGTATCCAACACATTCCTACAGAAGGTCAGTCACGAGCCAGCCTGAAAAGCTCAGTAGTTTCGCCACTGGCTGCAGCATTCATTGAGTGACACAAGTTGGAATCTCAGAAAGAGGGACATAAATTCCCTCAAGGTGATTGCAGATCCACTTTGCTCACTGGTGAGTCCAGCCTAACCATAAACATAGGTTCAAAGCTTCCTGCCGATCGCTTCAAACCGCCTAGTATCAACAGAACAGAAATTTCGATAGAGAAAGAAAGACCAGATTTGCAGTATAAAATGATGTCATCATTCGATTTCACAGGTTCTCACCAGCTGCAAACTGCCTGAAATTACAATGGTTATAAATAATAACATTTCATACTTGATTGTTTGAAAGGTAATAGAGAAAACATTATAAGGTGAACGCATCATTAATTTAAATGCTGTCAAACTATGAAAAAAGAAAACAGAAATTGTGTAATGTCAACTTCAGCGTCAACAAACTCCAAATTCATGAAAAGTTTGAAAATTCAATTAGCCAATAATTTAACGTATAACCTTGTCTTAATTTCTGACGAAAAATTACAACGATTCAAATCAACAATCATCGATTGCCATCACGAATAACATAAGCAAGAGCATTAAAGTCCCCAACGACTGAAGAAAAAAGAGCCGAGAAGAAGTGAAAGAGCTGAGAGATATCAGAGAACTGCTAATAATAACCCGTTCTGATAAGTGTACTCATGTTGTTCTCTTCGACCGGAAAGATTACTTAGAGAAATTTGAAGAATTTTTTGCTATTAATAGTGTTCTCTGAGCTGGTTGGTTTAGTTGCGGAGCTTTCATCGTCTTTCTGGATGACATCTTCAGAGTAGTATTTAGGATAAAGTGAAATTATTTAAATTTCTTCATGGGTGATATAATTGTGTGGAGGATTAAATCATGAGCTGACATCAGTTAGAGAACCAGTGGAAAACCTGGGAGTACTGTACAGCTGTTTCGTCCTAGTTTGGGACTCTTCATCAGTACTCACCCACCGGGATTCGAACCCAGGACCTTCTGGTTACAAGGCGAGCTCGTAGACCATTGAGCCACTGGGACCCGATGTCGTGAACTGGCAGAAGTTAGAATTCAAGGACCACTGGATCGGGTCCCAGTGGCTCAATGGTCTACGAGCTCACCTTGTAACCAGAAGGTCCAGGGTTCGAATCCCGGTGGGTGAGTACTGATGAAGAGTCTCAAACTAGCCTGACGAAACAGCTGTCCAGTACTCCCAGGTTTTCCAGTGGTTCTCTAACTGATGTCAGCTCATGATTAAATCCTCCATGCAATCAAACAAAATCCCTACAAAACCAATACTTGAAAATGGTATAATTATGTCTCCCGGTAACCATCATTAGGTATGTATTGACAGTTTTCTATACTGCGCTGAAGATGTCGTCCAGAAAGACGATGAAAGCTCCACAACTAAACCAACCTGCTCAGAGAATACTATTAATTGCAATCATCCACCTAAGTTACAGATCTTTTCTATTATTTCAAAATTCGAAGAATATACAAAAGTGAATTTTCTCAACCTCTGAACGAAAGAAACGAAACTTAACTGAACTTACATACACCCTGAAAAGAATGAAAGCTAATCATTTAATTAGCTGTGACCTCTATGATCGGGTCCTACCGACAGGTTCAATAATACCAAAGCTTGATGGTTTACTAAAATTATACAAAGTTGGTCATCTACTTTGTCCACTTCTAGATATATCAACCTGCCCTTACTATCCTGTTACAAAATCGCTGGCTTATACTCTACAACCGGTAAGGAGTCATCTATGCATATACTTGGCTTCATGATACCTTGGAGTTCATCGACTACTGTATACGAGATATGAATATTACTAACAAAACTATGCCATCTTTCAACATTGTACCACTGTTCACCGATTTCCTACTTACAGAAATTGTCTGTTTTATATTCAAACATATATGTATATGGAAACAAGTTCAACATTAGAATACCAAAAACATTTTGAAGGAATTGCTGCTTAGGTTCACTCTTAATGTACAGTTTACTTTCAATGATACCATCTACATAGAAAAGAATGGTATTGGAATGGAATCTCCCCCCTGTGTCCATCAGTGACAGACTGCTTCATGGTTAGCTTTGAGAACGGTCCATTCAAGTCGTCCATTGCCGATTTGCAATCATAAAAAAGATGTGTAGATAATATTTACGTAGTTTGTGTCGACAGATAAGGCCAAATTCAGTTGTTAATACTATTCAACAGCTGCCATCCAGCTATAAAATTCACCCTAGAAGTGTTATGCCAATGTGCATTTCCCTTTCTTGACGTGCGACTAACAAGACGACCTGACGGAACCTTAAGAAGGTCAATTAGTAGATAACCTACTCGGAACAGTCAACTAACAAATTTCGGCTTCACTATCTACTAATTCGCATCATCCTGGAGAGAATCAAACAAGCCCTAGATGAAAAACTTCGTCCGGAACAGGCCGGATTCAGGAGAAACAAATCATGTATTGATCAAATCGCCACTCTACGGATCATCATTGAACAAAGCTTGGAATGGCAGTCACCTCTCTATCTCAACTTCATCGACCTTGAAAAGGCCTTCGACAGCGCGGCGTCGATCGAGAGGTCATTTGGAAACTACTTCGCTGCTACTGTGGGGTCCCACCGACAATTATGCATCTCATCCAACAGTTATACGACAATGCTGCATGGGAAGTAATCCACAACGGGAAACTTACGGAATCCTTCGAAGTGAGGACGGGAGTGAGACAAGGTTGTCTACTATCACCAATGATCTTCCTGATTGCAATTGATTGGATAATGCGACAGACAACGGCAACCAACGAGAGAACAGGCATAAAATGGACTGACACAAAAGACTTGGAGGATCTGGATTTCGCCGATGATATATGTCTGATTTCCCATAAACTGGAAGATATGCAAGTGAAAAGCAACAAGTTGGCAGAAGAAGCATCAAAGATAGGACTTCACGTGAACATAGATAAAACAGAGGTGATGAAGATTCCTAGCCAACATCAACAACAGCAACAACAACAGACAACAATCAGCATAAGTGGGAAGAACCTGAAAGAAACAACCTCCTTCACCTACCTGGGAAGCATCGTCTCAACTACAGGAGGAACTGACGAGGATATCAAAGCAAGGATCACGGGAAAGCAAGACAAGCTTTCATTACTCTCAAATCTGTGTGGAGGTCAACAGCATTCAGCATCAAAAATAAAATCCGGATTTTCAACTCCAATGTAAAGTCAGTGCTACTATACGGATCAGAGACTTGGCGAGTCATAAAGAGCATCTCAAACAAACTTCAGACCTTCATTAACAGCTGTCTCCGCTCAATACTCAAGATCAGATGGCCAGAAAAGATCAGCAACGGACATCTCTGGGAGCGAACCAACCCAGCAGGGACCGATTGTGAAACAAATAGGCAGAAAGAAATGGAGATGGATTGGCCATACGCTGAGGAAACCATCAATTGACATCACTAGACAAGCCCTCGAGTGGAACCCGAAAGGGAGGCGGCGAGTTGGTTGTCCAAGGGTGACTTGGAGGAGCTCATGTGAGGAGGAGATGAAAGCATGTGGACAGACCTGGAGCAGGGTGAAAAAGTTGTCAGAAAACCGAAGGCAATGGAGGTGCGCAGCTGAAGCCCTATGTTCCTCTAGGCACTAAAGGATACAATAATATAATAATAATAATCTAATTCTCATGGAAACTGCTCACTAACTTTTCAATGACACTGGCACTACCTACGCCATCAGAGAAGTGGTCGTTCCTGGCATGAGACAACAGACCTTTGATACAAGTATAGGACTTGGGCATTGTGGTAGAGTATAACTTAATTAGGGATAAGATTTCATTTTGATAAATCACACAGACTGTTATACAGTAATATTAACTGATGACTACGTTTCTAGTACAAATTATTAGTGCTCATAATCATATGAAATTGCTCACACAACTTTTTTCCATCATTTATATACATGTGAGGAATTGACTAGATATCTGATTAAAAATCAATATGGGATAATGTACAATCAGAAATAATAATATGAGTGTTATTGATCAATTACAATCAGATGGGAAATAAGACAAGTGTTTTTTATAGTCATAATAAGTAACTTGTTAGAATGTTGTTGAAATAGAGTTTTAAGATTATATATTATCCTCCTCTGATTTGACTGACTGGTGGTAATAATATCTTCCATATTTCTGGTATTTGCATTGAGTCATTTCTGTTGCATGTGTTGGGTGTAGACTCAATGAACCAGGATTCAGTAATCAACCTCTCTCTCTCCACCAATTTCTACTGCTTCTAAGAATTTCAACCCTCTCCCATCATGCTACTGTGTAGTTGTGCATTAATGCATGTAGTGCGATTGCTGAGGTTTTTTCTAAATTACTCATCTTCTTGGGGTCAACCATTCTTACCTTAGCTAAATTCTTATGACCCGACAGTCTGATTACCCCGGATCTACTAGATTGACCTATGTAGTTGACTTAACTCACATTCATTGTAGGGTATTTCGTAAATTATATTATTTTGTCTAATTGGGTAAACCCACAAGGTCCTTTAACCTACATAGCTTGTCCAACCTGAGTGAGTTTGTAGGCCTGAATGACACCCTAATTCTTGCTTTATTAAGAATCCTACGCAGAGAGGGTCTCAGACGTCCCCTCCTTATATGGTATAACAGTAGATGACTTATATTCTCTCTCATTTATGTTATCATTACTGGTTTCACAAGTATTTTTAATTTGCTTTTGACCTTTTTCAATCTACCTAATGAATTTTATAGGATAGTTATTTAACACCAACGCCTCTTCTATCTGTTTCACTTCATCAATTAGGTCTTTTCTTGTGCTACTTAGTACTACTGCTCGGTTTGTTAGACACTTCATTAAGTCTGGCTTAACAATTAACGGATGAGACGAATTAAAGTCTAAATATCTATAAGAATGCGGTGGTTTTTATAAACGCTAGTGTGTAGTTTACCTTCTTCTATTCGTTTTATTTTACAATCCAACATAGGTAGTTCTCCTTGTTCAACAGACCTTTGTCAACAAGAGTTTTCTGTTAGGTGTAGACTGAATTCTATGTGTCACGTTTCCAGTGTAACCACTAACAAGCTAGGTGCACTTTGAATTCCTGATATTAGATAGTTGGAGCCCTATACCAAAACCATCTTCTGGTTCTGATATTAAATTTCGGCCTATTGCAATTACTTCCCCCTTTTTAAAATTGATGGAAAAATTACTTTTACTTCGTCTTGAACCCGCTTTGAAACCTTTTAATGATCCTAAACAATTTGCATACAAACATGGTAGAAGTACCTTGGATGCTGCGGTTGTCTTGTATCACAATGTTGTCTCTTGTTTAGACAAAGGTGCTAAATATGTTCGTAGTGCTTTCTTAGACTACACATCTGCTTTTGACTCTGTACCTAGGGGCCTTTTATTAAATAAGCTATCGTTGACACAAACAGGATCCTGGGCTAAGAGTTGGTTGCATTCCTATTTTTCTGATAGAATGCAGTATACTGTATATAACGGCAAATCTTCTTCTACCTCGCTTACAAAATCCGGTGTTCCACAAGGTGCTGTCCTCTCTCCTTTTCTTTTTTCTTTCTTCCTACATGACCTGCCTCATTCAAACGAAACTAACTTTGTTAAATATGCAGATGATCTGACTGTATCACTGCCTATCACTTCCGAGTCTGACAGCTCCAAACTTAATAGCTTTCTGTTGGACATCAACAACTGGTCCAAGTCAAATGGTCTTATATTAAATCCTTCCAAATGTCAGGTGCTTGACTTTACTTTCAAGCATCGACGTGACTTACTTGAACTAGTTAACTCTCATGATCCCTGTAGCATAGATGGCACGGAAATTGAAACCAAATCAAGTATTAAATACCTTGGACTAGTTTTTTCCTCTGACCTTTCATGGTCATCCCATATCTTATCTATCTCTAAGAAAATGTTTCGTCTTACCTTCTACATTAAAAAGTTAAGACAATCAGGTATCAACCAACCTTTAGTTTTGCAATTTTTAAACTCCTGTATTTTACCTATTGTACTCTACTGCTCTCCATTAATCTTTCCTGGGCTGCTCAAAAAAGATTATATCATATTACGAAGAGTATTAAATGCTGTGAGTAGAGCTTGTGGTCTGCCACTGCATGAGCTCGCTAATACTATAGTCGAGAGGCATATAAATTCCTGTACGAAATGGGCAAAGGCTATAATGTCAGACCCTCTGCACCCCCTTTATTCACACCTGTCCCCTTGTATCTCATCAGGTAGGACGAGAAGTCAATATAAAAAGATATATGCTCGTACTACTAAGTATAGAAATTCTACAATACCCTATTTAGCGCGTACTTTATGTGACGAAGACTCTGTTAGACGTGAAACTTACAAGTTACTATGTAATTAGCACAGTGAATCGACCCTTTTATCGTTCATCTTTCTGTATTTTATGGTGTTACACTTTCTATCGTTTAAATCGTTACTCTGCTATTTTATATTAGTTGGTATTACTATTATTACTACAATTTTGTACTTTATACATATTTTTCTCCGTATGGCACACAGTATTTTGCTACGTAGCTGCTACAACAATCGTTTTATTACTATTATGTATTGTGTATTTTTAATTTTTTTGTCGTTTTTGGGTAAATTAGATGCAATATTGTACTGAATGCTGAAAATTCCTTGCTGTATCATGAGTACTGTTTTTGGAATAAAGCAATTATTATTATTATTATTATTATTATTATTATTATTATTATTATTGGCAAGAAACCTTGAACACAGGTTTCGTGTTAGCTGACACTCACCACTCAGTCAGTAGGGCGATCACTTTGAAAAAACTCATGCCCCTTCTAACATTCTAACCTACATCATCCAGTGCTGCAGTCAGAGACGTCCCACAAGTCCAAACAGCTCAGTGTTAATGTCTCTCAAGATTAAGCAAGGCATCCAACCACTTAATAGTCATTTTTGCTGTCTTTGGAGCGTTTTGTAATTGTGCGTTCCTCAAGGCAGTTTTGGACAGGTATACGGTAGGACCTAAAGATTCCTCCCTTGCATTTAGACCACAAAGAGTTTGAAGTTTAATCCTTTGTGTGTATAAGATTTCCTTCTTATCGATTGGTGAATTTTGTCTCTGTTGATGTGTCTATTGATTGACGATTCACTTGAATACCAGGTGGAGTTCTAGAAATTCTCCAGTATTCTTGGTGTTTCCTCTGTCTAACATTTTATAAGAATGGATATCCACCGAATTTTATCAACAGACATATACCCCTCAAGTCAACCTACAAGATCAAAGGACCTCAAAGAAAGAAAGAAAGAAAGAAAATCGACCTACCACATATCAAAAGACATCTCAGAAATCACTGCAAGACGCCTTAAACCTTTTGGAATTGACGTCACACATAAACCAACAAAATCACTTCACCTAGCTGGCTCAATGTTAACCAAAAGACCCAACACCGAAAGAAGATATAACCAACATCATCTACAAAATAAATTGCAACGACTGTGAAAAACAATACATTAGCAAAAGTGGACGTTGCCTTCGTCTTCGTGTCCATGAACACAAAGTGGCCATCAACAGGTATAATGATATCCACTCTCTCGCTTATATCACTGCATACAGACAACCACCAACATCATTTCGACTGGGATAACCAAGGTTCAAATATTAGACAGAGGAAGCACCAAGAATGCTAGGGAAATTTTAGAAGCCCACCTGGTATTCCAGTGAATCAGCAATTATTAATTAACAGGCTTACTAAAATAGATAAAATTTACCAATCGATAAGAAGGAAATCACACACACACAAAGGATCAAACTTCAGGTCAAGGAAACAATCAACACCAATACCAATATATACAATTAGCCTAGAGGATGTGAAAACAAACAAAAGCAACCAATCACATTCAAGGACAAAATCCACCAGGAGAGATGACTAATAAACTTATGAAGAAATCTTAAAGTTCACTTCAATTCAAATTGAAGTATGCGCTGAAGATGTTACCTACTTGGGCAATGAAAGCTTCACGAATATAAACCATCCATCCAGCTTAGAGAATACAAATATTTCAAAATAATCCACCTGAGCTACAAATCTTCCCATCATATCTAAATTTTGTGTTGTCTGCGGACTGTGTACTCCAAAAAAGTATTTGGAAGTCTCAGCGATTTACTGGATATCCACTGGGTATCTAATAATTACCGACTGTGATTATTTGTTTCCCTTAATGGGATAAATTTCTCGAAATATACCCAGAAAACAGGATAGAACCCTTTGTTTCCAACCTTCCGATGTATCTGCTCCTGCAAGGTAGAAGCCACTAAACATATACATATATAAAGAAGACAGTTGCAGTGAATAAAATTTTCTTTTCGACGAGGTCATCATCTAGGCTGTACATTCGTGTATTTATATCAAATCGATGGGAAAGTTCCAGAATAATTTCCCGTTAAGGGTCAAATTAATAAAAATTACAATTAGGAATTCAAATGCCATAATAAACAGGGGGACGGATTAAACAAACAAAGTAGCATCATAATAACTAAGAAGATTGACATATTGTGCAACTGGGGGTTAGAAATGTAGAAATAACAAAATAGACGGATGTTTGGATAAAAAATCTAGTGGGATCATAACTAGTGTGACGAATATTTGTTTATGCAATCAGGGATTAAATATGTAGAAATAATCAAGTGACAAAGCAGACAAGAAGTTTGGATATGAAAATATGGTAGTGTAAATAGCAGGGATTAAGAAAAACTTTTAAAAAATAACATGAATAAACAGGAAGTTTAGATAAGAAAGGCGATGGGACGGTCATTACTAAAAAAAACCTGTTTATGATGGCCATAGCAGGGATGGGGGTTGGACGTATTTCTTTTGGATACAAAGCGTGGGTATGCTAACGCCACTATTTTGAAAAGGTTAGAAGTAAGGAAAGGTCCCTAATGACTGGAATAATAATAATCTGCTTTATTCCAAAAACAGCACTACTTATAATACAGAATGGAATTCTCAGCATTTGTCACAATATCTTGCATTTGATTTACTCAAAGTATAAACAAAATTAAAACAAGATTAACCAGAGGAATTTGTCCACGTTTACGATATAAAGTCAAAAATATTCGAAACACGAATCGAGAATATTAAATATAAGAATAATAACAGTAGGCTTGTTTCAAACAGTATTGTCGATTCTGTTTGAAAATCTTAGTCATATAGATTATTGAATCTAATGTTCTGCTGATATAGCAGTATGGTGAGGGGAAAAACAAAATTAACAGTTATAACACAGCTTGAATGATGTTCACACTTACGAAAAAATAAACAAATAAAAACAAAAAATTACGAGGATTGTAAATATAAGACATTCAGCGCCATTCGGAAAATCCTTGAAAATAATCAAACGAGATTCAATCAAACCTATCAAAGGGAGTAAAATTAAGACGTTTAAGCACAGTCGAGGTACTAGTCATCTAAAGGCTCAAACCCACGCTATGTATTCAAAAGAAACACGTTCAATCCTTGTCTGTGCCATGGCCGGGTAATTCTTCCAATAGTGACTGTTCCATTGACTTTCTTATCCAAACGTCATATTTATTCATGTTATTTTTTAAAAGTTTTTCTTAATCCCTGCTATTTACACTACCATATTTTCATATCCAAACTTCTTGTTTGTTTTGTCACTTTATTATTTCTACATATTAAATCCCTGATTGCATAAACAATTATTCGTCACATTAGTTATCATCCCACTAGATCATTTTATCCAAACATCCTGTCTATTGTTGTTATTTCTACATTTCTAACCCCCAGTTGCACAATATGTCAATCTTCTTAGTTATTATGATGCTACTTTGTTTGTTTAATCCGTCCCCTGTTTATTATGGCATTTGAATTCCTAATTGTAATTTTTATTAATTTGACCCTTAACGGGAAATTATTCTGGAACTTTCCATCGATTTGATATAAATACACGAATGTACAGCCTAGATGATGACCTCGTCGAAAAGAAAATTTTCTTCGCTGCAACTGTCTTCTTTATATATATATATATATATATATATATATATATATATATATATATATATATATATATATATATACGAGTTGATCAAGGATTGATATCAGTTAGGGAACTATTGAAAACCAGCCACAGGGAGTACTGAACAGCTGTTTTACCGGCCGAATTTGGGAATCATCGGCAGTACGCGGCCACCACAGGGGGTTCCAACCCAGGACTTTCTGGTTACAAGGCAGTCTGGCTCTTATACCATTCAACCACTGGCTCCTCACCTGATTCATTGGCCATCCCATGAATCCTAACTTCTACTAATTCGTGATTTAGAGCGACCCCAACCATTGTCGTTGGTGAGACATCCATCCATCCATCTTACTGAACCTCGCTGGTCAAGACTTCTGACTAGAACTCCTGGTTTTCAATGGTTCTCTAACTGATATCAATCCGTGATCAACTCGTAAAAACATAACTAACCCTTACAAACCAAACTATAGAAATATATATATATATATGTACTAGAGAAGATTTGTAGCTCAGGTAGATGATTCGCAATGAATTGTGTTCTCTGAGCTGGTTGGTTTAGTTGCGGAACTTTCGTCGTCCTCCCCCTCTAGACAAAATCTTCAGCGCAATATTCAGCATTAAATGAAAAGATTTAAATTTCTTGATTAGTGATGGAATTGCGTCTCCCGGTAACCATCTTTACATATGTAGTGATCATTTTCTATTGACTTGGATTCTAAACTTTCTGATTACATAATTTACTTTTTATTAGTTGGTAGATTTGGTCTATATTAACGTGTTTATTACTTGCATATTCGTTTGAGTACCAGGCTTCTAGGAATTCCCTGGGACTTTTGGTGTTTCCTCTGTCTAAGATTTCGACATTATCCCAATCAAACTGATGTCCATAAATATCCATATTCATTGATATGAAAGAATATATACATTGTATCTTTTCACGGCTGATTTGTGTTCCTGGATTCTAATTCGAAGGGGACGCCCAAGTCAATAGGAAATGATCAATACAGATGTAAAGAAGGTTACCGGGAGACGCAATTCTATCACTCATGAAGAAATTTAAATCACTTCACTTTATGCTAAATATTGCGCTGAAGATGCTGTCTAGAGGGGGAAGACGACGAAAGCTGCGCAACTAAACCAACCAGCTCAGAGAACACTATTCATTGCAAATATATATACTATTCTTTGTCGTTTTTTTTATTTTATTGTAGCTTGATTCCACACAGTATTTTGGTAAAAGTATGGAATTTTCAGTATGTGATATCGGTAGCCCGACCATTGATATCAGGTGTGCATCAGCCGCGGGTCGAACCTCGGTCCATGTGCATGGTCGGTGAGAGTCCAAATCACTGTCCCACTGACGCATCTTATAAGGAAACACTTCACGTGTTTTTATGATTTCTGTCTCCTCCTCTTATATTCATATTCTATTTTGAAATGCACATCAATGAATGATGACTCCAAGTGAAACGAATGGGATGTATACATTTCGGTTGCTTCAACCGATAACACTTTCGGTAAAGAAATAAAGACCAGATTTGCAGTATAAAATGATATCATCATTCCATTTCACAAGTTCTCATCAGCTGCACACCACCACCTAAAATTAGAGTGGTTATGTAGATTGATAATAATATACTTTAATCAAGTGTTGGTTTGTAGGGATTTGATTGGTTACAGAATTTGATCATGAGCTGACATTGGGAGTACTGAACAACTGTTTCGTTTTAGTCTATGACTCTTCATCAGTACACACCCACCGGGGTTGAGACCCAGGACCTTCTGGTTACAAGGCAAACGTGCCTGTAGACCATTGAGCCACTGGGACCCGATCCAATGGCCAATGCATGAATTCTGACTTCTGCCAATTGACGATATAGCGCAACCGCTAGCCAATGTCTTCGGCGAGTATTTATCCTCACACCCGACCTGCTGCACCCTACTGGTCACAACTTCTCACCTACCTGACCTACCTGAGTAGGGCAAGTCGCTAGTGAGCATCTCATCGGTATTCGAGTGTTGGTTTGTAAGGATTTGATTGGTTACAGTATTTTATCATGAGCTGGCATTGGTCGCGAATTGGCAGAAGTTACAAGCTACTGGTCATGACAAAACTGTTGTAGTGAAGATATTGCCCAGTCCAGGTTTCTTTTCTATAGATGGACTTTTCGATCATGCCTTCGTTTGTTCTTTTTACGTTTAGATCCAGGAAATTGAACTCATTATTATGTTCATATTCTATGGTGAATTTGATATTTGGATGGGTCTGATTGAGGCGATCATATAATGCTTATGCGTGATCCATGTCATTGCAAACAGCTAATGTGTCATCAACATTTCAACGATAGTAGGTTGTTCCAATGATAACAAAGTTCAGTTTTGTCTATTTGAGGTAGCCCATAAAGACATCAGCCAGAATAGGTCCCAGACGTGAACCCACAGCAACCCCATCAATTTTTCGGTAAACTTGGTTCTTAAATTTGAAATATATGTCTTTTGTGCAAAGCAGCAGTAGTTGCTTCATCTCTATTTCAGGTAGTGGTAGTAGATCCATTTGTTTACAAATGATCCCAGCGAGTGCTGCAGTCAGAGACGTTACCACGGAGCTATTCAGGCTCACAATCGACCTCCTGTAGGACTGTAGTGGGTATTTTTCATTGGACACAATACACATCGTACTAGTTGCTAGTGTCCAATGAAAAATACCTACTGCAGTCCTACAGGAGGTCAATTGTGAGCCTGAATAGCTCCGTGGTAACGTCTCTGACTGCAGCACTCACTGGGATCCTTGTATAAGCCACTCAAAACTGGATCAATACCCTGCAGATGTCACCTCCAACTGCGTTTATGAATCCACGTGCACTTTCAGGAGCAAGTACATTCGAAAGACGTGAAGAAGACCTTCTATCTGGTTTTCTGAAGATATTCCAAGAAATCTGTGCCTGAAAGGAAGCAGATATTCTCAGAGTGCAGTTACCAGACATATTATTGATGCTGGTCATTTCGTAGAGATTTCTAAGTTCTTCAAAATATTAAATAGACAAAGGACAGCAAATTTACTACGATTCGCCGAAGCGATAGCAATCAAACAATTCAAACCAACTACACAGAAAGAGAGTGTGATTAAACTCTCGCTCCCCTAGTAACTGAATTCAGTGAACGCAACTCACTGAACAAATCTCAATCTTATCAACTGTAACTGCATTTGTTTTGTTTTTTTTGGAGTTGCTATGTGAACCTACAAGCTAAAAGTATTTGTTGTTTTTTCTAACTTCTGTTTATCCGTACCCTTTCTTTTCTACTTTGAAAGCGTATAAATTGATGAAGAGAACTTCAGCAACTAAAAATTGTAATACTTTCATTTTGCATGCGTCAATTTCATAGTACTTTTTTCTCTGCCTCTACCATTAAAATTTCCACTCCTCGCATTCTAATAACTATATTAAGTTCCTAATCAAAAATGAGTTTTCACAGAAAATAACAAATTCAGCGGAGAAATATGCATTGCTTCAACTCAATTAGTTCCTTATCATCGACTGGCTCACTGCCTCTACACGAATACATAATCGTTTTCTACTTCGAAACCCTTCTCACCAATCAACTGGTAATATTAGTGAATCACTATTAGGTAAGATAAGATAATAGCTTTATTCCAAAAACAGTACTTTTGATACAGAATGGAATTCTCAGCATTTTACTACAGTATTTCATCCAGTTTGTACATTATCAGTAAATAAAATTCTACATAGATTAAGGAAATTTCAGTTCATTATGACAAGAACATTTTCGCATGTCGGTAGCAAAGCCAAAAGTTGAACAGAGTGTTTGAAGGTGTTAGAAAAGTAGATACTGCTAGCATATTTACTGACGTAAGCGGTAACAAAAAGGTGGAGATATACAGAGTCTGAAAGAACGAAGAAGAATGTTAAGAATAGAGTTAGTAAGGAAGAGAGAAAGCAAGCAGTACATAACAGAAAAAGGAGAGAGAGAGTGGGAGTAAAGGAAAAGAAAGAAAACGTTGTACCTATGAATGATATGATATGAGTTGGAAAGACGAGATCCAGTTGTTCTACTCACTATTTATTAAGTTGTACGTATCACGCCTTATGCTTTCTTTATCACACAGAACACGAGCCAAGTAGGTAGAGTGTGGATGAGATTTTGTACTTACTAGTGCGAGCATATAGTTTTCTATATAGACTTCTGGTTTTCCTGAGGAGATACAAGGGGAGGGTTGTGAATGAAGAGTGTGAGTCGTGTGAGTTAGAAAGATAGAATGGATTTAACCCATTTTTCACATGAGTCCAAGTGTCTGTCGACCAGAATATTAACAAGCTGGTTAAGTGGCACGTAGCTTACCCTGATGACACCCGTTAACATCCTGAGTAATAAGGTATAGTCTTTTTTCAGTAGTCCTGGAAAAAGTAAAGGGGAACAATAGAGAATAATAGGCAGAATGCGAGAGTTAACAAATTGTAGGAGTAAGGATTGGGTTATTCCAGAATGTCTTAACTTCTTCATGTAGAAGGTAAGACGGAGTATTTTCTTAGAAATCGTCAAGATATGAGACGACCAGAAGAGATCAGCAGATAAAATGACGCCAAGATATATGTTTAATTTCCAGCTTGGTTTCTATTTCAGTGCCATCTATGTTGCACACCTCGTGAGTGTTAACCACGGTTTGTTTAGGTCAGATTTATGCCTTAATGTGAAATTGACTGTTTGGCATTTGGAGGGGTTTAAGGTTAGACCGTTTTCCTTGGGCGAAGGGGTTTAGGGGTTGTGGATGAAATCAAGAGGTTGAAGGTCATCAAAACATCAATTATCTAATAGATATTTGTAACAAGGAGAGAGAGAGACAGGTGAAAACTAATTCATCACGGGATTCAAGAAGAGTTGATTCTTAGACGATGTTGTCAACAAATTATTGCATAATCGAGAAATTTGTAGAATAGCACTGATGACTATGAAGAATAGGATGACTCAGAAGAGTCACGTAAAATACAAACAAGTTAATAGAATTAGTTAGAATTATAAATTATGTAAAAGTTAACAAAGTCAAGAGATAGTGTGTTACATGGGGAGGGGAAACACTCGTTTTTAAAAACTGAATACATATTTTGCAGTTACTCATGGAAAAGGAAAGGGGTGTATAAATTTCTGCTGAACTGACACAGATTTGGTTTGTTCAGATGAATTCCGATCGCCTCTGTTGTATGTATGTAAAAGTCGTACTCGTAGACCGTGATAGAGAGAGGTTGGGTGATATGCGATCATGGGTACCTTCGATATTTTGTTTTTGGTCACATGTGTGCATTCACAAATTTATTCGGATATTTGTCTCTACTCAGTAGACCACGAATATTATCGAGTTCTTCGTCCACTGTTTCATTTGAACAGATGATTCTAACTCGGTGAATCAGACATCTAACTAAATTATGTGTGTATAGTGGAGGTACGAAACTCAGGAAGTGAGTATATTGTCAAGTGGAAGTAGGTTTTCTATACAGGCGTCTACATATTCTTCCGTCTGTTCGTTTAGTTATTAGGACGTCCAAACAAGGGGACAGAGTCACTTCCTACCATTTTCTTAAATGAAGCTAATGCCAGGAAGTGTTTCATTGAATTTATCCAGAATGTCCTCAGCCTGACTTTCTTTCTTAACAACTGTTAATGTGTCATCGACATACTGACGATAGAAAGTTACCATCTATACACCTTGCTTTATTAATTCATTACCTATGCAATCAATTTTTTCCATCAAAGGCACATTGGTAAATAAGGAAGACACATCTAGTGATTTCATGTATTTGCCTCCAAAGCCTCAGGATGGTCGGGGGTGGGTGTCTTGCGCTGCGGGTTAGCCACCCCTCCGTACACCTCTTGAAATGCTCCCATATGACCGGGCGTCTTACATAGCCTCTCCTGGGGAAGTCCTACTCACTGCCTTCACGTGGCAGAGGTGTTTTTCACCGAAGTGAGAGGGCAAAAGCGGATGCCCGGCGCTCTTCACCGGGTTGACTGTCCATTGGATGACAGTCTAGGGGAGATGGCTAAACCCTGATTCCAAACCTCCAACGACTGGCGTATGAAGCTCACCGGAGTTCACCGGCAGACGTATGAACAAAGGGCTTATTGGATGCCCTGGATGTCTGGCCCCATTCAAAAAGGCGTATGAACCGGACTCCGGTCACCGGCTGCCAAGGGATAGTGAACTCCCTACTCCACTCCTACTGCCTTGTAGGTCACACTTGGCTGTGTAAAGGCTAGAGCTGCACTCTCAAACAAAAGGCCGAGCGATGCTGGGGACATCACTCGTACCAAATTCCCATGAAACTTCATCAACTCTCTTACAAACATTCGAGATGTTCATAAGCCGGTTCATCCTGCCGTAGGAGATAGCCGAAGTAAAGTAAAGTAAGTAATATCATGTATTTATTCTTCACATCTAATCCCTTAATTCTTTCTGCAAACTGTCTTTTACGCTACTTTTTTTAACTAGTTTATCATGCCACGATTGTAAAATTTCCACCTGCCATCCTACATATCATTCAAACTCTCTCATGGTCTACGAGTACGACTTTTACATACATACAACAGAGGCGATCGGAATTCATCTGAACAAACCAAATCTGTGTCAGTTCAGCAGAAATTTATACACCCCTTTCCTTTTCCATGAGTAACTGCAAAATATGTATTCAGTTTTTAAAAACGAGTGTTTCCCCTCCCATGTAACACACTATCTCTTGACTTTGTTAACTTTTACATAATTTATAATTCTAACTAATTCTATTAACTTGTTTGTATTTTACGTGACTCTTCTGAGTCATCCTATTCTTCATAGTCATCAGTGCTATTCTACAAATTTCTCGATTATGCAATAATTTGTTGACAACATCGTCTAAGAATCAACTTTTCTTGAATTCCATAATTAATTCTCACCCCTGTCTCTTTCAAAACTGAGTTTTTTGTTACAAATGTCTATTAGATAATTGATGTTTTGATGACCTTTAACCTCTTGATTTCACCCACAACCTCTATAGCTAAAACTGATTCACTAAAATAACCAGTTGATTGGTGAGAACAATTTTGATGTATGAAGCACGCTGTATATTAGTGTAGAGGCATTGAGCCAGCCGATGATAAGGAACTAACTGAATTGAAGGAATGCATATTTCTCCGCTGAATTTGTTGTTTTTTTCTAAATTCGGAAATCACTGAAATGAGTTTTAGCGTGCAGTGGTTATTATTCTGTTGAAAAACTTGAAAATCAGGGAAACTACATCAATTATATGTACAGAGAATTCCAATTGGACAAACAAATGCCGCTATCAAATTAATCTATAAAGTAAAGAATAACCTCTCAAAGACAATACGCTTTCTGAATAAAGCGAGGACTACAGTGGCTTTTACAGAATAAAGTAGTACCCTCATTGTTAATTTCGTTGGTTTCTCATCAGCTCAGCTGCTTCCACAGGCCAAAGTCATTATTAAATATATCTACAGAAACAATTTTAACATACTTGCACAGAGTTCATTTTTAAACATATGTAAATATGTAATATTAAATACTATGCCGATCAGTATTGATCATTCACAATGGAAGATTTCGGCATTACTTATCCAAATGAAAGGGAGATGAAATTACCCAGTTACCAGGTTGGCAAGGAAAGACTGATAACTGTTTCTTTCTGAACGCATAACTCAGGTTTCAGGTGCTTGATGGAGATGACATCAGCAAACTTGAGGAGAAATGAACTCTTTTGCCTATTGATAATTTTGAACGATCTTGTGACGTCCCCCTCATGACCCGTGTCAGGTAGATGCCTGGCAATGGCATTGTTTAAAGCATTTGTTCCGTTTAGACATAAGCTTTTTGGTACATGTTCAGAAAATCGTAGATATGCACTTCTTTCTGTTCTTCCAATGTAACTGCTTCCGCAGATACATGTAAATGTGTATATACAGTTGGAGTTAACATGAGAAGGATATCTATCAATTTTGACTGAACCAAAGATCAAGTTGTTCGGTAGACGAGGACGAGCTTAGCTGCAAAGACGTCCTCAGTCTTCTGCTGACCATTGCTGCAATGTTTTCATCTAAGTAAATGGCCTCATTATTTTTCATTTTATACACAATATATACAATATAGACATCTTTACAGCTTCGTTCCCATCAAGTACAAAGGAAATTTAGTAAGGAAGGACTCTTAGCCGCGGAGTTAGAGCTACATGCTCAGAAGAAGTAAGTGAAGATGAACTCAGCATTGATATCTATGGTCGGCCTGCAATATTTGGGCTACCGATATCCATGCTGAAAATTCCATACTTGTACCAAAAATACTGTATGGAATCAAGCTGTAAATCAAAAATTAAAAAAATAATATGATACTTGATCAAAAATAGCTATCTCGACAAATTTATCATGAAACACATGACGAAGAAAACGGCGGAAAAGGACTACTCATTATCTGTAAACAAGAAACCTCTTTATATACCACTACAATTCAAGGGCGATATACCAAGTGAGATAATTACGAGGAAATTAAGAAAATCAGTTCAAAGAACTTTTAATGTTGGCGAACTACACGTCTTATTTTCTACACGACTGATGGTGCTACCTCGACTGAAAGATGAAGTAACTAGACTAGCCATTTTAAACCGTATCTACCAATTCAACTGCGCTTGTGGAGCAAGTTATATTGGCCATTGCCTTAGGAAATTGATTTTTCATGCTCGAGAACATCTCCCCCTATGGCTAAGTAAAGATATAGTGAAACAATTAACAGTTCATTGTTGGACCATCTGGTGCAAATCGGACGGCCACAAAGCCAGCCAGCTTCGAAGAATCCTTCTCTATGCTCTACCGGGTGCCTGATAAATTCCCAAAATCATCGAAGCACCGCATGCTACAAACAACAGAGGCTATCGCAATTCTCCTCAAACAACCAGTGCTCTGTGGTTCAAAAGAAGTAAGACCAGCTAGCCACTACTACTGCCCTAGCAGGCCTTCAGGAGAGACTATAAATTCATGAATTCGTAATATTATCTCTCCTAGTTTTTCTGACATTAGTTTATTGTTATGTTGATGCTTTTGAGCTGTAATCTATTATCATCATTATTGATTCAATGTTATTTAAACAGCAACATTAATGTTGTTCATCGCATTAATTCATTCATTTATTCACTATAATGTATATATAACTGTAGAGCTTGATGATGAAGGGGTTATCGAATAGAGTACTCTGTGTTCAGTATCCATTCTTTTGAAATATTTTAATGGGAATTTTTAATCAGTTTAAATTTTATCATATTGTTTCCACATTTCCACTTAATTTAATTTTATAATAACTTCTCATTGAGCAATATTGTTAATGTAAATGCCCTACTATAATAATTATTCCTATGATGTGAAAATTAGATGTTATATTGCATTACATGGTGAAAATTCCATATTGTATTGTTTGGAATAAAGCTATTCTTACTAGTATTATTAACTACTCCTACCACTTGTTCACTAGTATATAACAACATACAACTGTATCTTTGCCTATCAAATGTCAGAGCCAGAGGTCGAAGGAAAACAGTCTAACTATAAACCCCTCCAAATGCCAAACAGTCAATTTCACATTTAGGCATAAATCTGACCTAAACAAACTGGTTAGAACTCACGAGGTGTGCAACATAGATGGCACTGAAATAGAAACCAAGCTGGAAATTAAACATATATCTTGGCGTCATTTTATCTGCTGATCTCTTCTGGTCGTCTCATATCTTGACGATTTCTAAGAAAATACTCCGTCTTACCTTCTACATGAAGAAGTTAAGACATTCTGGAATAACCCAATCCTTACTCCTACAATTTGTTAACTCTCGCATTCTGCCTATTATTCTCTATTGTTCCCCTTTACTTTTTCCAGGACTACTGAAAAAAGACTATACCTTATTACTCAGGATGTTAACGGGTGTCATCAGGGTAAGCTACGTGCCACTTAACCAGCTTGTTAATATTCTGGTCGACAGACACTTGGACTCATGTGAAAAATGGGTTAAATCCATTCTATCTTTCTAACTCACACGACTCACACTCTTCATTCACAACTCTCCCCTTGTATCTCCTCAGGGAAAACCAGAAGTCTATATAGAAAACTATATGCTCGCACTAGTAAGTACAAAATCTCATCCACACTCTACCTACTTGGCTCGTGTTCTGTGTGATAAAGAAAGCATAAGGCGTGATACGTACAACTTAATAAATAGTGAGTAGAACAACTGGATCTCGTCTTTCCAACTCATATCATATCATTCATAGGTACAACGTTTTCTTTCTTTTCCTTTACTCCCACTCTCTCTCTCTTTTTTTTCTGTTATGTACTGCTTGCTTTCTCTCTTCCTTACTAACTCTATTCTTAACATTCTTCTTCGTTCTTTCAGACTCTGTATATCTCCACCTTTTTGTTACCGCTTACGTCAGTAAATATGCTAGCAGTATCTACTTTTCTAACACCTTCAAACACTCTGTTCAACTTTTGGCTTTGCTACCGACATGCGAAAATGTTCTTGTCATAATGAACTGAAATTTCCTTAATCTATGTAGAATTTTATTTACTGATAATGTACAAACTGGATGAAATACTGTAGTAAAATGCTGAGAATTCCATTCTGTATCAAAAGTACTGTTTTTGGAATAAAGCAAATTATTATTATAATAATTATTACTACTATTACAATTATGCTTGGTTTGTCAATTACCCTTTGAAGTATCAAACACATGACATATTGTGATCTGAATAAGCTCTCGTATGAACCCTTAACAAGATTTGACTGAATGGTTCGAAAATAACTCGGTGTCGAGTGAGGAGTAGAAATCTGTATAGCAGTCAACTACTGTGACCCAGTCAAAGGGCCCACGGATCCTAAGCTCTACCTCATTTCAACTTCACTGGGAATTTACAAATTTAAATAATAATAATAATTTACTTTAATCCAAAGCAAAAAGTACTTATAATACAGAATGGAATTCTCAGCATTTGTCATAATATCTTGCATCTGATTTACTCAAAATATAAATAAAATTAAAAATTAAAACAAAAGTAACCAGAAGAATTTGTCCACATTAACGATATAAAGTCAAAAATATTCGAGGTACGAATCGAGAATATTAAGTATAATAATGATAACAGTGAGTTTGTTCCAAACAGAATTGTCGATTCAGTTTGAAAATTTTAGCCTGTTATGGATTACTGGATCTAATGTTCTGTTGATATAGTATGGTGAGTGGAAATACAACACCAACAGTTCTAACACAGCTTAAATGATGTTCACACTTATGAAAAATAAAAACAAGAAAATGGGAGGATCATGAATATATGAAGAACAATAACAATAAAGGTTTACGTTGTAAGGGTGGAGGAAATGGATTATTTAGTAGTGCAAAGAAGGTTTTTGGTTAGTTTATGCCTAACACTATTTTCATCATATAAAATACGTACCACCAAATATGGTATAAGAGAATTTTTTTACTTACGTCTAAACGTAAGTGCATAAAGTCTTCTGAAATTACTTCTTGTCTTACCTGAGAAGACACAGGGTTAGAGCTGCGGGTAGAGTGGGTGCTCAGAGACTGACAAAATTCCTTTAGCAGATTTGTTGCCAGAAATCAAGTGATCTTAGTCAGTGATGGTTTTAACTTTATCCCATTGGGATACCACTTGCCCTACTGACAGTTTTCAGAGTCCTATGAATTATGACATAGTCTTTTTTAAGCAATCCAGGAAAGAATAAGCAGGGGTGAACAGTAAAGAAGAATAGGTAAAATACACGAGTTGACGAACTGTAAGAGGAGGAGTGGTTGGTTGTGTTATGCCTGGGTTTCTTAACTTCTTTATGTAAAAAGTTAGACAAAATATTGTTTTAGAAATCTCTAAGACATTATTTCTGTCCTCAAAGGGAATATGGTGAAATTCTAACTCCTCGAACTGTGTAAATGCTTAATTAACTTAGCACTTTCCGATTCATATTATATACCGTAAGACTAAAATTCTGTCAATAAAGTCGAATGATATTCTCATTTTGTGAAAAAAAAGCCATAAATGGAATCAATTGTAGTGTACAGAGGAGTAATGATGTATAAAATTTACGCATAAGTAAATACAACATATAGCCAATATTAAAAAATGAACATGTTTTGTTTGAATAAGCTAATTTGAAGGTGAAAAAAGTATAAATTGTTTTGGTCTACTCAGACCAGGACACTCTCCAGAATGACAAGGTCATTCTCAATCAGCCAATCAAAATTGGCTATGCGACAGGTAATCTAAATGAAAGACGCTCTACATATCATTAGGTCGAATTTCTACCCCTTGAAGCATATGTGTATTTTCTATACACCCATGTTCACCACACACACCAAGCAGGCCTTCACACGCATTGTACACACATAGAATTCATTGTAGGTAAGCTTATGTCCTGAGACAAATGAAGTTAAAAGCATAAACACATCACTCTGCTCATCCATCCTATTAGTGTGTGTGTGTGTCTACCATACTTCAGTTGTTTTCCACTATATAATGATGGTAATATCACATCTATACGCAGACAAACACACAAATTGAGAAAGATCATCAAATTCTATGGCTAGTTAACTTATGAGTTCTGTCTAGCTAGACACTATTCGCCCTCTCTCTCTGTCTCTCTCACTCTGTGACTATCCTATCAAGAATTATAATAACCAATGAGCGTGGGCGGCACACAACAAGAACTGTAGGCTTGACTTTGCCTTCTTCCACTCACTATTATTTAAATCAGGCATTGTAATTCTAGTGTATGACAGACCAACCTTGCATTGGAGTTGTGTGCTTTTCTTATTCATTTAACACAAGATATATATATAAAAGTGTGGTTGATCGTTGACTTCACAATATAGTTTATATTTTTAACAGTGTCGTCGTGGGTTTTTGGTGAAGAAGATTGGCACAATCGCCTCCGGATGATTTAATCAGATCAGATGTGCTGGGATATTTATGTGTATATTTTATATACATATACATATGTGAAGACAATTCAAGCTCCATTTTGAGGGATATTTTCTTTTCCTAAGTAGTCATCACACGCACATATGTGTTATATGTATATAAAAATACTATTTTATAAATGGTTGTGGGTCTCTTTCTTGTCCATGAGAATATACAGGAGTGTTGAAGCTTACACTATAATAATCAATTCATAGTGTTGCATCATCCTCTATTCTGATTATTGATTACATGACTAGAAAGTGCACTCACTTCCATCTCAGTACAAAGCATCTCTTCGTCTGGACAGACAATAAAAAAGACCACAAAATTTTCATGTAAGTTATTTTCGTGGGGTGATTTTATTGTGTACATATTTCTTATATAATGTTTGTAGCGTTTTACTTCATCCGTTACTATGGTGATTTCATTAACAAGTTAATTTTTTGTATACTTTTTAAAAGTTTCTTTTTTAATGGAGTACTTATAAAATTGATGATATCACTCTTGAATTGAGTTACATTTTGCTGCATTTTTTATTAGAGAATTTGGTTTGATAGTGATACCTGTGCTAAGAAATGTAACGGATGAAACGGAGACAGTAAGTTGAAAAGTAAAATGTATTATTACTATTGATTGTTTATGAAATTCTAATGGTAACACTTTGCCCTAGCTATAGAAACATCGTAATCACCACTGGATAAAGTAGGTGGCCCTGTCTTGTCATTCACTGTCAGTAGAAGTAACTTCGGTTAGAATGATGCTTGCAGATTCAAAGATACTAACGACTATTGTTTTTTATTAAGAGATGTTTATAGAACAAGCGTACGAGGCATAGATAGATACAGGGTCTTTGTCGTAATCAAATATTTTTATTATAAATGGTTGTTCCCTTTAATTCCTAGAGAAACATAGGGCTTCTCAGTCAAAGTTTCCACCAGGCTCCGTCTACCCACATACTTTCACCTTCTCCTCATTGGACTCACCGCCTCGAGTTCCACTCGAGTGATGGCCTGCATTGCGAGGGTTATATCATTTGATGTTTTCTCATAGTGTGGCCAGCCAATCCATCTCCATTTCTTCCTGCATATTTGTTGCACAGATGATTCCCGGCTGGTTGGTTGATTGGTTCGCTCATTGC
Organism: Trichobilharzia regenti; assembly: GCA_944472135.2. NCBI lineage: Eukaryota > Metazoa > Platyhelminthes > Trematoda > Strigeidida > Schistosomatidae > Trichobilharzia > Trichobilharzia regenti. Next base: position 10,530,075 of record OX235262.1, read on the forward strand.
CAGAGTTCCCTCATTGTTGCTGATCTTTTCTAGCTGGCCATTTGATCTTGAGTATTGAGTCGTAACCGATAGTGTCACCAATATGATAAAGCCGAAAAAGGCGATTCAGTATAAAAATGTGTAGTTAGAAGAATTTCACTTTATCACTCAACAAATACCGATTCAACAACTACGACTACGATTCCCTCTGACCAGCTCGAGAGTTTAGTGTCAGTTGACACACCACGTCATATATATATATATATATATATATATATATATGTCAGATGTCTATTTCCGTGCATTTATCTGACTGTCTTAACATATTTGACGCCTTTGAATAGCAGTTACTGTATGTAGCCTATCCTGAGACGAATTGATTCAACCACTTCATGACTATAAATAATGGGTGGATACGAACTGCTTCAAGTTTCAGGTACAATGCACAGTGCAAGCCCATATCCGACCGAATAACTTTAACACGAGGAATTAATTCTTGCCTGTGAGTACTGCTAATGATGATGACATCAGGTTGTTTTTATTTTTTTCCTTTTCTTTTCTTTTTTGAGATCTACTCATGAATTTCTGTTTCCTTTATTATTTATGATAGACTCAGGACGATCTGGGAGATGTGTGGGGCTGCAATAAAAAAAAGAGAAGATATCCCAAATTCTGTCAAGGATACAAATCAAGTGTGTTAAAAATTCTCCCGCCAACCCGGGATATTCACAGCTAAGCATAATTAGTTCTGCTTTTGTTTTGATATTTTACTATTATTATTATTATTATTGTTCCTTTGGGTTCCTAGTGGAACATAGGGCTTCAACTGCACGTCTCCCTCCACTTGCTTCTGTCTTCCTTCTGCTGTACTTTTAACCTGCATCCATGTTAGTCCATACTCTTTCAACTCCTCTTCCCACGATTTCCTCCATGGCACCCTTCCACCGACGACCCACTCGCGTCTTCGCTTTCGGGTTCCACTCGAGTAATGGCCTGACGCGCGCCCGATGTCACCCAGCGGCCTCCTCAGCGAGTGTCCATCCAATCCATCTCCACTTTCTCCTGCATATTTGTTGGTTGGCGATTGGTTCTTGTTTTGTTTCTTCCCATAGTTTCTTGTTGGTGATTCTTTCCGGCCCGGCCATCTGATCTTCAGTATAGCGCGAAGACAGATGTTAATAAAGGTCTGCAATAGCGTGTTGGAAATATTCTTTGTGACCCGCTCGTCAAGTTTCTGATCCGATCCGTATAGGAGAACTGACTGACTTGACGTTGTTTGTATTGAAAATCCAACCGAATTTTGTCTTTGATGCTGGCTGAGTGACAAAGATTTCCAGATTGATTTCAGGTTGATGAATGTGTTTCTCGCCTTCCCGATTCTCGCTCGATTTGACATCCTCGTCCGTTCCGACTGCCTGTAGTTGAGACAATGCTCCCTAGATAAGTGAGGTTATGAAGTAACTTCTTTCAAATCCCTCCGTTGATGGTGATTGGCGCTGGATGTTGCTGTTGTTGTTGGTTGGTTATTTTCATAACCTCCGTCTTGTCTGTGTTTACTTGGAGTCCTGTCTTCGTCTCCCAAAATAATAGATGAGTTCTATTCAATTAGATTGTCTATTTTACTCATATACCTATCGCACATTGTACTTGTTCTATAGAATTCATTTGTGTTCATCTAATGAATGTGAATGTATACGATAGAGAGTTGAGATTTATTTTTACAGTCTACTTATAATCGACTTTATTTCAGTGTATCACAAGTATGGATGACAATCGGTTTGACCATAGAATTCTCCCTTTAAAAGGTTATTGCACTTATGGGCGAGAACTTCACCAACCACTGGTTATTGATAAAATCAGGTGACTAGACTCGCATTTAGGGGTTGTTGTTGTTCTATTTTGGTTAAATGTGAAGGTATTTCGTTTGATAGCTAACGATAGGCTTATGAGTGTGTGTGTGTGTGTGTCTGAAATTAGGACGATACAACCGTGGTTTTCAACTGATATCAAATCCTTGATTGGATGATATTAAATAGTTGGAGGCAATCCGCCAAAGGAAGCCTTGCTCGACCTAGATCTCGTGATAGTTACCACTCACCAGTCAGTCAGCAAGGCGTATCTGTAATCACCTTAAAGGAACTCATGTCCCTCCTTCTGAGATTTGAACCCGCATCACCCAGTTCCGGCCACCGTCACGGATATTACCACTGAGGTATTCGGGCTGGCTCGCGATTGACCTCCTGTAGGACTGTAGTGGGTATTTTCATTGGACACTACTAGTAACTAGTGTGACATGTCTAGACCTTTCTTTCGTGCAGACTGAATTCTATCAGCTCAGCGATAACGTCTCTGACTGCAGCCGGAACTGGATGACGCAGTTTCGGATCTCAGAAGGAGGAACATGAGTTCCTTCAAGGTAATTACAGATACGCCTCGTTGACTGACTGGTGAGTGCCAACTAACACGAAACCTAGTTCATCAAGCAAGGCTTCCCTTGGCCGATTGCCTCCAATTATCTATCTTATATCATCAAATCAATGTGCACCGTGATGGCGAGCTATCTGGTGGCATGGTAGCCACATTGCAAATCTGACTGACTGATAGAATTCAGTGTGTGTCAAAAAAAGGACTACCAACCTTATCACACTAGTTACTGGCTAGTGTATCAAATCTCTACAAATTGGCTGCTAAAATTTAGTCGCATTCTCACTAATCGCTGATTGACTGCAGGTTGAAGTTGTTTTTGAGGCTGACTAAATCGGGTTTTTGGGGATAAATCAGTCACCTATGATATTTAGGCGATAGTCACGTTAAAATCGTGAAAATGTAACATGACACGTTAACTTGTGTTGTTTTCCTCTGTGTGTGTGTGTGTGTGAAACAAATAGACTGATTTTCTGTAGGACGTTTCTCCTCGCGTAATAACCAATGACCGAGTTCAACTTGATTTGTATTTGTCTACTGTACGTGAAATTTGATACCAAGACTGATTTGAACAACTCTTATTTCAATTGGAGGATTTCATCATTGGCTGATATCAGTCAGAGAACCATTGAAAAACCAACTACTGGGAGTACTGGACAGTTGTTTCGTCAAACCTAGTTAAGGATTCTTCATCACTAACAGCAACAACAGACAAATGGAAGGTTCCTAAAAGAAACAACCTCCTTTACCTACCGACCAGGGAAGCATCATTTCAACTACAGGCGGACAGAACTGATGAGGATATCAAAGCAAGGATCGGGAAGGAAAGACAATTTTTCATTACTCTCAAGTTTGTGTGGAGATAGATCAACAGCACTCAGCATTAAAAATAAGATCTGGATTTTCAACTCTATTGTGAACTCAGTCAGTGCTACTCACTATACAGATCAGAGACTTGGCTAGCGCGTCATAAAGAGCATCTCAAACAAACTACAGACCTTCATTAACAGCTGTCTTCGCTCAATACTCAAGATCAGATGGCCGGCAAGATAAGATCAGCAACAGGGATCTCTGGCAATGAGCGAACCAACCCAGCAGGAACCGATTGTGAAACAAATAAGCAGGAAGAAATGGAGATGGATTGGCCATAGGCTGAGGAAACTATCCAGTGACATCACTAGACAAGCTATTGCTCGAGTGGAACCCGAAAGGGAAGCGGCGAGTTGGTCGTCGGTGCTAGGGTGACTTGGAGGAGGTCATATGAAGAGGAAATGAAAGCATGTGAGCAGACTTGGAGCGTAGTGAAAAAGTTGGCAGAAAACAGAAGGCAATGGAGACGCTTGGCTGAAGCCCTATGTTCCTCTAGGAATTAAAGGAAATAATAATCAGTTCGTACCCACCACCAAGGTGGTTCGAACTCAGGACCTTCTGGTTACACGGGTCAAGGAGTGAGTAGACCATTAATCAGCCAATGAATTCTAACTTATGCCAATTTACGACATATGTGACCACTTCACAATGTCTTCTTCGGTGAGTAACTGTCTCCGCTCCCATTCAGCTGTACCTACTGGACATACCTTCCTAATAGAACCCTAGGTAACTGTCTGGCGTGAATAGGGCCAGTGACTAGTGAGCATGAAATTGATACTAAAGTATTGGTTTGTGTAGGGATTTAGTTTGACTGGCTGAAGGTTTTCCAATGATTCTCTCATGATGAAATCTTCCAACCAGTCAAACAAGATCCCTTCAAAAGTAATACTTGAAAAATAACAAAATCTTTCTTTAGCAGCCCGGAAAGATTAAACGGGTACAGTAAAGCAGGTATAAGCAGAATACAAGAAGGGAGAAACTGTAACAGTAATGACGCAGTCATACCAGATCAGCTTGACTTCCTTATTTGTAACGTCAAAAAAGAAATCTACAACTCACGTCAACTAGTAGTGCTTACTGCTCAGATTGAAGTTACCTAAATACATTTTTATGTGATGATCTGGTCTATTTCGGTTTCTAGATGAAACTGTATAAAATTTCGCCTCAAATTTTAACTTTCTTTCTGATTATAACTTGATTCCACACTGTATTCTTGGTAGGCGTATGGAATTTTCAGCATGTGGTATCCGTAGTCCGAAATTTTACAAGCCGACTATTGATATCAGGTGTTCGTCGTCAGGGGATCTCTAAGAAAATAAATACTTGATAACTCTTATTTTGAATAAGGCATTTAGAAGACAAACTTTGAAAGATGATATCGTCATTTCGTAGTTTCTTTACAACCGCTTTACAACTAACATGGTTAACAATAATAAAGTATTTTTGTTTGGTTACAACTTGATTCCACACTGCATTTTTGGTACAGGTATGGAATTTTCAGCCTGTGATATCGGTAGCCCAAATTTTGCAGACCGACCATAGATATCGGGTGTGCGTCGGCAGGGGATCGAACCTCGGACCATGTGTATGGTCGACGAGAGTCCTAACCACTGTGCCACCGACGCATGACATAGCTACTCAGTTAAATAAGAAAACAAAAGTACATACTAATGACCAATCATATTTAAATAGGTCATGTTGTCCATGGTAGGCGAAGATTGAAGTTCATTGTTTTTTGTACACACAGTTTAGGCTGTATGTGATAAATCCAAAGTGCTTCCAACACCTTCAATAACTTTGAATTAGAGTTATGTGGTGAAATAATTGTGAAACAATCATTAATATTGATTTTGTGACCTGACATTAATCAGGTCATTGTTTTGCAATGGATGATGCTGGATTTCTATTCAGATTAATGGCGTTGGGATTTTCGATATGATTTAGTAGCCATTTTGGTACAGGTTCTTTTCGACGACATTGGAACATTCTGTTGGTTCTACCTATATAGGTGTCACCGCAGCTGCAGATGAACTTGTAGATACAATCTGAAATAGAGTCCACAGAATTTCATCCTTTAATTGCAGGTACAGGGATCGAAAATGTTCGGCAAGTGAGAAAAAGAGATGTGGCGGCGTAGAATTTGCGTTTGATGGCTGACTGAAGTCTTTGAGCTAGCTGTAAACTGCATAATCTGGTCACCCTTGAATGGTAGTCTAATAAAGATAGCTTTCTTTGGTACAGAAGCTGTCTTTTCGAGATGTGGTCTTTCTTTACTGTGACAGGTGATAAAGTTTTCCAGATAACCATTAGCTAATAAAACTGAATGTATATGCAGAAACTCATCCATCAATGTGTCACTCGTGCATATTTTTCGGGCCTTTGTTTTGTCTAGGAATAAATTACCAGAATAATCTAAGTTAATTCGAGATGAAAATTCACCTTCGCTGGTCTAGTAAATACAGTAGCAAGGAGTACTGAGCACTAAACCATCTGTGTTTTAGAAATGAACAAGTAATTTACTATTACAATTCTTCTAGCGAATGAATTATTGTGAAACAGATTCACTTCTGAAGGGTATACTGAAACCGATCTTATACTATTGTGTAGTGAAAGGAATCAGATGAGTTCCTATATGATTTGTCATAATGACTTTTAAAGGTTATTTTGGATGCCTGTAATTGTTAGTTGGTTGAAGGCCACCGGTAAGAAGCCTTGCTTCACCCGGGTGTTTCGTACTATGTGACACTCGTCAGCAGGATATATCTAACTGATAGAATTCACTTTGAAAAGAACAAGAAGTTCAGCAAAGATACCTGTCTTTCCGGCAATTGTTCATTCTCAAAAGTGGCTGTACAATCGCATTTAGACATATATAGATTAGAAAAGAGAAAGATTGAGCGAAGAAATATTTACTTTTTAATTAGATCCTCATCTCTGGCTCTACTCTAATATACACCTATAGCTCTTTTTATTACAATACACAACAATTTACCAATCAAGTGGCGATATGTTTGTTAACAATAATTAGTCAGTATCAAAATGTCAATGGGGTGATAATTAACGAAGAAAAATTAATATGCACTATTAAAAGGTGGAAATGGTTACAACACGTGGATTGCATAATGCATAATTTTGGAAAAATGAAGAGCAATTAAGGAATAAGCGTGTGCACAGGTTGATTACGTAACAGATTGTTAAAGAAAATAAAACAATTTGGACAATGATAATTTGTAACTAAAGTTGAAGTGGTCATGAGTATAAAATAATTTTTACAAGGATAACACGTAATTAAAGATGAAGTAGTCAGAAAAATAAAATAATTTGGACAATTATAGTTTTTTAAAAAAGAAAAATTATTCTAGGGGGAGGGTGATGGAGTAGTCCGGTTTATACAGTCATATAACGATGGCCAAGGTAAGGAAAGTGGCTGTACAAATTTCTTCTGGACACACAAGTTTGGCTTCCTCAGGTGGATTCCTATTGCTTCAGCTGTATGTAGAAGACGAACTCGTAAAGCAAAATTAAGATTAGTAGGAATGCGATAAATAATTTTAAATGCAGTATTAACATCAACCTTATGCTCACTATCTACAAGGTGGGCTAAAATAGAGCTACGAATAGATTTTGTTTGTCCCTTGCTTAACCATGCCGGATGATGTTCGGAAATACGATGATGAACCTGCCTAATTGTTCGCCCGATGTAGCTGGCTCCGCAGCTGCAGTCAAACTGGTAGATGCACATAGAAGAGGCTCGCTCAATCTTTCTCTTTTCTAAATGTCTAAATGGGGATATTTTTTATATATGGATTAGTTTATATGGATACAATCATTATTTGTTGAATTCCACATATTAACGAAGGTGATAATAATAATAATGTTCGACTGGATATGAAAGTTTGAAAGTACGAATATAGATTACAAGGGGCTTGGAGACAAGATTGCATAGGATTAGAAAAATCAGTTGCAACGTATGCGAAATTAATATTTGATAACTGAGGAAATAGTAGTTTTAATGGCGAATCAAAGGTGATAATTATTTTCAACTTGATATGAATTACAAGAGGCTTAGAAACAAAAGACTACTCAGGGGAAGAACAAATTACAGGTGTGAACAAAATGAGCATGGAAACAAATTGAAATCAAAATTTTAAACTTGAAATGTAAGTTAGCGGGTGTGAATATAGGTTACAAGAGGCATAGAAACAACAATTACAAGTGTGATCAGGAGCAGCATGGAAACAAACTTAAAATAAGTGATTTTATAAGTGAAAAAAGAATGGGATGAATTGAATGAAGACAAGAGAGAAAATTACACACACACACACACAGAGAACAAAACGAAAAAAACTGAAGGATAACAGAACATACCGAACTAGGTCCATGGTAGTTGTATGAAGACTGGACTGGTTTCGTTTGAACACATAGCTCCGGCTTTTCAATGCATATATATGGCAAGAGCTTCCGCAGTACAAAGAAGTCAGAAACACACTGACTGTCTTTGGTAGATTTTTTGTTTACTTTGTAAATGACTCTAAATGATGAGTTAGTTGAGATTCTGTGGCAGGTATTGACAAGGTGTTCAGCAGTTATTGGGCTTCTGATTGAACCACTACCTCCTTTTTGCAGCCATACTGGATGAATTCAGTTTGCACCACACAAACCACCCAACAAAGGACTAGACACTTGAGACTACTTACTAACTAGCGGCCAATCATAAGTAGAGGAGGACAATTGTGAACCCGGATAGCTCAGTGGCAACGTATTTGACTGATTGCATCACCAGAGGAGGACGTGTTATGGAATCTCAAAAGAAGGGATATGAGTTCCTTTTAAAGTGACTGCAAATATACCTTGCTAACTGACTGGTGATTGCCAACTAACATGAAACACCTAGATGAAGCAAGATTTCTTATCGATTCCCTTCAACTATCTAATAATATGAACAATTCAAAAAGTGCACTTAGCTTGTTGGCAGCCATATTGCAAACTTGATTGAATACAGTCTGCGTCAAACGATAAAACAAAGCACTAGTCACAACACTACCCCCCTAGTTAACAGCTAGTGTTCAATCAAAAGTACATCTGTATTCTCATGAATAGTTTATTTTTTCTTCTTTTCTGAATGATATGATATTAATAAGTGGAAATAGAAATCAATAAAAGATATTGATCTTAATATGTCTCTTTAGAATAAGACAACAGAAACAAGCCTAATTTGAAGGCATTAATCCTAATGAGTATTCGAAACAATTAAAAAAAAAACTTATCAGTTCATATAGACAGAAGATATCCAAGATTATATATTATAATACACCATCGAAACTCACGGAATCCTTCGAAAAAGTGAAGACGAGAGTAAGACAAAGCTGACTGACTGGTTGGCTGGTTGACTACTATCTCCAGAGATTTTCCTGATTGAGGTAGATTGGATAATGTGACAGACAGCGGATCGGACAGTTAGGAAACAAGCGTAAAATAGATCAACACAAAAATCTTCGAGGATCTGGACTTCACTGATGTCTCATTTTCCACAAACTGGAAGATATGCAAGTGAAAAGCAACAAGTTGGCGATAGAAGAAGCATCCAGAGAAGATAGGACTTCATTTCAGGTGAACACAGAGAGAAGACATAGGTGATGATGAAGATCCCTTGCCAGCAACAATCAGCCAGCATAGACTGGAGAAATCTGAGGGAAGCAACCTCTTTCACCTACCCACCTACCTACCTTGAAAGCATCGTTTCAACTACAGGTGGACGGAACCGATGAGGATATCATTGAAGCCAGAATAATAGGAAAAGTAAGGCAAGTTTACATTACACTCAAATATGTGTGGAGGTTAACAGCACCCAACATGAAAAATAAAGTCCAGATTTTCAACTGCAACGTGAAGTCAGTCAGTCCTACTATACAGTTCAGAGACTTGGTGCCGCGACGCGTCACTAAGTTCATTTCGAACAAACTACACATTTTCATCAACAGTTGTCTTCACTGAATACTCTAGATCAGATGGCCGGTTGGAAAAGATCAGCAATAGTGAGGGATCTCTGGCAATGAGCGAACCAACCAAACAACCAGCCGGGAATCATCTGTGCAACAAATATGCAGGAAGAAATGGAAATGGATTGGCTAGCCATACTGTGAGAAAACAAACCATCATCAAGTGACATCACACGCAATGCATACCATCACTCGAGTGGAACCCGAACGGGAAGCGGTGAGTCAGTTGGTTGTCAGTACGAGGGTGACATGGAAAGGTAGGTGATGTGAAGAGGAGATGAAAGCATGCAAGCAGATGTGCAGCCAGGTAAGAACGTTGGCAGAGAACCGAACGCAATGGAGATGTGAGAATAAAGCCATATGTTCCTCTAGGAACTAAAAGAAACAGTAATAGTAATAGCACATCATTACTAAACGTCAAGTAACACGTAGAGTAGTTGGGCTAAAACAATTACACAATTGAGTAGAAAATGATCAGTGTGAATAATATGACAGGTGATGTCATCCCTGATCTATCCTTGATACGAAAATCATAGATGGTCGAATCAAGGAACTTTTCTCCGATAATAATAATAATAATAGTGTAGATAATGTCATGAATCAACATCAGTAAGAGATCATCAAGACCAAAGAGTACCGCACAGTTGTTTCGTTCTCGTTTGGTACTCCTCATTTAAATATAAACCAAACTCTATTAGGCGTCAGGTTCACGATTTTCAGAATAAAAATTGAGCTCATTAACGATTCTGACGGTTGTACTGAAGTTCAATAGTAAGAATAATAAACGTATACTTGAAAATTAATCGGATGCTTACTACCGACTGGCCCCATTTAGGCAGTGACCTGAGGTTCTAGTGGGAAGCCGTGACCAGCAGGTTGAAGATGAGGCAATAGCTCATCAAAGAAGACATTGAGAAATGGTCGTGCTAAGTCATGAATTGGCAGAAGTTAGAATTCATGCGTTGGCTATTGGATCGGGTCCCAGTGGCTCAATGGTCTACGAGCTCGTTGGCCTTTTAACCAGAAGGTCCTGGATTCGAACCCCGTTGGTGAGTTGGCGCGTACTTCTTAAGAGTCCCAAGCTAGGCTATCGAAACAGCTGTCCAGTACTCCCAGCTGGTTTTCCAGTGGCTCTCTAACTGATGTCAACTCATGATGATGAAATCCTCCATGCAATCAAACAAAAATCCCAACAAAACCAATACTTGGAAATAATAATAAACAATAAGTCAACAAATAAGATAATAGTAATAATAATAATAAATTCGCTTTTATTCCAGAAACAGTACTTGTGGTACAGTGTGGAATTTTCAGCACTTATCTGCAATATTGCATCTAATTTCATCGGACATTTAAAAGGAATATTACAAAAAAATAAATATAAAAAACAACAAAAAACCAAAAAGAAACACAAAAATAACAAAAAAACGCAAATAAAAATACCAAGTAGAAAGGAAAATAAACAACAATAATAAATAATATCTCACTATTGGGTAGTGGGAGCTATGATATGTGTATGTGTGGTGAACAGTTAAGCTATAATCATACAAGAAATTATGAGATGTTCTCAAGAATGTTTATAGCCAAGATGATCAGTTAATTTGTTTGAACTACACTAAACAGTCATCAAATAAACATTTCAGGTTGTTTTTTTTATTGCCAGCACTAATTTATTGATTTTATTTTTATTTATTTTTGATTACAGCTTGACTCCACACCGTATTTTTGGTACAAGTGTGGAATTTTCAGCGTGGATATCGGTAGCCAAATTTCGCAGGCCGACCATAGATATCAGGTGTGCGTCGGCGTGGGCTCGAACCCCGGACCATGTGCATTGTCGGCGAGAGTCCTAGCCACTGTGCCACCGACGCACACTAATGCAGTGTTAGTCGTGGTAGTGTTAGTAATGATGCATAATACAAAATTTTTTTAAGATGGTGATAGTGGCGTTAACAAACAAGATTGTCAGTTAAATAGTGCCGAACAAAGAACAACCACAAAACTAATATTACATGATGGTTAATGACAGGACAATTTTTTAGTAATCATATTGATAATATAGTCGGACCCAGTAGATATACAAAAGAAGTGATAGAGTAAAGTGCAAAAAAAGTAAGCCAGTGATAATAATTTTAGGTAGCTAAGTATGTTTAAGAAGGTTGTTCACTATAGAGTACAAATAAGAGAGTATAAGGGGAAAATAATAAGGGCAAAAATTATGTTATTAACAACAAATCAAGTCATAGGTTTCACGCTTAACATTGTCCCTGTCACTTAGAACACGGGCTGGCCAAATATGGTATCGTTGAGTTCCTATACTTGGTTGTACGAGCATATATTATTTTATACTGATTTCTGGTTCTACCTGATGAGATGCAAGGAGAGCGTTGGGAATAGAGGGGGTGTTGGGGATCGGAGAGTGTGGTTTTAGTCCATTTCTCGCATGTATTCAGATGCTTATCTACTAATGTGGTGACGAGCTGACTAATTTTTACACCACTAGTCCTACTAACTACCTTCAACATCCTTCTCAGGATGGTATAGTCCTTTTTCAGTAAGCCAGGAAAGACTAACGGGGAGCAGTAAAGTAGAATAGGTAGGATACGAGAGTTGACAAATTGTGAAAGCAGAGGTTGAGTGACTCCAGTTAGTCTGAGTTTCTTAATGTAGTAGGTTAGACGAAACACTTTCTTGGGAATCATTTGGATATGAGATGACCAAGTAAGGTCGGAAGATAGAACTAATCCGAGGTGTTTTGCATTAGTTTCAATTATAGTCCCCTCAACGCTACAGGCATCATGAGTGCTTACTAGTGTTTGTAGATCTCGTTTGTGCCTAAAGGAGAAGTCAATAGTCTGGCATTTTGAGGGATTCAGCATGAGGCCATTTAGTTTCGACCACTGACTGATGTCAGACAGGAAGCTATTTAATTTGAAGTAGTCTGACTGAGACTTAACGGGAAGCTAAACAGTCAGGTCATCTGCATATTTAACGAAGTTGATTTCGTCTGAGAGAGGTAAGTCTTGTAAGAAGAAGGAAAAGAGAAACGGCGAGAGAACAGCACCCTGAGGAACACCAGCTTCAGTAAGCAGAGGAGAGGAAGCTACACCATTATATACCGTGTACTGCATCCTATTGGAGAAGTAAGAGTGCAGCCAGTTAATAGCTCAGGACTCGGTTTGTGTAAGTCTAAGCTAAGATGAAATTTTCAGTCTGTTTAAATTACAAAATCTTCAAGCAAAATTGTATTCTGCAGTACATTGTATGATGAAGGAATATTTAAGTCTCTTCGACATTTGTTTTTCTTCATTTTTTTTAATTTTGACAAGTACTCAGCATGACAGTAAACTAACACTCTACGCAAGTTGATGCAATGTTTCAAAAATACAAAAAGAAAGAGTTCTCTTGCATGATTGACACTATAAGAAGAAATGAAGAAGAATTTATATGCAACGCTTTAATCAACAGAAATTTTGGGTGACCCAATGATTTAATCACGCCAACAATCAAATGAATGTGTGTGTGTCAATAAAACAATTTAGTTTATCTAACGCCCCCGCCAACAAGGAACTATGGGAACAAACAAAGCAAGAACCAATCGCCAACCAACAAATATGCAGGAGAAAGTGGAAATGGATCGGACACTCGCTGAGGAGACCACTGGGTGACATCGCGCGTCAAGCCCTCGAGTGGAACCCGAAAGAGAAGCGACGTGTGGGACGTCGGTGCAAGGGTGCCATGGAGGAAATCGTGGGAAGAGGAGTTGAAACAGTACGGAGTAACATGGATGCAGGTGAAAAGTACAGCAGAAGGAAGACAGAAGCAAGTGGAGACGTGCAGTTGAAGCCCTATGTTCCACTAGGAACCCAAGGGAGCAATAGTAATAATAATACCCCCGCCTACAATCATTGTCAGATCAATTACATAGGTCAAAGCAGTAGTAGAACGAGGTCAGTCGGATTATCGGAGCCCAATATCTAAACAAGTTGACCCAAATGAGATAAGAAATCTGTAGGATGGTTCAGTCGCAAAAAATGGCATTACTACATACAATCACACACAACCACACAGTAAAGAGTGAGATAAGATGACAATTGTAAAATGTAGTATAACAGGGTTGAGGCAAAGGTTGATAACAGAAGCTTTATTTATCGAATCGACTGAAAGTATGTGTGATAATAGTTAACCCCCTGTCCAGATGAACATCTGTAGAATTCTACTACCCTGTCAGACAACGAATGCACAAGATCAAAGAAAATTGTAAGACGAAAGTTTCGAAATTGTGTGGTTATAATTCACTGATATGATTATGAACAATAATAAATTGTGTTAGAAACTTTGTCATCCCGTAAACAGTGATACTGTTTCACATCTAATAAACAGATGAATAAGATCATCAAATGACTTATGAACGCTAAATTTGTCGATTCAGATCACTGAATTCTGACTTAAGTGGCTGACAGATTAATAAGCTTGATTGAGTAATAGTTTCATAAGTGTGCACTACTGAAGATTCGCAGTCTATGACGAAATACCTGCACCTAGTTTTCAATGATCTCTAAATGATGTCAGTTTGTGACGAAGTGTATACTCAAATTAATCTAAACCCCAACAAAGATCCGTCATATACGTAATGACAATAATAATAATAATAATGGTTACAATTAGTCCATGTAAACACTAATTACAACTAAGTGATATCAGACAATATTATCAGTGTAAATTAAGAGAAGATATCATCACGAGCTGATATCAGTTAGAAAACCAGCTAGGAATACTGGACAGCTGTTTCGTCCTAGTTTGGGACTCTTCAGCAGTACTCACCCACTCGCCAACGGGATTCGAACCCAAGATCTTCTGGTTAAAAAGCGAGCTCGTAAACTCAATAATCATTCAGATGGTTCAATAATAATAATAATCATAATAAACCAATACTTGAAAATTAATCTGCTTCTAACTAGCGACTGGCCCTATTCAAACAAAGCAGTCGCCTGAGGTTCTAGTTGTAAGCCTCAAGACCTAAGAGTATTGGACAGTTGTTTCTTCCTCGTTTGGTACTCTTCAATTCAATATACCTCAAACCCTATCAGGCGTCAGGTTCACAATTTTCAGAATAAAAATTGAGAATCATTGACCATAGAAACGGTGAAATGATGAAATGCTCCATGAAAGAGAATATACCTAAGCATTAGCGCACAAGTCAAACGATCAGTGGAGTTTCAACTAAGAGCAATCGATTCAGCAGTCAATAGTGTAATATGAATAGATTATAAGGATGAATACTGTTCAGTCTTGTAGAAATATCCTGTAAACGCATTCATCTGAAGTAACACTATAACTGATAACTAATCTAATGTTAGAAATCTCAACTAAAGAAAGCCAAACTTTATTGTACAACAGAAGTGTTCGAATTAGTTTAGACTACACGAAGTTTTCAGAATAAAAATGAACTATGAGCAAGTATGACAAGTGGCGTTCGTGTGTGGTGTGTGCTACTGATTTGATTTATCAGTAGTATATAAGGAGACATTCATCGGCACATATTAATATCAAGTAGATGAGGGATATATATCTTCCAATTTGTGGAAAATGAGACATATTTATGGCATCAGTGAAGTCCAAATCCTAGGAGTACTTTTTCGGGGTCCATTTTATGTCTGTTTCCTCATCTGTTTCCTGTCACATTATTCAGTCTACCTCAATCAGAAAAATTATTGGAGGTAGTAGTCAGTCAGCCAGCCAACCAGCCTTGTCTCACTCCCGTCTCCACTTCGAAGGATTCTGTGAGTTTCCCATTGAGGATTATTTGGCGTGCAGCATTCAAACAGATGACAATGAAATAATGATATTCTTCGATGTCACAGCATGATATACCTCAAATGGCCAGAAACTAGCAAATGATACCATGCAGCAATTACTCAGTAATGATGAACAGCTTCCACAACAATCAAAATGCAACATACAAGTTGAATGGAATGCATTAACCTGTGGGTGACGACGTGATTCTAATTCAACAGCTGAATATATAAGTAAATAAAAAGAACACCCATGAGATAGCCTCGATCATCGAATCTCTTATCTCTTATCTTTACAACTCTACCTAGATAATAAAACCTTTCAGCACTGAATTTTTGATTGTCCCATCGATTTATTGAACCGAAGTTCTCGGTCTCAGGTTGACATGTCGGCTTCATGTGCAGATGCTTCGACGATGTCTATGCATTTATTATTTAATTGGTGGATGGTGACTAGCAGTGGAATCCAGGATGCACATTTCGTCTTATTTAGGACTCGTCAGCTGGATGTGCCTGCATTTCTCAGTAAGTGATGATGTTCCCACCAAGGCTCGAACCCAGCTCCAATAGTTTCAAACGCCAAAGCGGTACCCACTAGATCACTTGGCGTTTGAAACTATGGGCACTAGGTTCGAGCCTCGGTGGGAACATCATCACTCATTGAGAAATGCAGGTACATCCAGTGGACGAGTCCCAAATAAGACGAAATGTGCGTCCTGGATTCTACTGCTAGTCAACATCCACCAATTAAACCATTCAACAGTTTATGACAGACATCTATGCAATGACATTTATTGAAATTACATAGAAATCCCTAAGGATCTAACTACCACTAACTGATGACTACCCTTCAGGTGAAAGTTCAAGAGTTATGATGTAAAAGTGTTCCATATATGAGAGAAATTTATTCAGATAGAGACAGGTAGTTAATCGAAACTAACAAGATATGAAAAGTACTCTGTCATTCCGAAATGAAAAATCGGCTGGACAAGCAATGCAAATTAGACCGGATAATTCTTGTGGAGCTGAGTACATTGGTCGAATCATGAGACCGCCTGTGCAACACGCGCGGGAACTCTACCCTTCATGGTTAGCAAAGGGAGAATGAAAAGGGGTATATACAGTTCGATTAAAGTACATCTAGTAAGTGCCTGACATTCAACCACATTTGAAAAGTCCTTCAGAGCAATATACAAGATCCGATCCAACCACTCTCTCAAAGGGAGTGAAATCAAAATATCTAGGAATAGCTGAGGCACTCCCGATCCAAAAGCTCAAGCCTACTCAGTGTGTCCAAAAGAAATACGTTCGACCGTTGTCCCTCCCCTGGCCATCATGAAAAGTCAGTCTCACCAATAATGGTTATCCTGTTATCACTCTTGTCCAACTTTCCCGTTTATTTGTCATATTTACCTTTTCATATCCCCATGTGAATTATCAGATTCGGTTACTGTTTTTATATTTGTATGTCCTAACCTCCTACCCATTTTGGTTAATACTACATCCTTAACCCGTAATTATACAAACTGACTAGTTTTCTAGTAATTGTAATCCTATTTTGTCTTTTCTACCTGGTCGTCATGACAATTACACATTGTAATTTCATCATTTTGACCTTTGACCTGAAATATTTGTAGAATAGTGCCACAACGTATCTTCTGTTTATTACACTTAGTAATTTTATTAATTTGACCTCTGACCAGAAGTGATTCCTGAACTTTCTCACACATGTTGCAACGAAGAAAATTTTCTTTACGACGAAGTCATCAACTAGATGATAACTGTACATTCGTGTATTTGTAGTATAAATGGGTGGGAAAGTTCCAGAATAATTTCCCATCAAGTTTCAAATTAATAATATTACAATTAGGAATTAAAATGCCATGATAAACATGGAGGACGGGACGGATAAAAGTCAAACAAAGTAGCATCATGATAGCTAAGAAGATTGACATTGTGCAATTAGGGGTTAGAAGTGTAGAAATAACAAAAATAGACAGGATGTTTGGATAAAAAATCTAGTGGGATCATAACTAACATGACGAATATTTGTTTATGCAATCAGGGATTAAATATGTAGAAATAATAAAATGACAAAATAAACACGAAGTTCGGGTATGAAAATATGGTAGTGTAAATAGCAGGGATTAAGAAAAACTTTTCAAAAATAACATGAATAAACAGGAAGTTTAGATAAGAAAGGCGATGGGATGGTCATTACTAAAAGAATTACCTGTTTGTGGTAGCCATGGCAGGGTGTGAAAATGTACAAAAAGAACATATGAAAGTGATAATAGTGAATTAATTATTAAAGCAAAAAGCGAACTAAAAGTAAAAACTGAAAATTAAAAAAGAAAAGAAAAAATCAAGTTTTTTTTACAGGGAACGACTAGTGAAGAGGTTAAGACCACTGTAGTATAAGAGACTGGACAAACTTTTTCTGTACAGAGTTCGGGCTTGTATTAACAAATAGCCAGCGCCTCCGCCATACACAAATGCTGAAACCTGACTCCATTTGTACCATTCGGCCTCACTTTGTAGATAATCTGGAAAGACGACTTCGGTGAAGCTACGTGGCTTGAGTTCAACAAGTGCTCGAGAATTGAGCTAGGCCCTGTTTTACACTGTCCTTTCGCTAACCATGCTGGATAATGTTCAGAGATGCGTTTAGAAAGTGTGCGATTTGTCCGGCCAATATAACTAGCTCTGCAGGAGCAGGTGAATTTATAAATACACATTGAGGTGGCTCAAAGCGGCAGTTTATCCTTCACACATCCATTGATCATTTGTTGGCTGTAAAATTGATACGTTCATTACATGGTGATGTGATTAGTCAGAGATATATGACATTCGATTATTACTATTATTACTTTCCGAGTTCATTTATGATAGTTTAATTGCTTCACTGGTTGTTCTGCATCTCGTCACAATCACTTCTAATCCTTCTCCAGAACTCAGAACATTTGAAATTAAAATTCTAAATTTCGACGATTTCATCAGCTAGACTGTACATGTTTAGGAAAGTTCCAGAATTATTTTCGGTCAGAGGTAAGATTAATACAATTACTAAGTGTAGCTGATATTATTATGAACCACAATAAATTTTGTTCGAAACCTTGTCATCCAGTATGTAATAATACTGTTTCATTGTGTGATACATCTAATAAAACAAACTAATATGGAATTACTAAGTGTAATAAACAGAAGATACGTTGTGGCACTATTCTACAAATATTTCAGGTCAAAGGTCAAAATGATGAAATTACAATGTGTAATTGTCATGACGACCAGGTAGAAAAGACAAAATAGGATTACAATTACTAGAAAACTAGTCAGTTTGTATAATTACGGGTTAAGGATGTAGTATTAACCAAAATGGGTAGGAGGTTAGGACATACAAATATAAAAACAGTAACCGAATCTAATAATTCAGATGGGGATATGAAAAGGTAAATATGACAAATAAACGGGAAAGTTGGACAAGAGTGATAACAGGATAACCATTATTGGTGAGACTGACTTCTCATGATGGCCACGGGGAGGGACAGTGGTTGAAAGTATTTCTTTTGGACACATTGAGTAGGCTTGAGCTTTTGGATCGGGAGTGCCTCAGCTATTCCTAGATGTTTTGATTTCACTCCCTTTGAGAGAGTGGTTGGGTCGGATCTTGTATATTGCTTTGAAGGACTTTTCAAATGTGGTTGAATGTCAGGCACTCACTAGATGTTCTTTAATCGAACTGTATATATCCCTTTTCATTCTCCCTTTGCTAATCATGCTGGGTAGTGTTCCCGCGCGCGTTTCACAGGTGGTCTCATGATTCGGCCAATGTTCTCAGCTCCACAAGAGCAAGTGAACTTTTATATTCATGTGGACGTGGCCAAATGCGACAGTTTATTTATTTATTTATTTTATTTTTGATTACAGCTTGATTCCACACAGTACTTTTCGGTACAAGTATGGAATTTTCAGCGTGGATATCGGTAGCCCAAAATTCGCAGGCCGACCATAGATATCAGGTGTGCGTCGGCGAGGGCTCAAACCCGGGACCATGTGCATGGTCGGCGAGAGTCCTAACCTACTGAACCTCAGATTGCTTCTTTTCACCTTATTCGATTACTGTAGAATGTTTAAAATAAACTCTGCCAATTATCTTTCAGAAATAATAATAATTAGCGAATCATCAGCAGAGGGTTCGAATCCAGGACCTTCCGGTTACAAGGCAAGCTGGCTGGCATATCATTCAGCCACTGGGACCCGATTCAATGACCAGCCTATGAATTCTAATTCCTACCAATTGGTGATTTAGCGCGATTGGTACCAAACAATGTCATCGGTGGGACATCCATCCTCACACACTTGACTGGATGGACCTCACTGAGATGAAACAGCTGATTACGTAATCTTTGTCTTTAACCTCACCCTCCCTTTTATAATCTGTAATTTTGCTTGTCTCTTGTTTCTATGATTTGAGTTCAACTCAGTACGTTGTTTACCTAACTTATTAGTCACTATGCATCTAACGCACATCCCATCTTTATTATGTAACTCCCTTACCATTATATGCATACATTTATTTTGTTTTAACTTAAACTGCCTGTGTAAAAACTATATAGGCGCAATTTTCTGAGCCCTGTTTAGTAATTGTGGAAGTTTCTGTCAACTGACAACATGTTAAATTTGCAAGTATGTTAAAACGTTTCTGTATTTAAACCTCAAAATTTATTTAGTCTGTAAGCAGCTGATAAGAGCCAACGAAATAAGCAATGATTGTGCGTTGGTGGCGCAGTGGTTAGGACTCTCGCCGACCATGTACATGGTCCGAGGTTCGATCCCCTACCGACTCACACCTGATATCTATGGTCGGCCTGCAAAATTTGGGCTACCGATATCCATGCTGAAAATTCCATACTTGTACCAAAAATACAGTGTGGAATCAAGCTGTAATCAAAAAAATAAATAAATAAAAATATTATTCTGCACAAACTACTGTTGTTCTCGCTTTATTCAAATTCATCAAGGGGAATAAATGCATGAACAGTTGCAATGTTTGGCGACGAAGGCTTCTCTTTCGTGTTTTTTGTCAACGAATTTCGGTGGATACCAGTTCTCTAGTAGGGTTTCACGTGATAAATTTACTTCTTCCTCTGTTATGTCTTCCGAGAAGATTTTTCTAATCCTTGAGCATAATATACGCACCAGGTTTCGATTTTTGATCAGTGCAACGTATCTGTGGAACTTGATGAACTATCCCATCCATGTTTGACTTGCGATATATCAAACAATCAGATCCTTCTTAGCGAACTTAACGCAAATGAATTCATTAGAATGAGGTAAATCAGTCATGTCAGAATTAAAGATAACTGAACAGCACTCAGAGTTAAGAGCACCTGCTAGAATAAGTACAGTGTACTGATTCATTATAATAAAGGTTTTTGTATTTCCTAATGAATGAAAAACAAACGATATTGTTTTTACTAATGTTTCGCTATTTTCAAGTATTGGTTTTGTAGGGATTTTTTTGACTGCATGGAGGATTTCATCATCATGAGCTGACATCAGTTAGAGAACCACTGGAAAACCAGCTGGGAGTACTGGATAGCTGTCTCGACAGCCTAGTTTGGGACTCTTCAGAAGTACGCACCCACTCACCAACGGGGTTCGAACCAGTACCTTCTGGTTAAAAAGTCAATGAGCTCGTAGACTATTGAGCCACTGGGACCCAATCCAATGGTCCTTGAATTTTAACATCTGCCAATTCATGAAATAACGCGACCATTTCTCAATGTCTTCTTCGATGAGTTACTGCCTCATCTTCAACCTGCTGTACCCCCTGCTGGTCACGGCTTCCCACTAGAACCTCAGGTCACTGCCTAAATAGGGCCAGTCGCTAGTGAGAACCACATAGCTAGAATAGTGGCCATATTACAACCTGACTTATAGAATTCAGTCTGCACCAATGAGAGGATTAGACACATCACACTAGTTACTAGTGTCAAATCAAAATATCCACTACAGTCCTACAGGAGGTCAATCGCGAGCTCGAATAGCACAATGGTAACGTCTCTGACTGCAGCCGGAACTGGATGACGCGGGTTTGAATCTCAGAATGGACATGAGTTCCTTCAAGGTTGCAGGTATGCCTTGCTGACTGGTGAGTGCCAACTATCACGAAACCTAGGTCCACGGCTTACTGTAGCTGATTGCCTCCAACCATCTAATATCACCAAATCAATGTGCACTGTGATGGCGAGCTACCTAGAATGGCAGCCACATTACAACCTGACTGACTGATAGAATTCAGTCTACACCAATGAGAGGACTAGACACATGGGCGAAGTTAAACTTTCGACACCACTAACTACCAATCAGCGAATTATCCAATGAGATTCACGAACGACGTCGAATTATCCAATGAGGTTCACGAATGTAGTTCAATGTTGTATAGCGCTTGATTCATTTCGAATCCATGCCCTTACAAGGTTACGGTTGCAATTCGAGGAGGACAGTGTTTTCCGGTATTGTTTGGATTTAGGGTTGCTCTGGAAGGAGCGGACGTGTTCGTGTGGTGCTATCATGACTTTGAAAAGCTATAGCAGATCAACTGATGGATTTGTTCGTCGTTGTGCTATATGTTTGAAGTGTGTTAGCATTAGAGAGGTTAAGCTGATAATTTTAATATTTCGTAGGAACTTTTTTCGCTAGGTCGCTTCTCTCCCTAAGGATAGCAGATAGAAAAGCAACTACTCTTATACCTATTATTACCAGACTTGCTAAGCGGGGGTCAATTATACACACCGACAAGTGGAAAGGCTACAATTCACTGTCATCTCTGGGGTATATTCACCACAGAGTGAACCATTCAGGTGATTTCGTCGATCCCGTTACGAGGACTCATACGAATTCCATTGAAGGGTTTTGGGGCCACTTGAAAAACAGGATAAGGGCTATAAATTGATCTCAAAAGGATCTCATTTATAGTCATTCAGATGAATATATGTACAGGATGTGGTGTAACTTCTCCATTGAAAGTCCCATGCTAAACTGGGAGATGTTTCTCTCACATGTTCGAGAAAGATACCCCTTGTAACCGTTTTATCCTTTTTTTTATTGTTTTTTTTCTATAAATACACGTTTCCATTCATCATATATCCCTCTTTAATGTGAATGGTCCGTTCAAGGTCGTTTGCTGATTGGCTGTTAGTGGTGTCGAAAGTTTAACTTTGCCGACACATGACACTAGTTACTAGTGTCAAATCATTCTAGCCACCATTCTAGCATCGCTATTTAATGCTAATACCTTTATGAAAATATTAATAAACCTGAATTTACAAAATCCACTCAGCAATATATATAACAAAGAGTGAAGGGGAAATACAAAAACCTTTATTGTAATGAATATCATATACCAGCGGTTAGGACGCTCGCCGACCATGCTCATGGTCCGGGGTTCGATTCCCGGCCGACGCACTCCTTTACCTCGCTAAACTCATAATGAGGCTGCTAAAGAGGAAAGGTTGGGCATGAGGCTAGCAACCCCATCCTATAAAAATAAACACTGCTACAGAAACTTCAAGCCACTGGCTTGAAGCCCTATGTTCCACTGGGGAACGTGAAGGAAAAATTATTAATTATTATTAACAGTGTACTGATATCTGTCAGATCATCCTACTACCCTCATCCCCATTTTATGTGTCTCTATGTGTTGCACACATGAAGCTAAATTGTCTTCATGCCAAAACAAACAGGTTACATAAAATCAATACTCATTTTATTTTAGAGTATTTGGTGCGTTGTGCATATGTGCATGTGTGTGTGTGTGTGTGTGCGCTTTATTTCGGAAGATTGTGTGACCTACTAAACACTTTTCTTTTTGAGTAGTTAAAAAATAATCGATAACTTTTTCGTTACATTCTTCACAGCTGAACACACACACACAACACGCTTATACACACACATACAAAAACAGAATATCTGTAAACGATTTCCTATATATTGGAAGAAAAAACATACTAAAATACAAAAATGGAGATTAAATTTTTACTCTTACGTTATACACACATTGTTAAAAAAAAGTCGATTCATATTGAATCCATTGAAAATAAATTTTAAAATGTACACTGAAATTTTAAAGATTATTTGACAATTTAAAACTTTTAAATATTATTGATTTACAGAGTTTTGATTGATTGATTGATTGATTATTTGAAGGACTTGAAAATGACTCTTCTAGTCACTAGTATTGCATTAGTTGTTGTGAGAAGTATTGACTAATGAGGCTCACCTAGTTGAATGTGAAGACAAAATAAATAAAAATACTCCTCTGATGAACTGGACAGTCGATTGCGCTACACATATCGCGAATTGACAGAAGTTAGGAATGATGAGCTATGTTTGAATTCTGTCCTAGTATGGTTGATCAATCAACGAGGTCGCCTAATAACTTGGAGATCGTGGATTTGATGCTTTAAGGTTGTTGGGAGGGGAAGGATGAGGAGGCATTGGTATGCACTGCTGAAGAGTGCCAAAAACGACCGAAACAGCTATCAGAGACTCTTTGTTGGGTTTCAATAGTTATATGACTGTAGTCAGTTCGTCATGGTGTTACTCCCGGAAATCTTTGACTATTTGTTTGCTGAAGATGAATAAACTAGCTTTGAGGTTTTAATTCACCACACCTCTTCGTCTCCCCTGTTAGAAAGTGTTGTGGAACATTAAGAAAACAGTATTCAGAGAAGATATTCTTCACAACAATCTGATTGTCAAGCACTACAACAAATAAAGCAAAGATAGAATTTCAAATAAACACAAAGAAGATGTGTAGAATGAAAGTAACCGACCAACCAACCAACCAACAACAACAACAACAAACATCAATCCCTATCAACAGAAGAAATTTGAAAGATGTTATTTCTTTCACTTACTGAAATACAGTCGACTCAACTACAGGTGGTAGCATAGATGATGACGTTAAAATCATAGTTAGAATAGGTGAGGAAAACTTTTTATTTTGTAAATTCTAGGTTTCAACACTAATGGCGAAATCCAAGTATCGGTTTGTAGGGATTTGGTTGGTTGGTTACAGGATTTCATCATGAGGGGAAATTAGTTAGAGAACCATTGGAAAACCAGCTGGTAGTACTAAGCAGCTGTTTCTTCAGTTTAGTTAGGGACTCTCCATTAGTACGTACCGACTCACCAACGGGGTTCAAACCCAGGATCTTCTGGTTACAAGGCCAGCTGGCTCGTAGACCACTGAGCCACTGGAACCCGATCCAATGGCCAACGCATAAGTTCTAACTTCTGCCAATTCACAATATAGCGCGACCATTTCTCAATGTCTTCTTCGATGAATTACTGCCTCTCTAACTAATGTCAGCTCATGATAATGAAATCCTCCAAGCAATCACATACAAAATCCCTACAAAACCAATACTTGAAAATTAATCTGACGCTCACGAGAGACTGGCCCTATTCAGGTAAAGCAGTTGTCTGGGATTCTAGTTAGAAGCCGTGACCAGTAGGGGGTACAGCAGGTTGAAGATGAGGCAATAACTCATCGAAGAAGACAATGCTAAGTAGTCGCTCTATGTCGTGAAATGAACTTTTTTTATCGATGAAGTCATGACACATATCAAGGAGATGTGCCTGATAATGACACTATATTATATACCTTTGTTTCCTTGAGACGTAGACTTTTGGATACTTGTTCATAAAATCGGAGGTTCTCCTAATATAACCGCTTCCACAGAAAGTCTGTAAGCTTCTGAAGCTGATGAGAAATAAACCAACGAAAGAAATAAACAATGATGGTACCATTGTCTTATTCTACACAAAAACAACCACACTCATTTCTAATAGTATAGCATGAAAACAGTCATTTGAGTACTGTTGTTGTTGTTTTGTTTTAAACTGTTTTATTTTTTTTAAATGCCCCACCCTCATTTAAAAGGCGTTGCTTAAAGCAACTCACACAGTATAGTCAAACTGACGGCAACAATGACGACAGCATCAACAGAAGAAGATTCTGTCTTTAAAACCAAAGATAAACATGTTCACTGGTAACATTATCGTTTTATATTCTTTTCTCTTTATTGCTTTTCTTGAACTGCTATTTTTTTTCGTCTTGTTCTCTTGTTCTATTCTACTAAATGTGCTGTTGAACAATGATGACGTTTGTAAGTCTATACAACATGTGTTGCATGCATGTGTGTGTGTGTGTGCCTGTATATAAGTAAGAGATTGATAACAGGCAATTTATATTGACTCATTTAACTTGAGCCATGGTAACAATCATCTTCACCAATCTGCCTCCCTCTCTCTCTCTCTCTCTCTCTATCTGTCTTCTGACTGTGCATCTCTACAATGGAATAATATTTTCTTTAAGTTTTGTAAAATTGAACCAAGATAGTAACAAGTTTAAACATGTTTGACATAAAAAGTGTGTGTGTGTGTGTCTGTGTGTAAGTGAGTGCTTGCGGGAATGAGTGAGTGTTTATGTGTTTGTAGGCGTCGTCAGAGCCACACACACACACTAACAAACTCATATACGCACGTATAAAGTATTTTTTTCTGTATATATATGCCTTCAACAAGGCCTCCATTACCCCACCCACCCCAACTCCTTCACAAATATATATACACACACACACACCTGATAGAATATGGAATCAATAATTGTGTCTTAGGTTTCCTTTCCAAGTTGAAATTCACACAAATGCTTGATGACGTTAACAGAGATGATGATGACGATGTTGATATTGACGATGGTGAGTCAAAAGCAAATGTGTATGTGTAGGTGTGTAGACCAAAAGCAAAATAAAAATAATTATGAAACTAGTAATGGTAACATAAATAAAAGAGAATATAAGTTATCTACTGTTATACCATATAAGGAGGGGACGTCTGAGACCCTCCCCTGCATAGGATTCTTAATAAAGCAGGAATTACGCTAGTGGCATTCAAACCTACAAACTCACTCACAAGTAGGACAAGCTCTGTAGGTTAAAGGACCCAGTTTACCCAATTAGACAAAATAATATAATTTACAAAATACCCTACAATGACTGTGAGTTAAGTCAACTACATAGGTCAAATTAGTAGGTCGGGGGATAGTTAGATTGTCGGAATATAAGAATTTAGCTAAGGTAAGAATGGTTGACCCCGAGATGAGTAGTTTAGGAAAAAGCTGAGCGATTGCACTACATGCATTCACACACAACCACACAATAAGGTGGGACAGAGTTAAAATTCTAAAAAGTAATCTAGGTAGGTGGAGAGAGACAGAGATTGATTACTGAATCCTGTTTGGTTCATCATCCAGTCTACACCGAACACATGCAACAGAAATGGCTCAAGGCGGCAAATACCAGAAATATGGAAGATATTGTTACCACCAGTGAGTGAAATCAGAGAAGGATAATGAATAATCATAAAATTCTATTTCAATTCACCTACATCACAACATTCTAACAAGTTATTTATTTATTTTGACTATAAAAACACTCGTCTTATTTCCCATCTGATTGTATTTGATTGATAACACTCATATTATTATTATTATTTCTGAATGTACATTATCCTATACTGGTTTTTATTCCAATATCTAGTCAACTTCACACATGTATATAAATGAAGCAAGAAAGTTGTGTGAGTAATTTGATATGATTATGAGCAGTAATAATTTGTGCTCGAATCTTGGTCATTAGTTAATATTTTTGTATAACACTACACTGTGTAATTTATCAAAATAAAATCTTATTCATAATGGAGATTTATGACTGTTTACCACGTGCTATCCTGGCCAATGAGAGTGGAAGACATGAAAAGATTAGCTGTCTTTGATCATAGGTGCCTGCGTTCCATCTCCCGTGTGAAGTGGTATAATAAGGTAAGCAATATTGAGGTTAGGCATCGTTCGAGTGCTAGGTAAGGAGGAGGGGAAATCAATCGACGAAGTTGTGAAGTTACATAGACTGAGATGGTTAGGACATGTGTTACGTATGCCTAGTCATCGCCTTCCTCGACACTGGGCAATGCTAGCTGATATAGGGTCAGCCTGGAAAAAAGCTAGCAGAGGTCAAACCCAAAACATGCCTTCACCAGTCAATGAAATCTACAACAATTAGTTTAAGCCACATAGGAAGGTGTACACCGGTCTCCTGGTTGGGGTCCTCGGGAAGGTAAAAACCAATGGCTGGAAACAATTGGTGACATGGCTCAAAATTGTTCTCAATGGCTGGAGTAGATGCATCCACTCCTTGTGACTTATGATTTCCAATGAAACTGTTTTGTTCTTCGTTACAACTATTCCTTTGTCTCACACCTCTGTTTACTGTCTCTCTCTATTGTGCATTTCTTCTACTTTCTTCTGTTGCTTTGTGTGGTACATGGAGGGAGTGTGGAGACTTGAACTGGTGCACATCGGTGCAAAGTTGTTCTGTGTCGAAAACAGACAAACTGCGTGCTATATACTGGCATTTGTAGGTATGTATGTGCATGTGTTTGTGGTTGGGTATCTGTATGTTGGATATATACGTACGTGTATTGATTACCACCCATGTTGTGCCCAGCATTTTTCTATACTCCTTGCAGACAGTAATACCACCAATTCCGATTATATTAATAATAATAATAATGCTATTCATATTGGTACCTCTTTTTCTTGTAATGTTAGTGCTTCTATGAGGAACAAGTTCACTGTTTTTAAGAGAATAAAAGACAAACTCAGCAAAGAAAATTTTACGAAGTTCAACAATACCGTCCCAGGAGTGTGAACGCTTCAATGACCCTAAACGTATGCTAGTCGTTGGCTAACGGCATCTGTCATTATCATAGCTGAAATATCAACGCTATTCACCAACTTAGGAACAAATTTCACCCAGATCACTTTTTCATGTACTGTTTGGACGATTTGTTAATACCTCGTTAGGGTTAGGATTAGGGTTAGGATCAGGGTCATTATTACGATTACGGTTAGACTTACGTTTAGGATAAGGGTTGTAATTAAGGCTGGGGTTGGTGTTAGCTTCAAGGTTAGGGTCACGATTAGGGATAGATTTAGAGTTGATATCATTTATTTTAATTTGTTTTTATTATCCACATTTTCCTGGTAATTAATCATCTGTCCTCTTGCTGGAAATCATAATAATTCAACCGAGGGCTGTTTTGGAAGACTACAAGCAGGATGAGAGAGATAAACGATTCCAAAAACAGTTTATCTGTAGTCATCTCGGTGAATACTCACGTACAGAAACTAGTCTAACTTAGCCAATGATACTCCTCGTTATAACTAGGACGTATTTACAAGTCCTGTCGGAGAATGATAACCTGTTTAATGCGTTTTCAAGCATTTTCTTGTCAATACACATCATGTTTTGAACAAACGTCCCGTACGTTCGCACTCTTGGGACACTACTGTTGAACTTTCATTATAATAAAGGTTTTTGTGTTACCCAATGAATGTAAACAAAACGATATTGTTTTTTACTGACATTTCGTTATTTAATGTTAATAGCTTTATCAACACAAATGTGTGATAAGCGAGTTCACTGTGTTTTAAAAACACACTACTTTTATAATTTTGCATACTCATGAAATCCAACAATCTACACTTGATTTTGTTATCTTTACCAATTGACCAACTTGACAACGAAAAATGACCCCAGACTAATGAATGATGATCAAGTTAGTAAACTTTGTTTTGATATCATAACAGATGTACTATTACCTTTGATATTTGGTTTGTGTGATCTTCATTGTTATTTTGACTTTCAATATGTCCTGCTTTTAACTTGACCTAAGTCTATTCTCTCACCTCTTAACTCTTTGTTATATATATGGTGAGTGGATTTTGTAAATTCCGGTTTAATAATACTTTGATAAAGCTACTAGTTGCATTAAATAGCGAAACGTCAGTAAAAACAATATCGTTTTGTTTTTCATTCATTGGGAAATACAAAAACCTTTATTATAATGAATATCATACACCCAATACCCAAATTTTTTCAAACCGTTAAAAGTGACCTTGGTTTGGACATATATATAAGTGACATCAGTTAGAGAACCACTGGAAAACCTGGGAGTACTGGACAGTTGTTTCGTCCTAGTTTGGGACTCTTCAGCAGTACGCGCCCACCGGGATTCGAACCCAGGACCTTCTGGTTACAAGGCGAGCTCGTAGACCATTGAGCCACTGGGACCCGATCCAATGGTCAGCTCATGATTAAATCCTCCATGCAATCAAACAAAATCCCTACAAAACCAATACTTGGAAAAAATATATATATAACTGTTGAACTTTGCCGAAAATTTCCTTTATCGACAAAATCATCTTCACAGACTATGTTGTCCAATCGTATTTACATTTGAGTATAGTTGGTTTGCAAGCACTAGATTTGTGTTTACGAATTGATCACGGATTGATATCAGTCAGAGAAATGTTGAAAACTAGCTACAGGGAGTAGTGGACAGCTAGTTGTTTCATTCTAATTTCAGGATTATCGGTAACACGCACCCATCCCAGGCGGATTAAAACCCAGGAACTTCTGGTTACAAGACAGGCTGTCTCGTGTACCCTTCAGTCTCTGGGACCCGACTGCTCAATGGCCAGCCCATGGATTCTAACTTCTACCAATTCATGATTTTGTGCGACCACCGACCAATGTCGTCTTTGTGACATCCATCTTCACACTTGACTGCTTGGCCGTTACTGGTCACGACTTCTTACTAGAACTCCAGGAAACTCCATCCTGAAGCCAATCACTCACTAGCGAGTGAGCATCAGATTAGTTTTTTATAGTTTGGTTTGTAAGAACTAGATTTGTTTTTACGAATCGATCACGGATTGATATCATATAGAGATTTTTAGCCTGCCCGAGGACTCCAACCAGTCAATCAGCCAGTCTCCAACTGCTTGCATTACTGGCTAGAACTAACTGTTGTGAATATCATTGACTGGTGAAGCTATATTTTGGTTTGACCTTCACTGGATGTTTTACAACCTAACCCTATATCATCTAACGTTACCCGTCGAGGAAGGTGATAGCTGGGCATGCGTGCGTAACACATGTCCCACTCAGTCGATGTAACTTCACAGTCGATTGATTTCCCCTACTTACCTAACAGTCTACAGAAGCCTAACCACCTCAGTATTGCTCAGCCTATTAAACCGACCACCTAACACGGGAGATAGAACGCAGGTACCTATAATCAAAGACAGCTAGCCAGCCAGCCAGCCAATCAGTCTTTTCATGCCTTCCACTTTCAGTGACCAGATCTCACTCTTAGCCATTAAAGAAGAACGAAGCAAACTGCCAAGCAGTATACACACCTTTTGGTCGACAGTCGACCAGATATAATAATAATAATAACAGTGAGTTTGTTTCAAACAGTATTGTCCATTCAGTTTGAAAATTTCAGCATGTCATAGATTATTGGATCTAATGTTTTGTTGATATAGTATAGTGAGAGGAAATACAAAATTAACAGTTATTCACACAGCTTAAATGATGTTCACACTTAAGAAAAAAATAAACAAATAAAAACAAAAACATTGTGAGGATTAAATAAGAAGACAGTTGCAGCGAAGAAAATTTTCTTTTCGACGAAGTCATCATCTAGGCTGTACATTCGTGTATTTATATCAAATGGATGGGAAAGTTCCAGAATAATATCCGGTCAAGGGTCAAATTAATAAAAATTACAATTAGGAATTCAAATGCCATAATAAACAGGGGACGGATTAAACAAACAAAGTAGCGTCATAATTCGGGGGTTAGAAGTGTAGAAATAACAAAAGAGACAGGATGTTTGGATAACAAATCTAGTGGGATCATAACTAATGTGACGAATAATTGTTTATGCAATCAGGGATTAAATATGTAGAAATAATCAAGTGACAAAGCAGACAAGAAGTTTGGATATGAAAATATGGTAGTGTAAACAGCAGTACCATGCGCCGACTTGAAAAACGCGCTCGTGAACACTATCCAGCCTGGCTAGTAAAAGGAGAACGAAAACAGGTAAATAGTTCGGTGACAGTACACCTGGTGAATTCAGGACATTCAGCGCCACTCGAAAAATCCTTCAAAATCATTTACAAGATTCGATCAAACCTATCAAAGGGAGTAAAATCAAGACATCTGGGCATAGCCGAGGCGCTAGCTATACAAAAGCTCAAACCCACGCTTTGTATACAAAAGAAATACGTCCAACCCCTGTCCTTGTCATGGCCATCATAAACAGGTAATTTTTAGTAATCACCATCCCATCGCCTTTCTTATCTAAACTTCCTGTTTATTCATGTTATTTCAAGTTTTTCTTAATCCCTGCTATTTACACTACCATATTTTCATACCCGAACTTAGTGTTTATTTTGTCATTTTACTATTTCTACATATTTAATCCCTGATTGCATGAACAATTATTCATCACATTACTTTTTTTAATCCAAACATCCTGTCCATTTTGTTATTTCTACATTTCTAACCCCTAATTGCACAATGTCAGTCGTCTTAGTTATTATGATGCTACTTTGTTTGTTTTATCCATCCCCCTGTTTATTATGGCATTCTAATTCCCAATTTTAATTTTTATTAATTTGACCCTTGACCGGATATTATTCTGGAACTTTCCCATCCATTTGATATAAATACACGAATGTACAGCTAGATGATGACTTCGTCGAAAAGAAAATTTTCTTCGCTGCAACTGTCTTCTTATTTACTCCTATGACCCAATGTGTATATTCCGTGAATTGTGAGGATTATAAATAAAAGAAATACAATAACAGTAAAGTTTGGTACTGTAAGGGTGGAGAAAACGGTTTATTTAGAAGTGCAAAGAAGGTTAGTTGGTTAGTTCATGCCTGACACTATTTTCATCACATAAATTACGTGCCCCTAAATATGGTATAGTGGAGTTTTTATACTTAGATGTACGTGCATAAATTCTTCTGAAAAGACTCCTTGTTTTACCTGAGGATAGTTATGCTTGAATGCCTTAACTTTGTAACCTAAAACGTCAGACGATATATTCTTTTAGAAATTGCTAAGACATGGGAAGACCAAGATAGGTCAGAAGAAAGAATTATTCCAAGATACTTAACTTCAAATTTGATTTCTATATCAATATCGTCAATTTTGCAAATGGTAGAAGAAATTAATAGCTTCATTTAACTGTCTTTTCCATTGGAAACTGGAAATCAACAGTCTGACATTTGGGAAGATTTAGTTTAAGACCAGTAGGCGAAGACCATTCGCTAACTGCTGATAGAAAGCTCTTAATCTCAGTACAGTCTAGCTGGTAGGTAACAGACATTGAAATAGTCAGATCATCGGCATACTTAAGAAAGTTCATTTCATCATCAGAGTAAGGTAAGTCATGCAAGATGAAATAAAACAGAAAAGTAGAAAGGACAGCGCCTTGAGGGACACCAGCCTCAGTAAGCAATGACGTGGACGACTTTCCCTGACTGACATACTGCGTACTGCTAACCTTCCTGAGAAATAAGAATGCAGCCATTTGAAAACCCAACAGTTAGTTTGAGTTCTAGCAAGCTTGCTTAACAAAATGTCCCTAGGTACTGAGTCGAAAGCAGATGTGTAATCTAAGAAGGTGCTGAGAACAATATGTATATATCATATCTACTTAGCGAGAGACGGCGTAAATTGGCATATGAAAAACGATTTTAGTCTCTCTCCCTCTCTAGGATAACGCGACATGGATCCCAGAGCTATGGTTGAATTAGACTCATGTGTGTCCTGAGATCTGAGGAAGGAAAAACGCACAAAATAACGAAAAATAACACCGTTTCATTACTAAGTTTGCTTATACACACATATGCTGTATCTACTATGGTCTATCTGAGTCACTCACTCATTTACACACACATGCTCGTACATGCTTAATATTCATTCTAGTCTAAATCGCATCATCATTCAACATCTGCTAACTACCTTTTCATTAAAAATAAACACACACACACACACACATAGAAACTATCTGACATAAACAACACAAAATAAATGTTCAGAAAAATAGAAGAAAAAAAACTGTAGATGATGATGATGACGGCAACACAACAACAACAACAACAAGACACAGAGATGAGTTCTCTGTCAAGTAAGCTTTCTTGTTTTGCTTTGTCATAGCTATTATTGTCCTTCTTTATATACACATATATATATATAAGTTTATTTTATTGATTAAACACTGCTTAACTTAGTAGGCTATCTGGTCAATCGACAAGTTTCTAACTCTTTTCTTGCATGCTTTCTCATTCACACTGTGTATATACATATATGAATGGATGAGTAATTTATTGCATGCATTTATTTGTGTGTGTATGTGTTTGTGTGTGAGTGTGAGTAAATATATGTATTCATGCATATACGTGTGTGTAATTATCATCTATCTATTGATTGATGAACTAATAAGAGTAGTGCTTTATTCTAGAATTTTAAACTGTGCGCGCAACAAAATTCAATATAGTATTGAACAGAAAAGAGTAAATTTTGAAAATCATCTCAACATCATCATCATCGTCATCATCAAAGCGATAGTAGCTAGTTAAGTGGAGCATAATTGACCTGATATCTTATAGCCATTATTATTATTATTATTATTATTATTATTATTATTATGAGTAATCGTAT
Source organism: Trichobilharzia regenti (assembly GCA_944472135.2). Classification (NCBI taxonomy): domain Eukaryota; kingdom Metazoa; phylum Platyhelminthes; class Trematoda; order Strigeidida; family Schistosomatidae; genus Trichobilharzia; species Trichobilharzia regenti. Next base: position 10,563,798 of record OX235262.1, read on the forward strand.
AATGAGTAATATTATTCATATGAATAATAGTTATGGTAGTATTACCCGCTGTATAGCTTATTCATAGCTTGGTTACATTTCAGTAGATACAGTGAAAAGCAGAGTATGCGGGTTACTGTGCTTTAAACAAATAACAAATAAATAAATAACAATAATTAAATCAATAGGAATAACTTTAAAAATACCACCATCAACGCCATCATCATCATCGTCAAGGCTACCGTTATTATGATTAGTCAACCTCATTGAAATTGGATAGGTATGAATTAATGAGAGATAAGAGTACTACCAGTCATGTCATTCATTAGCGTTTAACGCTAATCGACAGAGAAGTAGTTTCCAGTAGTTTTCTGAAATTTTGTTGTTTTCTCTGTGTCACTCAACAGGGAGATGGTTGTGGTGGTGGTGGTGATACAACAACATGATGGTCCTCATATGATGTTTTATGTGTGTGTGTATGTCTGTATGTTCGTTTGTTTGTTTGTATGCGTAAAAGATTTGAGTTTACGAAAAAAGAATTATACACACACACACAACTATACCTTAAGTCTCTCACATGAATATAGACTCACATGCACACACGCATACACACACGCACACACATGCAAACACGCGTTACTTTTAACATCATTCAATCTCACTTACAGCTTACACATGAATCTCTGAAGTAAATGAATAACGTGTAAGCAACTGGGTGTAATTAGTTATATAGAGGGATAGATGAAACAGCAGTAATCCTTTTTTTTACCAAAAGTAATTTATTGATTTTTTTTGTTAATCGATTCAGCACTCTAAATAGAGGTGCATACGTATATAAGTATTTATGTACTGACAGACAAGAGAGCATGATTTTAAATCGATAAATTTTGAAGTCATAAACGTTTGAGTTTACTATCCTTCTGTATGAAAACAAACTAAACTAAACTTAGGTAGAATTTTTTTTTAAAAATAAAAGATTCGCGTATTTTGTTTTTTAAATACACTGAATTATGCTTCTCATTGTATTTGTTTTGGATGATCATTGATTTTTAGTATTTTTCTGTATACGTAATACCTTACCATTATTATTACTATTATTATTATTATTATAAAGTTGATCTGTATGTGAATGTGTGTATAAGAGATTTTCTTCAATGAATGTATGAATGTGCATGGGTGTCGGTGTGTTCTGTGTGTACATTGATGCTTGGATAGACACAAGGATTATTATTATTGTTGTTTCTGATTTTGTTGGTATTCTCTGAACTGGTTGATTTATTCGCGAAGCCTTTATTGTTCGGCTTCAGAAAGCTTCACAGTGAGCTTAAAAGTTAGTCCAGTAACTACTTTTTACATTAGGAAGAGGTTAAGGCACTCAGGCATAACCTAAACAGCCCTCCTCCTCTTACACTTTGTCAACTCGTGTATTTTACCTATTCTTCTTTACTGTTCACCTCTGCTTATTCTTTCCTGGATTGCTTAAAAAAGACTATGTCATAATTCATAGGACTCTGAAAACTGTCAGTAGGACGAGTTGTATCTCATTGAGCCATATCGTTGACATTGTCACTGAAAGGCACTTGATGTCATGCAACAAATTTGCTAAAGGAATTTTGTCAGACTCTGAGCACCTACTCTACCCTCAGCTCCAGCCTTGTGTCTCCTCAGGTAAAACAAGGAGTCTTTTTAGAAGAATTTATGCACGTACATCTAAGTATAAAAATTCCACTATACCATATTTAGGGGCACGTAATTTATGTGATGAAAATAGTGTCAGGCATGAACTAACCAACTAACCTTCTTTGCACTTCTAAATAAACCGTTTTCTCCACCCTAACAGTACCAAACTTTATTGTTATTGTATTTCTTTTATTTATAATCCTCACAATGTTTTTGTTTTTATTTGTTTATTTTTTCATAAGTGTGAACAACATTTAAGATGTGTGAATAACTGTTAATTTTGTATTTCCCCTAACTATACCATGTCAACAGACCATTAGATCCAATAAACTATGACATGCTAAAATTTTCTTGTAAATCTTGTAAAATGTCTGGCGAGCAGAGCAAGGAAGATATGTACGGGTGAGCTCTTACAAAAGGAATTTGAATATATTCACTATTCCTTGACGGAGATGGGCTATCCGAGTAGTTTCATAAAGAAACATATGAAATTATCAGAGAAAAAACCTGTGACTCTGACTGCACACAAGAAACCTCTATTTATTAAGTTACAATTTAATGGTGACTTATCTAGTGAGATTCTATTCCAAAGACTTTCAAGGAGCATACGTAGAACATTTTACGCAGCACACCTATGTTTGTCATTCTCTAGCCGACGAATGATTGGGACGCAAACGAAGGATAAGCTTGATAGTTTTGCCACATCTATGTGTATTCATCAATTCAGCTGGACCTGCGGTGACAGTTATGTTGGGCGTACTACTAGACAGCTTAGCCAACGTGTTAGTGAACGTCTACCATCTTGGTGGTTTAGTAAAGGACAGACAAAAACAATCCGTAGCTCAATTCTGTCACATTTAATTGATAGTGGTCATATAGTCGAGAAAACGAAAGCCTTCAAAGAAATTCATCGTATCCCTCCGAATCTTTCTAATAGACTTCGTATTCGTCTACTGCACACAGCTGAGGCGATAGGCATTCGAACTATTAAACCTAAACTATGCATTCAAAAGAAGTTCGTACAGCCATTATCCCTCCCTTGTTGGCCTATTAAGATATAACCAAATAAAGACTTCTACACCACCCCTTATTTATATTTCCAACCCTATCTTATCATCCCTTTATCTTATCTTCATTATAAACGTGTTTCATTTCCTTCCCTTATAATCTAATATTACGTAATCGGTTCATTTGTTTTTAATAGCCTTTATCGACTACTTCCACCTGAACAATTGTTTGTTTAATCATACTGTTTTTCATTATTCGTGTTATCACAGATTGCCTCATTTTTTCATCCTTATTATTGATAAGACCATTATTATTTTTACTACTACTATTAATATTATCATTACTAATATTATGACCAATTGCAAAATTCATATTCACCATCGTATTATCCTATAGAAAAAACACCATGAGGATTGGTTTATATTTGAAATTTTATTTGTAAAATTACGTAGGTATATTAGAGTTTGCTGAAGTGATTTCTATCAAGCGCTTGAAACCAGATCTATGTGTTCAGAAAGAAGCAGTTATTAGTCTTTCTTTGCCTTGGTAACTGGATGCCTTTTTTTCTCTCATCTGATTACGTAATCTTTGTCTTTATCCTCACCCTCCCTTTTATAATCTGTAATTTTGCTTGTCTCTTGTTTCTATGATTTGAGCTCAACTCAGTACATTTTTACCTAACTTACTAGTCACTATGCATCTAACGCACATTTCATCTTTATTACGTAACTCCTTTACCATTTTCTGCATACATTTATTTTTTTTAAAACTTGAACTGCCTGTGTAAAAACTATATAAGCGCAATTTTCCGAGCACTGTTTAGTAATTGTGGAACTTTCTGTCAACTGACAACATGTAAAATTTGCAAGTATGTTAAAACATGTCTGTACTTAAACCTCAAAATTTATTTAGGCTGTAAGCAGCTGATGAGAAGCCAACGAAATAAATGATGGTACCACATTATTCTGCTAAAACTGTAGTTCTTGCTTTGTTCAAATTCCCTGAAGGGGAATAAATGTATGATATTAGAGCTCTCAGGCCTGATGAGATCTAATTGAAAAAATATTGTTCGCTTAAATGGGTTGTTATAAATTTTACTATGGGAATATTTAAAATACTGTTTGAAACAAACTCACTGTTATTATTATTATTATTGTTATTATTATTACTTCTTCTCACACTACTACTGCTCTGATTGTTACTTATAACCAGATATAAGTAGTGTAGCAATGAACAAGTCCAGAAAAGCAACAGTATTGTTTCTGACACTGGAAAAAGCAATCGAAGAACACAACTATGGGAAGAACGTTAAAATGTCAAAGTTGAGATAGGAAAGGCAAGATATGCCTTCATCAACCTGAAACCAGTTTGGAAATCTTCTTCACTCAGCAGAAGCAATAAGATCTGGATTTCCAACAAATATGTGAACTCAGTCAGTCAGTCAGTAAGTCAGTCATTTCTTCTGAATGGGTCAGAAACATAGTGACTGCATCACGAAAAGCATTTCCAACAAGAAACTCTGGCTAGGAACAAACCAACTAAGAACCGATTGCTTAACAAATCTGTGAGAGAAACAAGAGTTGGATAGAGCATACATTGAGGAGGCCACCGAATAACATAGCTCTCAATGCAAGCGATTGCTGGAGTGGAACTCAAATAAAATATCATCAGTGTGAGGCTGTCATGAAGGGGATCGTGAGAAGAGGAGATTAGAGAGACCATGGTCAATCATGTTGCTAGCCAGCTGAGGAGGATGACAGAAAACAGAAGAAAGTGGAAATGTGTTGTTTAAGCCCGTATATTCCACATTGTAAACCTGAGTGATCGACTGCCGTGTGCAGTATACGAAGGACTAGACACATCACACTGAATACTAGTGTTCAATGAAAGGTAGCAATAAGTTAGTAACACTCTCTTTTTTCACGCATACTTCAGGTTTCATTCATTCAATAAATAATCACATCTCCATCACTTCGAAAGTAGTCTTGAGGTACTTTCTCTGTTCATCAATTTAAGCGATTCTATTACGTTGATTTTGTCTCCTGTATCAGCCAGGCGCCGAGCTATAGCACTATTAAATGCTGTCGAATCTATAAGACGTAGACTTTTGGGCATTTATTTAACATTTTTTGTAAAAAGTCGTTTCGATAAAGCAATAAGATGTAATTTTGTCTGAATCGAGTGTAATGTTGTATCTGCGCAACACACTTCGAACAATCTGATCATACACCGACTTGTCATAGGAATATATACCAAACTAATAGGGAGGTAAGAGGTGAGAAAATAGACTCATTAGGTCAAGTTAAAAGGACATATTGAAGGTCAAAATAACAATGAAGACCACTAAACCAAATAGCAGAGGTAATAGTACATCCGCTATGGTATCAAACCAAATTTACAAAGGAAGGTTTAATGTGATGATGAATTGTTGCTTAGAACGCATAAATGTGGTTTAAACATTCTAATTGCTAGGGCTTCCACAAACTTCAGGCTACGCCCCCAAACTCTTTCTATGGGTAGGCTTACAAGACGTGTAAACGTCAATTTTATGTCCTCTCTCCATAATGTTTTTCGCCATTAATGGGTTCTGAAGATCCTATTTATTTCTGGAGCCATTTGGGAATATGCTCTGAAGCCCTTACTTGCAGAGATCGATGAGTCCTCCCTCCTGTGTATGTGTGTCCGCATGTACATTCAAATTGGTAAATACAGTGGGATGTGACATCATTTTTCGCATGTTCGAAGGGCTTAGATGGATATATTGGCTTTACATTCTCTATTAATATGATATTTGCTGCATAAAAAATCTTTTTAACAGCAGCGTTCAGTCTTTGTCAAGTTATCAAGCTGCTTCGAAGCCCTATATATGGCAGTTTGATGTGCACGTCTTTCTTAGGGGCGAGTTGGAGATTGGGTCATGGTGTTCTGACTACTTTATCTCTCCTGATGTACTTGTCTGGATAATTGTTATCGACTAGAGTTTGTGTCAACTTTCTTTCTTCTTCATTAAGTGTGTCTTCAGTGTATATTCGTTGGATTCTACTGAGGAGGCACCTTAATATGGCTTTCTTGTACAGAACAATCGTCTCTAAGTCCTTCCAACATACTTGCTACCGTATGTATATGTGAATTTCTAAAACACAATGGAAGCTGACGAAAACGGGAAAATGGTCTATTTTGCATCGTGTAATACAACAGGTTGGTGTTTTACAAGAAGATCAGTTTAGCAGCTGTATACGTTATTGATTCCCCATCTAGTAATTTGTCTGGTAATTCTTTCTTTCTGAAAACTCTGTTATGTCTACCTTCTCAGACAATCGTGACAATAGTCACTTCTGATATTGCCGATATGTCAATGAAGAAACAAAGTGAGACTTACGACATATTGGAGAAATTCAGTGAAGTACATCCTGGCATAAGCTTCACTCAGGAAGAAGAAAAAGATAATGACTCTATCCCCATTTTGGACGTCCTAATCATTAAATGAACAGATGGAACGATATTTAGACGCCTGTATAGAAAATCTGCAACCACTGGACAATATACTCACTTCATGAGTTTCATACCTCTGCAATACACACGTAATTTGGTTAGATGTCTGATTCACTGGACTACAGTTATGTGTTCGAATGAGAAAGTGGAAGAAGAATTCGGTAATATTCGTGATCTACTAAGCAGAAACGAATATCCGAATAAATTCATGAACAAACACATGAACTCAGAAAGCGAAGTGTCGAAGCTGCAGGCTGTCTCTAAAAAGTCAATTTTTTTAAGGTTACAATTCACAGATGATGTCGAGAAAGAGACCTCATTACAGTTTCTGAGAAGGGTCTTTTAAAGGACTTTCTATGCAGCTCAGCTATGGTGTATATTTACTAGCCGACCAATACATAGGTAAAGAAATAAAGACAGATTGCTCTGTTTCACCTAATCCATATGTATTTATCGGTTTAACTGCCCGTGCGGACGGTCATCATCATCGAATTTATAAACACCTCCGAATAAAGTTGTCATATGCAGCTCAATACTAGTTCATCTCGTCGATACTAACCGAACGTCAATTCGTCTCTAAAAAAAGCTTTGAAAGTTATTTATCGTATATCACCCAACCTCGCGGAAGGTGTACGAGCACGACTTTTACATATGTAGAACAGAGGCAATCGGAATTCATCTGAACAAGCCATATCTGTGTGTCAGTTTAAAAGAAATTCGTACAGCCCCTTTCTTTGCTATGGCCAACTACATAATATGCATTAAGTTTTTGAAAACGAGTTTTTCGCCTCCCCTTGTAACACTGTCTTTTCAGTATACAATGATATCATTCTATTTCACAGGCTCTCATCAGCTGACTGCAGACTACCTGAAATTACAATGGTTATATAGATGATAATAACATAACATACTTTAATGTTCGAGTGGTGGTAGAAAAGAGATACTATAAAATTGACGCGTCTAAATGAAAGCATTACAATGTTTTTAGTTTAAGTTTTCATCATCAATTTATACGCTTTTAAAGTTGAAAAGAGGGGGAGGGGTAAGAGAGGAAACAGAAAAAATTGATTAACAGAACAGTGTCAGCTTGTAGCTTGTTCACATAGCAGCTCAAGAAACAAAAACGGTTACAGTTTATGAGATTAAGATTTGTCACCTCCAACTGCGTTTATGAATTCACGTGCACTTGCGGGAGCAAGTACATTGGAAGGACAGAAAGAAGGGCTTCTATCCGGTTTTCTGAACATATTCCCAAAAACCTGTGCCTGAAAGGAAGCAGATATTCCCAGAGTGCAATTACCAGACACATTTTTGATACCGGACATCTCGTAGAGATTTCTAAGTCCTTCAAAATATTAAATAGACAAAGGACAGCAAATTTACTACGATTTTCCCGAAGCAATCGCAATCAAAAGACTTAAACCAGACTTATGCATACAGAATGAGAGTGTGATTAACCTCTCACTCCCTTGGTAACAGAATTTTGATTTTGATTAGTCATCTAATTCAGTGATCTCAACTCACTAAACAAATCTTAATCTCATAAACTGTAACCGCTTTTGTTTCTTGAGTTACTATGTGAACCTACAAGCTAACACTCTTTTGTTAATCAATTTTGACCTTGGCAGCCTGCTTAAATCTTGGGCTACCAATTACCTTAAACATTACAAATCATATTGCATCTAATTTCTCATTTCTAATTGATATTTTAATCAATAAATCTTATTCAAATATGACCTCAAATCGGATTATTTATTCTCGTGAATATCTAATATCTTTAAAACCTACTGATCTGCAACTCCATAAAAAGACAAGAAAAAGCATCATGCCGGCTGGCAGAGAGCATTAAAAAATACCCCTATTCAATTCATGACTGTTCCCGCAATTATGAGTACCAATTGTCGCTCCCTGCCGGCTAAAATTAACTGTCTTCAATCGCTGGTGTCTTCCATTATATATCATAATACTGGGATCATATCACTTCAAGAAACATGGCTTCATGATCTATATGATGACAATCTAGTGTATCTAAATAATTTCAAACTATTCAGACAAGATCGGTGTAGTTCCAGGAAGAAACGCGGTGGCGGTGTCGCCATCTTCATCAATTCACAATGGTGTACGTCTAATAATGTATGTTTCAAATTCTCTAGTGACAATATTGACTGTCTCACCGTTAAGTGTCGACCTAAACATTTGTCAAAATACAACTACATTTACATCTCGAACATGTATATTGCTCCTGGATGCAACTCCACAGAATTATCTTTATTTGCGGATGAATTTACTTCCCTTGCTGCCACCTCCTTCGGAAATTCCTTGTCTATAGTTACTGGTGATTTTAATTCTAGTGACCACAGCTTCCTAATTTCACTTGGACACGATAATATTGTCAACTTCCCGACTAGAATGGACAACACTCTTGACCTTGTGTTTACAAACGATGCAGGAATATTTGAAGCTCGAAAAAGAGCCCCACTACTAAATTCAGATCACTGTATCATAAGAATATTGCCCAAAGTATATGGAAAGCAGCACAAAAGGGTCTTCTCATACCTTGGAAAGAAAACACAACACAGATGTTATTCCCATGACAACATACTGAACCTAAGGTCCATGTTAAAAGACACAAACTGGGATCTATTTACTGAACAAGCTCTTGATAACACAATTGCCAACATAACACATTATCTTAATTTCTGTCTTGATGTTTGTTGTCCAAAAGAGACAATCTTCTTAAAATTCGATCGCTTCTCCTCTTCTCAACTCAAAAAGCTCCGCCGTGAAAAAGAAAGGTTGTTCAAAATGAAAAACAAATCTGGTGTTAAGAGAATGAACACTTTGATTAAGCTTGAATTACAAAGATTGAATGCTCTCTATAACCAGAAGTTTCTTTCATGTAAATCCCCATCAAATATGTGGAAGTTATTAAAGGAAATCACAGGTGGTAAGCAAATGTTGAATGATATTTCTGTAGATGTTAACATGCTTAATGAATCCTTCATATGTATCCCAGCAAATGTTATGATTCCTAACTCAAATAGTGTAAACAATGACTGCTTCTCATGCTTTAACACGAATGATGTCCTCAAGTGTCTTCAATCTCTCAAGCCTACTCAGTCCCTCGGTCCTGATGGTGTTCCTGCTGTTATCCTTAAGAAGTGTGCCGACATCTTGTGTTCCCCGCTAACTGACATTTTCAACGAATCGTTTTCCAAAAGTATTATACCTGAATCATGGAAAAACATCAAGATCGTTCCAGTGCCTAAATCTACAAGTGGACCTAATGTTAAGTTTAGACCCATTTCAATTACCTCACCCTTTTTGAAAGTTATGGAAAGACTTATTTTACTTAATCTTGATCCCTCTTTAAAACCTTTCAACGACCCCAACCAGTTTGCTTATAAACATAGTAGGAGTACGTTAGATGCCGCTGTCGTCCTCCACCATAGCATAGTCTCTAGTTTAGATAAAGGAGCTAAATACGTTCGCTGTGCCTTCCTTGATTACACATCTGCATTTGACTCTGTTCCCAGGTCTCTCTTGCTAAGTAAGCTTGCTGCAACACAGGCTGAAAGCTGGACAAATAAGTGGTTGCATTCCTATTTTTCTGAAAGGAAGCAGTACACCGTCTACAATGGAAAATCCTCCACTACCTCACTTACTTTAGCTGGTGTTCCTCAAGGTGCTGTTCTTTCTCCCTTTCTGTTTCGTTTTTCTTACATGACTTGCCTCATTCTGATGTAGCCACTTTTGTTAAGTATGCCGATGACCTCTCGGTTTCTATGCCTGTCAACTCTCAGTCAGATTGTTCCAAATTAAATAGCTTTCTGTCGGAAATTAGTCAGTGGTCCTCTTCAAACGGACTTAAGCTTAATCCGTCTAAATGTCAGGTAGTCAATTTCACTTTCAGACGTAAATGTGACCTACAGCAACTAGTTAGCTCACATGGCCCCACTCTCATTGACGGCACAGAGGTTGAAAATACATCTAATGTCAAGTACCTTGGGCTGAGTTTTTCCACCGATCTTTCCTGGTCTTCCCACATCTTGCTAGTTACTAGAAAGATGTTTCGCTTAACGTTCTACATTAGGAAATTTAGGCAGTCTGGCATAAAGCAGTCTTTACTTTCTCAGTTTGTAAATTCTTGTATTCTACCCATCCTCCTTTACTGCTCCCCATTAGTCTTTCCTGGACTACTTAAGAAAGACTTTGCTTCGCTGAGAAGGGCACTAAAAGCTGTTAGTTAAACCAACTGGTGAACACTATTGTAGATAGACATATTATGTCATGTAAGAAACTAGCGAATACAATATTGTCGGACCCCGAGCATCCTCTCTATACGCATCTATCTCCTTGCATTTCATCTGGTAGAACTAGAAGCAGCTATAGGAGGCTATATGCTAGGACTACCAAATACAAAAACTCCACAATACCATATCTGGCACAGCTGTTATGTGATGAGAAATCCGTTAGGTATGACACGATAAACTTACTGCGGCACTCTAACAAATAGTCCCATTAGTTTTTGTTTTCCTTTCCTCGTTACTATTACACTGTTGTTCTCATCTTCTATCACACATCAACTTTATATTTCAAATCCTGTGATGCATTGTTTGAAATGTAAACTCTACGCTGTTTTTTATTTATCTTTTATTTTTTGCGTTTTTTTTATTTATTTATTTATTTGATTTTAAAATCTTATATAATTTATGAGGTAATTAGATGCAATATACTGTAATGCACGCTGAAAATTCCATACCTGTACACAAATACCGTTTGGAATAAAGCTGTTTATTATTATTATTTTTCTGTTTTCTCTCTTACCCCTCCCCCTCTTTTCAACTTTAAAAGCGTATAAATTGATGATGAAAACTTAAACTAAAAACATTGTTATGTTTTCATTTAGATGCGTCAATTTTATAGTATCTCTTTTCTACCACCACTCGAACATTAAAGTATGTTATGTTATTATCATCTATATAACCATTGTAATTTCAGGTAGTCTGCAGTCAGCTGATGAGAACCTGTGAAATAGAATGATATCATTTTATACTGCAAATTTCGTCTTCCTTTCTTTATCAAAATTTATCAAGGGAACCAAATGTACGAACTGTCTTTTCACTTTGTTAATTTTTACAAATTTTACGATTCTAGCTAATTCTATTAGCTTGTTTGTATTTTACGTAACTGTTCTAAGTCATCCAATTCTTCTTGGTCATCACTGATATTTTACAAATTTCCTAATTATGTAATTACTTGCTGCTAACGTCGAAGAATTAAATTATGTTGAATTTCGTATGCATCTTTTATCCGTCGCTCTCAAAACTTAGTTATCTTTTTACTAACACATTCATGAGTTAATTTCGATTGAGAAAGAAAGACCAGCTTTGCAGTATAAAATGATGTCATCATTCAATTTCACAGGTTCTCATCAACTGTTACAAATTACCTGAAAATACAATGGTTATAAATGATAACATTTCATGCTTCAATGTTTGAAAGGTAATAGAGAAAACATTATAAAATGAATGTATCCGGAATATAAGTATTACAATTTTTAGTTAGTTAGTTAGTTGCCATCAATTTATATGCTTTCAAATTATGAGAAAAAATTGGGGGCGAAATGGTGGTGTGACAGAAGACATAAAAATCTAATAAACACTGTTAGCTAGTACGTTTACGTAGCAACTCAAGCAAGTTAAAGTTCATCAAACTGAAAACTTACTCACTGAGCTGAGCTCACTAATGTGTATGACTAATCAATGTAATCAAAGTAATACGGTTGGTTACCAAGGGAGTGAAAGAATGAGTGCACCATCTTCAGGTTTGCACGATATTGGTTTGAACAGCTTGATTGCAATTGCTTCAGTAAATTGTAGTAAATTCTCTGTCCTTTGTGTGTATGTTTAATATTTTGAAGGATTTGGAAATCTTGACGAAATGACCCGTTTCCACAGGGTGGGTATCTGGTAATTTGCACTTTGGTTCCTTCTAAGTATAATTTTCTTGGAATATGCTGTGAAAACCGGATAGAAGCACTTCTTCGTTTCTTTCCAGTGTACTTGCTGCCTCAGTTGCATGTAAATTTATAAATGCAGTTGGAGGTAACATTGTAGTCACAGCTGTCTGCAAGTCAAAATTGTAGACAACAATTTACGTCAATGTTCACATCCCGAATCAGGGTCACGATAAAAATGATAAAATGCCTAACCTTGAGAAAATCACCAGACAATCACACTGGAGTTAAAGTGTGGAGATATGATTTCACAGATATATGACTTGATTTTCTGAGAAACGTCCGCAAAGAGATAACAGAATAACATTCAGCAAGAAAGACAACCAATCAGAAGACACTGCTTCTCTGCTAACAATGACACTAATAATAATTCGCATAAAAATCTATAAATGCCTCTTGATTTTCCCAATAAATGATCTGTTTCCCTGGGCCTTGTCTTCTGTCGTTACAATATCAGTGGGGTACTTATCCGGTTTTGATTAGCTTATTAGGCATGTAGTGCTGTATAGCGTCATAAGCTTAGCTGTAGGGAAGCATCTTTTTATTGCATCTTTCACTCTCTTGTCAATCTTTGTGATCCTGCTTCTCCGGAAAAGTTCAGCAATAGCATCCCAGGAGTGTGTACGCTCCAATGACCCTAAACGTATGCTAGTTGTTGGCTAACGGCATCTGTCATCATCATAGCTGAAATATCAACGCTATTCACCAACTTGGGAACAAATTTCACCCAGATCACTTTTTAATTTACTGTTTGGACGATTTGTTAATGGCTCGTTAGGGTTAGGATTAGGGTTAAGGTAAGTTTTGGGGTTAGGGTTAGGATCAGGGTCATTATGACGATAAGGGTTAGACTTACATTTAGGATAAGGGTTGTAATTAAGGCTGGGGTTGGTGTTAGCTTCAAGGTTAGGGTCACGATTAGGGATAGGTTTAGAGTTGATATCATTTATTTTAATTTGTTTTTATTATCCACATTTTCCTGGTAATTAGTCATCTGTCCTCTTGCTGGAAATCATAATAATTCAACCGAGGGCTTTTTTAGAAGACTGAAAGCAGGATGAGAGAGATAAACGATTCACAGAAACAGTTTATCTGTAGTCATCTCAGTGAATACACATGTACAGAAACTAGTCTAACTTAGCCAATGATACTCCTAGTTATAACTAGGACGTATTTTTAAGTCCTGTCGGAGAAAGACAACCTGTTTAATGCGTTTTCAAGCATTTTCTTGTCAATATATATCATTTTTTTGAGGAAACATTCCTCATTTTTATCATTGGTTGGCTGAAGGTCACCTGTATGTCAGCATCCCTTGGGATGCTATTGTTGAACTTTGCCGCTTCTCCTTTGTATAGGAGGCAAATGAACACTTTCTTCTTTTCAACCGTTGAATACTTCGCTTTCTCATCTCTTTTTTTGCTGTACTTTAGGATAAATTCCTTTGGATACTAGTTTTCTTTTAAGCATTTTTTAGCAAAAATTAATTCTCCTTCTACTTTACTAGGTGAACATAACTTTCTGGCTCTGTCGTACAGTGTCCATACTAATTCCCGCTTATAGATTATAGGGCATAAGTTGGTGTAGTGAAGATATTTTTCAGTCAAGGTTCCTTTTCTATAGATAGATTTTTCGACCGTTCCATCGATTCTTCTTTTTACATTAAGATCCAGGAAGCTGAACTCTTCATTGTGTTTATATTCCATGGTGAATTTAATGCTTGGATGGATCTCATTAAGGCGGTCAAATAATACGGATGCCTGATGCCTCATGTCATTATAAATAACAAACGTTAATTGTTTTGATGACTTTTAACCTCTCAATTTCACCCCACCCCACCCCACTTATACCTAAAACTGATTAACTAAAATAACCAGTTGACTGGTAAGAACAATTTTGATGTAAAAAACACACTATATATTAGTGTAGAGCCAGGCAGACAGACAGCCGGCGATGAGGAACTAGTTGAGAAGGAATGCATATTTCCTCGTCCAATCTAATTTTGGTTTCTTCTTCTAAATGACTAATTGAGAATTTGGAAATTACAGTCACCTTGTACTTATGCAAAAGATATCCAAAAGGAAGTTGGCATGTTAACGAAAATATATATTCAACCTCTGGAACCCAACTCATCAATGGCCAGCTCATGAATTCAAACTTCTACGAATTCGTGATTAAGTGCAACTGGCACCAAACAATGCCATCGGTGGGAAATCCATCCTCATACACTTGACTGAATGGACCTCACTAGTCATGACTTCTCACTAGAACTCACTCCAGGAAACTCCGTCCTGTGGCATGTTAGTCACTAGCGAGCATCACATTCATTTTTTATAGTTGTTTGTAAAGATTAGATTTGTTTTTTTAGAGTTGATCACGAATTGATATGAGTTAGAGAAGCTCTGAAAACCAAGGAGTACTGGACAGCCGTTTCATCCTAGTTTGCGAATCATCGCCAGTACGCACCCACCACCAGGCTTCGAACTCACCACCTTCTGGTTACAAGGCGAGTTCGCATACAATTCAGCCACTGGGACCCGATCCAATGGCCAGCTCATGAATTCCAACTGCTACCAACTCGTGATTTGGCGCCACCCCAACCAATGTCATCAGTGGGACATCCAGCTTCACACGTGACTCGATCCACCTCACTGGTCACGGCTTCCCACTCGGAGTCCAGGAAACTGCATCCTGTAGCAAGTCAGTCACTAGCGAGCATCACATTCATTTTCTATAGTTGCTTTGTAGGGATTAGTTTTGTTGTTACGAGTCGGTCTCGGATTGATATGAGTTAGAGAACCACTGAAAACCAGAATTGGAGTACTGGACAGCTCTTTCATCACCCTAGTTTGGGAATCATCGGCAGTACGCATCCAGCTGTCCAGCACTCGCTGCTGGTTTTCAATGGTTCCCTAATCCTTATACACAAAACTCTTGAAATTTAACCTGATGCTTGCTAGTGACTGAATTTCTACAAGACGGAGTTTCCTGGAGTTCTAGTAAGAAGACGCGACCAGTGACATCCATCCAGTGAAGTGTGAGGATGGATGTCCAACTGATGAGATTGGTTGGTGCCAGTCACGCTAAATCACGAATTTTTAGAGGTTAGAATTCATGAGCTTGCCACTGAGGAGTCGAGTTACAGTGGGTGAATGGTATACGAGCCAGATTACTTTGTAACCGAAAGATCCTCAGTTCGAACTTTGTGTGATGGGTGAGTGCGTACAGCCGATGATTCTCAAACTAGGACAAAACAGCTGTCGAGTCCTCCGTGGTTTTTAATTATTATTATTATTATTGATATTATACATTGTCAGCGAGAAATCATTTTGTACAGAGTTGAAAAGAAGTTCCTCCGCGCTCATATCATCTTGTCACGTTAGTTATTCATCCTTCGCGCGTCGGTAGCCCAGCGGTTAAGACTCTCACCGACCATGCAAATGGACCGAGGTTCGATCCTCTACCGACGCATACCTGATATCTATGGTTGGCCTGCAAAATTTGGGCTACCGATATCACATGCTGAAGATTCCATACCTGTACCAAAATAATACAGTGTGGAATCAAGCATTAATCAAAAATAAAAATAATTTTTCCCCAATATATGTGTTAAACTTGGCCACTGTGGTAGTCAGTAATTCAATATTAGTTTGTTTATTAGATGTATCACACAGTCAGTGTGAAACAGTATTATTACATACTGGATGACAAAGTTTCGAACACAGTTTACTGCTGTTCATAATCATATCAATTATAATTACACGACTTCGAAATCTGGGTGTGTAGTTTTCTTTCTTCTCTTCCATTTGTCATCGTTGGGGTAGTAGAATTTTCCAGATATCCAACTGGACAGGTGTTGAATCATTCGTATTACATGTGTTTGCAGTTGATTCGATAAACAAAGCCTTACTCTTTTGTCAATCTCTCCCTCCACCCAGCTGTTACATTAGATTCTAAAACTGTCATCTTATTCCATCCATCCTAGTGTATGGTTGTGTATAACTTCAAGTAGTGCCATGCATCCCTGAACTATTCTCTAGATTTCTTATCTTATCTAGGTTAACCAATCCCCGCTTATTTCATCTTGTCACGTTTGTTAGTCAGTGACTAGTGTAGTATGTCTAGTCCTTTGTTTGATGCAGACTGAATTCTATCAGTGAGTCAAGTTTACAATATGGCCACCAATCTAGATGGCTTGCCATCACGGTGCAATTTGAATTGTTGATACGAGATGGTTGAAAGCAATACTACTACTACTACTACTACTAATAATAATAATAATAATAATGATAGTGATCTGCTTTATTCTAATACACACAAATCAACACTAGCGAAGAGGTCGGCGTCGAAAAGCACTGGCACAACTTGAAAACGGTGTGGAATCAAACCTGCATGGAAGTTCTAAGCAGAAAGAAGAGACAGGACAAACAGTGGCTCACTACGGACACTTGGAAACTAATAGAAGAGAGAAGGATGGTGAAACAAAAGATTATCCAATGCACTGACAAGCAACAAAACAGGAGTTGAATGCAAGCTACAATACACCGAACAAAAGATTAAGGAAGAGTGCCAGGGAAGACAAAAAAAATATTATGAAGGCATGGCAAGTGAAGCAGAACAAGCTGCTGTGCAGGCGAAGGAGACCTCGCCACACTCTACCAAACAACTAGGCACCTATCGGGCAAAAGTTCGACACAAATTAAGCCAGTAAAGGATGACAATGAAAAGTCAATCACCAAAGAGGTGGAGCAAAGAAAACACTGGCTGAACACTTCAAAAGACTTCTAAATCGACCGCCACCTACAACGCGCCCAACAATACTAACAACGGAAGCAAAACTACCAGTGAATATCGACCCCCCGACGAAATCGGAAGTCCTGAATGCAATCAAGATGCTAAAAGCTGGAAAAGCAACAGGACCAGATAAAATCCCAGTGTAACAACAGAAGACAAGGGCCAGGCAACAGATCGTTTTATTATGAAAATCAACACGTATTTATACATATTTCAGACAACATTATTATAGACAAGCGCAGTCATCTGATTGGTTGTTTAGGTAGACAAACGCAGGCTTCTGATTGGTTGTTTCGGGATTCCTTGACAAACAGAGTTCTCTATCTGCGAATCATATTTTGCCACGTTAACTTCGCTGTGATTGGTTGTTGACTCAGCGTTGTTCACGGCCCATATTAGTGACCTAGACCTTAACGTAGATTAGTGCCAACCAATCGGCTAGCAGCCTGCTCTCACCACACTCGTCCCCCCGTCAAATACGTGCGACTGAAGTCGGCTTGATCTACTTGGTGCAGGCGTCATCGTTGGCTTGTCTCGCTGTATCCATTTCTGGAGCTCGCTGACGTTCACGCGCCTCTCATTGTTCGCCATTGCGACTGTGTCTGCGTAACCCCATCTCGAAGTGACCATATATGGTCCTTCCCACTTTGGAAACTGTTTGCCTGACCCTGTCGAACATTCGTCCATACTTCGGCCCACACCTTCATATGCTGCTTTCGCCCGACCTCCCAGCAGCGTCTCAAGTAGCAGCTCCATCGCTGACAGATCTTGAACGCCACTCAACTGCGCAGAAGCCTTGAAGTCCTGCCCGAAGATCCATATGTCTCCATCAAAAACTGCAGGGTATAGGCTTTTCATTTGTCGGTAGGCAGCGACACCAAATGTAACAACAGAAGACAAGGGCCAGGCAACAGATCGTTTTATTATGAAAATCAACACGTATTTATACATATTTCAGACAACATTATTATAGACAAGCGCAGTCATCTGATTGGTTGTTTAGGTAGACAAACGCAGGCTTCTGATTGGTTGTTTCGGGATTCCTTGACAAACAGAGTTCTCTATCTGCGAATCATATTTTGCCACGTTAACTTCGCTGTGATTGGTTGTTGACTCAGCGTTGTTCACGGCCCATATTAGTGACCTAGACCTTAACGTAGATTAGTGCCAACCAATCGGCTAGCAGCCTGCTCTCACCACACTCGTCCCCCCGTCAAATACGTGCGACTGAAGTCGGCTTGATCTACTTGGTGCAGGCGTCATCGTTGGCTTGTCTCGCTGTATCCATTTCTGGAGCTCGCTGACGTTCACGCGCCTCTCATTGTTCGCCATTGCGACTGTGTCTGCGTAACCCCATCTCGAAGTGACCATATATGGTCCTTCCCACTTTGGAAACTGTTTGCCTGACCCTGTCGAACATTCGTCCATACTTCGGCCCACACCTTCATATGCTGCTTTCGCCCGACCTCCCAGCAGCGTCTCAAGTAGCAGCTCCATCGCTGACAGATCTTGAACGCCACTCAACTGCGCAGAAGCCTTGAAGTCCTGCCCGAAGATCCATATGTCTCCATCAAAAACTGCAGGGTATAGGCTTTTCATTTGTCGGTAGGCAGCGACACCAAATGTAACAACAGAAGACAAGGGCCAGGCAACAGATCGTTTTATTATGAAAATCAACACGTATTTATACATATTTCAGACAACATTATTATAGACAAGCGCAGTCATCTGATTGGTTGTTTAGGTAGACAAACGCAGGCTTCTGATTGGTTGTTTCGGGATTCCTTGACAAACAGAGTTCTCTATCTGCGAATCATATTTTGCCACGTTAACTTCGCTGTGATTGGTTGTTGACTCAGCGTTGTTCACGGCCCATATTAGTGACCTAGACCTTAACGTAGATTAGTGCCAACCAATCGGCTAGCAGCCTGCTCTCACCACACCAGCAGAAGCATTGCAAATGGACCCAGAGACAATAGCGGACTTGATGACGCCATTACTGTAGAAGGTGTGGAAAGAGGGCAAAGTACCTGAGGATTGGAAGAAAGGATACTTATTCAACCTACCAAAGAAAGGAGACTTAAGTCAATGCAAAAATTGGCGTGGAATTATGCTTCTGTCCATTCCAAGCGAAATACTAAGCCTCATCATCCTGGAGAGAATCAAACAAGCCAAGCTGGATGAAAACCTTAGACCGGAACAAGCTGGATTGTGGAGAAACAAGTCATGTATTGATCAAATCGCCACACTACAGATCATCATTGAACAAAGCTTGGAATGGCAGTCATCTCTCTATCTCAACTTCATCAACTTTGAACAGGGCCATCGATAGCGCAGCGTCGATCGAGAGGTCATTTTCAACTACTTCGCTTCTTATACGACGGAGTGCCACCGGTAATTATACATTTCATCCAACAGTTATACGACAACGCTGCATGACAAGTAATCCACAACGGGAAACTTACGGAATCCTTCAAAGTAAGGATGGGAGTGAGGCAAGGCTGTCTACTATCACCAATGATCTTCCTGATTGCAGTAGATTGGATAATGCGACAGACAACGGGTAATGATGAAACAGGCATAAAATGAACTCACACAAAAAACTTGGAGGATCTGAACTTCGCCGATGATATATGTTTGATTTCCCACACACTGGAATATATGCAAGTGAAAAGCAACAAGTTGGAAGGACAAGAATCAAAGATAGGACTCCAAGGAAATATAAAGAAAACAGAGGTGATGAAGATTCCTGGCCAACACCAGCAGCAACAACAACAGACAACAATCAGTCAGTATGAATAGGAGGAACCTGAAAGAAACAATCTCCTTTACCTACCTACCTGGGAAGCATCGTTTCAACAACAGGCGGAACTGACGAGGATATCAAAACCAGAATCGGAAAAGCAAGACAAGCTTTCATTACTCTTAAGTCTGTTTGGAGGTCAACAGCACTCCTCAGTATGAAAAACAAGATCCGGATCTTCAACTCCAATGTGAACTCAGTCAGTGCTACTCACTATACGGATCAGAGATTTGGCGAGTCATAAAGACCATCTCAAACCAACATTAGACCTTCATCAACAGTTGTCTTCGCTAAATACTTCACTGAAGATCAGATGGCCGGTCAGAAAATATCAGCAATATTGTGAGATCTCTGGCAATGAGCGAACCAACCCAGCAGGAACCGATTGTGAAACAAACAGGCAGGAAGAAATGGAGATGGATTGGCTGGCCATACTCTGAGGAAACCATCAAGTGAGTGACATCACTAGACAAGCCGTTGCTCGAGTGGAACCTGAAAGGGAAGCGGTGAGTTGGTCGTCATTGTATGGGTGACTTGGAAGAGGTCATGTGAAGAGGAAATGAAAGCATGTGGACACACTTGGAGTGGGGTGAAAGAGTTGGCAGAAATCCGAAGGTAATGGAGATGCGCAGCTGAAGCCCTATGTTCCTCTAGGAATTAAAGGATATAATAATAATAAATAATGAAATAGTATCACCAGAAATTGACGTATAGAAGAGAATAAAAGAGCCGATTACCTTGCGCTTACCGCTGTCTCTATCACATACAAAACAGGTGGATCTTAAAGGGTATCGGTGAGTTTTTGTCCTTGATTGTGCCGGTGAGCAGATTATCTTTTATAATTCATGGATAATCCCCATTCTGGCATTACTGAAAACGCAACACCTAGTTCGTAAATAAATCTCTGAGTTATTTTGTATGTATGTGTACATTAAGTTTGTTAAAGAGAAATACACTCGGCCATATTTATTTTAACTAAAGTGGTGAGATGAGAATTAGTAAGTTTTGGCTACGATTTTTTTCTTTATTCCTTTACATTCCCAGTGAAACATAGGACGCCTTCAAGCCACAGGCTTGAAGTTTCTGTAGCAGTGGTGATCATTGCTAGCCTGATGCGCCAACTCACCTCATTACCAATTTTATTACTGGCGTCTGTGGCTGAGAATCGAATCTTGGGCCACCTTCGTGGTCAGAGAGCACTTTACACTGTGCCAATGACGCACTAAGTTTTGCATGGAATTAAGTAACAGAAAAACGATCGATAAAATTTAGTGTTAGTGTATCTAGTAGTGTAGTCTCAGTAGCACCCGCCGCAATGGTAGTTATATTAGCAATAGTAAGGTAAGGAAGTAAAAACCGATAAAGCATAAAAATTTGGTTGTATGGAAAATTTGATTGCAGCTACATAAACTCGGTATACTATATCTCCATTACCTTATTATCCTAACCAACTGGGAGTACTGGGCAGCTGTTTCGTCCCACTATTTTGGGACTCTTCATCAGTACGCACACACTGATAGGGTTCGAACCCAAGACCTTCTGGTTACAAAGCTAGCCAGGTCGTATACCATTGGGCCACTGGGACCTGGTCCAATGGTCCTTGAATTCTAACTTCTGCCAATTCACGACATAGCGCGACCATTTCGCGATGTCTCCTTCGATGAGTTACCGCCACACCTTCAACCTGCTGTATCCTATTCAAGGACCATTGGATAGGCTCCCAGTGGCTCAATGGTCTACGAGCTCGCCTTGTAACCAGTAGGTCCTGGGTTCGAACTCTGGTGGTGGGTGCGTACTGCCTATGATTCCCAAACTAGGACGAAACAGCCATCCAATACTCTCTGTTGGTTTTCCAGTGGTTCTCTAACTGATGTCAGCTCATGATGAAATCCTTCATGCAATCAAACAAAATCCCCACAAAACCAATACTTGAAAATCTTATAATTTATTTTATGAGGTTAGATTTGAGCTTTTATAGATACCTCTGAAGTGTTCATGAAGGAGAATTGCGACGTCATTGACCAGGGGTAATCACAACTATATTATGTCATTATTATTATTACTATTGCCATATTCAAAAACCCTCTGCGTGGAGGACTAAAACATGCATATGTGATCCAGTGATGATTAGTCGAATATCACAACATTCGATTGCCTTTTCGGTGAATTCTGCACAATGTTTCTAAAGTTTTTCTCATAGTTCTCTTCTTCAATTATTTCTGGTCAGATATTTTGACTTCAGTATAGAGCAAGTCAGAGAAGTTGGCAGCTGTTCGTAAAAGTCTGCAGCTACCTGTTGAAAAGGCTTTTCGTGATGCACTCGCCATGTTTCTGACCCGTTTAGAGGAACTGACTGACTTACTGAGTTCACATAATTGTTGAAAATCCGAATCCTTCTTCTGAGTGTAGAAGATTTTCAAACTGGTTACAGGTTGATGAAGGCGTATTAATATTACCTTATATGGAATTGTGTTCTACTACAGTGATCAAATTTTAACAGGGTTGCACTTTGAACCAGCCTGACTTAGGTAACAATAATGCAGCAGTTTGAATAATCTCCGGTACTGTCACAGTAAGTAGATGCCAGTTTAAAGTAACATAATATTGACTGAAGTATACTCATCACTCAATCTGACCATATATCTAAAAAAAATTTATTTAGAAGATTTCGTTTTAGGTGTCTGGAGGTATTACTTTTTTTGTCACTTCTCAAGAAGATGGTATGAATGAATGAAATGCTACACACAACAACGGCTTGTATTTACATTCAATTATGAATGAGGCGCCTCTATTGCATGAAAGCTACTGGTTTTCTAGTTTTGCTTTTGTTTCGGGCAATTTCTCTACCAGTCATCGGTTTCTCCGCAAGTGAAACATCTGTTGTTGTTGCTGTCGTCGTCTTTTTTGCGTCTGCATAGCCGCCATTTGCTTGGATTCTTGGCACTCTGTCATCACTGGAGCAGCATATGAAGTCATCTATTGCCTAGTGACTTTTGCCATTGCGTGAACAACCATCGGCTGAGGTGAAGGAACTAGCTGCAACTGATGAGCGATATCCTCAGGGACACATTCGATGAACTTGGATGCTAGGAACTGCTCTCACGAATCTTCATCGAATGTGGGTAATTTGCGTTGCAGAAAATTTGTGAGCGTCACTGAGAGAACCAATGGATCCCAGTCTTGGCCAAGCCTTAGAGACCGGAACTTCTTCATCGAACCTTATCTATCAGTGGAGCTGTCGAACTCGCACATGAGCCTTTCAACAAACTCGTCCGACGCCACTCCACCTTAAACCTCCCTGGACATCATCTCAGGCAGCTGTCGCACAGTGAGGTTCTCAGTAGAGTCCCTAAGACTACCAGATTCGACCACTGTTCCTGTACTCTAACCAGATCCACCACGCCTTCGAAGTCCCTGAGGAATGTCCTCACATCTCTCTTCTTAAATACGTGTGGCCACGACACCATTCTCTCCGTCAGAAGCAGTAGCGCCAGTTGTAAGTACGAAAAGGTGAGGCTGATGAGGCTCAGAGGAACTAATATCAGGACAAATTTGGTATAAACTTGGTATACCATATCTCCACTACTTTATTTCCGCATCATTTGCAAATTAGTCAAGTATCACCACATTTGATAGCCTGTTTGTTGAATTCTACACAATGTTTCTAAAGTTCTTCTCATAGTTCTTATTCCTTTGATTGTTTTTTCCAGTGTTGTAAACAATCTTGTTGCTTTTCTGAAGTTCTTCATTGCTATACTACTTATATCTGGTTTTAAGTAGCAATCACTACAGTAGTAGTAGTAGTAGCAGTAATAGTAGTGTCAGGAGTGATTTTCTTTACACTCCTTCATAAATAACGATCACATGAGATGCATGTGGTAAAGCATTCCATTAACAATTACTAATCAATTTATATATGTATATATATAGCTTAAGTCGATTAGGATAGAAAAATTAAGTGTATACGTCATGTTAAGCATATACTATATGACAATGTCAGCATTCCTCAAGATGGTATTTTTATGCTCTAAACTGACAACAGTATTAAGTGAATTTTAAAATATTTTTCTATAAACCCGAGGAATTAAAGTTTTGATGTTTAGGTGTATGAGAGAGAGAGAGGGAGTGAGTGAGAGAATGATGTATGGAATTTCATAGTTGTTAACTGTTGTTTTGAGATTTCAAATTCTTTTTTTCCACCATTATAGTGAAATTTTGAGAAATGTATCTCTATGTGATGTGTGTGCTACTTACAAACACATATATAAGTAATATATAGAGTGATACCTTCAGAAAAGTGATCATAATAGAGATGCAGACAGTTAAGAGGTGAATTCCGATTCATAGAAGAGCCTTATTATTATTATTCTCGTGTGTTCGTAGTGGAACACAGGACATCAGTAGCCTATCGCCACTTTTCTCTATTCTCTACATCCTAGTCTAGTCGATTATACGACTTCCCCTAAATCTTTCATTTCCTAATTCATGCTACCATAGGATTTCCAAATCATCCTTTTTCATCGGGATTTCACTTGATGTCATTGCTGTACACTGACACTTAACGGCCTCCTTAGAGAATGTCCAATTCGTGTTTTTTTTTCTTGTTGGTGGACAAAAGGTTCTTGGTTGCTTCGTCCCCAGAATTCCTTCCTGCTAATCCTTTATCTGTTGGCCGTCTGATCGATATTTAGTACCGAGACAGCCAAGGTAGGTTGTTAGTGAAAGTTTGAATCAGACGAAAAACAGCCGATGACAGTGTCTAGTGGTCGTGGTATATCGTCGTGAATTGGCAGAAGTTGGAATTCATGATATTTGCCATTGGAATGGTCAATCCCAGTGGTTGAATGGTCTACAAGATAGCCTTGTCACAAGAAGGTTTTGAGTTCATACCCTGGAGGTGGATGAGTACCAATGAAGAGTTCAGAACTTGGATGAAATAGCTATACAGCAGCAGTAGTAGTAGTAGTAGTAGTAGTAGTAGTAGTAGTAGTAGTAGTAGTAGTAGTAGTAGTAGTAGTAGTAGTAGTAGTAGTAGTAGTAGTAGTAGTAGTAGTAGTAGTAGTAGTAGTAGTAGTAGTAGTAGTAGTAGTAGTAGTAGTAGTAGTAGTAGTAGTAGTAGTAGTAGTAGTAGTAGTAGTAGTAGTAGTAGTAGTAGTAGTAGTAGTAGTAGTAGTAGTAGTAGTAGTAGTAGTAGTAGTAGTAGTAGTAGTAGTAGTAGTAGTAGTAGTAGTAGTAGTAGTAGTAGTAGTAGTAGTAGTAGTAGTAGTAGTAGTAGTAGTAGTAGTAGTAGTAGTAGTAGTAGTAGTAGTAGTAGTAGTAGTAGTAGTAGTAGTAGTAGTAGTAGTAGTAGTAGTAGTAGTAGTAGTAGTAGTAGTAGTAGTAGTAGTAGTAGTAGTAGTAGTAGTAGTAGTAGTAGTAGTAGTAGTAGTAGTAGTAGTAGTAGTAGTAGTAGTAGTAGTAGTAGTAGTAGTAGTAGTAGTAGTAGTAGTAGTAGTAGTAGTAGTAGTAGTAGTAGTAGTAGTAGTAGTAGTAGTAGTAGTAGTAGTAGTAGTAGTAGTAGTAGTAGTAGTAGTAGTAGTAGTAGTAGTAGTAGTAGTAGTAGTAGTAGTAGTAGTAGTAGTAGTAGTAGTAGTAGTAGTAGTAGTAGTAGTAGTAGTAGTAGTAGTAGTAGTAGTAGTAGTAGTAGTAGTAGTAGTAGTAGTAGTAGTAGTAGTAGTAGTAGTAGTAGTAGTAGTAGTAGTAGTAGTAGTAGTAGTAGTAGTAGTAGTAGTAGTAGTAGTAGTAGTAGTAGTAGTAGTAGTAGTAGTAGTAGTAGTAGTAGTAGTAGTAGGAATATCTAGGTACTTTTTCAATGGTTCTCTAACCAAACTCAGCTCATGATGAAATCCTCAATCAGCCTGCCAGAAACACTTTTGTTATTGTGTACACTAAGTATCTGAAGTATTTGTGAGTACTAACTTATTTGATATTGGTGTTGAAAATTTGCTTCTTGTTGTGTTATGCTGAGTGCAGCAAATTTCATCAGTAATTTCAGAGATATGAAAGTCCCAATGTTGCTATTTTGATCCTGTTTGGCTTTGATATCTTCATCTGTTCCGTCTATGGTTTAGAACGATACAATCTAGATAAGAGAAGGAAGTAACCTCAGTCAAATTTCGCAACCCCCCTATTGACAGTGATTGATGTTTCTTGTTGTTATTGTTGGTTGGTTGTCTTCAGCATCTCTCTCCTTTCTACGTTCACTTGAAAAACCTGTCTGCTCCACCTGCCTTTCCTACCAATTTAAATGAGTGACAATATAATGGAGAATAAAACATTTGATTGCATAGAGGATTTCATCATCATGAGCTGACATCAGTTAGAGAACCACTGGAAAATCAGCTCGGAGTATTGGACAACTGTTTTATCAGCCTAGTTTAGGACTCTTCATCAGTAGGCACCGACTCACCAACGGGGTTCGAATCCAGGACCTTCTGGTTAAAAGGCCGACGAGCTCGTAGACCATTGAGCCACTGAAACCCTATCCAATAGCCAACTCATGAATTCTAACTTCTGCCAATTCACGACATAGTGCGACCATTTCGTAATGTCTCCTTCGATGAGTTACTGTCTCATCTTCAACCTGCTGTACCACCCCCCAACTGGTCATGGCTTCCCACTAGAACCTCAGGTTAACTGTGATTAAGTCACAAAATGTCATGAATTGGTAGAAGTTAGAATTCTGGCAAGAGTTTATTTCAAACACTCTACAGCAATCGTATGAGGTGAAGACAAGCAATTTAGGGTTCAGTGAAAGACAAGCTGGCGTATTGGGCCACGTCTACATGCATATACAAGTTCACTTGCTCTTGTGGAGCTGACTACATTGGCCGTACTATGTGTCCGATTGCAAACCGTGAATTGTAACACAGCATGGTTAGCAAGGGCAGAACGCAAAGGGGTGTATACAGTTCGATAACAGAAAATCTACTGAACATTGGACACTCAGCCCCATTTGAAAAGTCCTTCAGAGCAATATACAAGATCCGATCCAACCACTCTCTCAAAGGAAGTGAAATCAAAATATCTAGGAATAGCTGAGGCACTCCCTATCCAAAAGCTCAAGCCTACGCAATGTGTCCAAAAGAAATGCGTTCAACCATTGTCCCTCCCATGGCCATCATGAAAAGTCAGTCTCACCAATAATGGTTATCCTGTTATCACTCTTGTCCAACTTTCCCGTTTATTTGTCATATTTATCTTTTCATATCCCCATGTGAATTATTAGATTCGGTTACTGTTTTTATATTTGTATGTCTTAACCTCCTACCGATTTCGTTAATACTACATCCTTAACCCGTAATTATACAAACTGACTAGTTTTCTAGTAATTGTAATCCTATTTTGTCATTTCTATCTGATCTTCCTGATTAATACACATTGTAATTTTATCAGTTTGACCTTTGACCTGAAATATTACTAGAATAGTACCTCTAACTTATTATATTATTATTATATCCTTCAATTTATGAAGGAACATAGGGCTTCACCCTCACGTCTCCATTGCGTCCGCTTTTCTGCCAACGTTTTCAACCCGCTCCAAGTCACCCATACAATGACGACCAACTCGCCGATTCCCTTTCAGGTTCCACTCGAGCAACGGCTTGTCTAGTGATGTCACTCACTTGATGGTTTCCTCAGAGTATGGCCAGCCAATCCATCTCCATTTCTTCCTGCCTGTTTGTTTCACAATCGGTTCCTGCTGGGTTGGTTCGCTTACTGTCAGAGATCCCACCATGTTTCTGATCTTTTCTGGCCAGCGATCTGATCTTGAGTGAAGTATTGAGCGAAGACAACTGTTGATGAAGATCTGTAGTTTGTCTGAGATGGTCTTTATGACTCGCCAAATCTCTGATCCGTATAGTGAGTAGCACTGACTGAGTTCACATTGAAGCTGAAAATCCGGATCTTATTTTAGATGATGACTGCTGTTGACTTCCACACAGACTTAAGAGTAATGAAAGCTTGTCTTGCTTTCCTGATCCTCACTGCTCTGATATCCTCGTCAGTTCTACCTGTAGTTGAAACGATGCTTCCCAGGTAGGTGAAGCAGGTTGATTTTTTCAGGTTCCTCCCATTTATGCTGGCTGATTGTTGTCTGTTGTTGTTACTGTAGCTATTGGCCAGGAATCTTCTTCTACAGTCAGTGACTGAATGAATCTATCTTCTGTTCATTATATGTAGTAATTTTATTAATTTGACCCTTGGCGGAAAATAATTCCGGAACGTATTCATCAAAATTCTAGAAGAGAAGTGGTCAAAGTTCAACAATAGCATCCCAAAGGATGCGAACGCATGGGTGACTTTCAGTTGACCAATCATAAAAATAAGTGGCATTTGCACAAAAAATGATGTATTTTTACAAGAAAATAACTGAAAACACATTACACAGGATATCTTTATCTTACATAACTTCATAATACGTTCCAGTTATAGTGGGGAGTATCAGTTGCCTGGACTAATGTCTGTACAAGTATTCACCGAGGTGACTAAAGACGAGCTGTTTTTGTGAATCGTTTACCTCTCTTATCCTGTTGTGTATTCCTCTTTAAAGCCCTCGGTTGAATTACTATGGTTTGCATTAAGAGGATAGACGACTACTGACCAGGAAAATGTGGATAAGAAAACAAATTAAAATAAATGACATCAACTCTAAATCTATCCCTATTTGTGACCCTAACCTTGAACTTAACACCTACCCTAACCTTAATCCTAGCCCTAATTACAACCCTTATCCTAATCGAAAGTCTAACCCTAATCCTAATAATGACCCTTATCCTAACCCTAACATCAATACTTACCTTAAACCTATTCGTAACCCTAACGAGCTCTTAACACATTGTCCAAACAGTACTTGAAAATGTGATCTGAGTGAAATTTACTGCTTAGCTGATGGATAGTTCTGATATTTTAGCTTTGATAATGACAGATACCGTTAGCCAATGACTAGCATGCGTTCAAGGTCACTGGAGCGTTCACACTCCTGAGACGGTATTGTTGAACTTCACCGGAAAGTGAACAGTTTTTCTTTGAGGAAAATATCAACAACATGGCAGTTAGATAAATTAAGAGACATTTGCTTGAAAGAAAAGAAGCTTAGGGACGATCTCATTTGCAAGGTATTGACCTCAAGTTGAACAAATAGTCTTACAGGACCCTTGCACCAAATAGATAGGTAGATCGATATAATGGTTTTAGTACAATTTGTGGTAATCAAAAATGAAGGGAATTCCAATGTCGTGTCAGGTTTCGAATCAGTGGTTCCACTTCTGATTTATGACAAAATGTGAAGGAGTTATGTATACACTGGCGATTTCTTTTGGATAAGACCTAAAAGTTAGAGGGTCAAGTTAAAGTATAATGGCCCTGGCGTGTGAGTGCTCCAATAACCTTGGTTGCATACGAGTTTTTGGATAACGAAACTTACCACTATTATAGAGCCGGTGTGAATGTCTTTCACGAATTAAAATGTAAATTTCACTCCGATCACATTTTTGAATCCTGTTTGGACTATATGTCAATGGCTCATTAGGGTTAGGCTTACTTATTATTGTTATTCTCTTGCGTCCCAAGTGGAACACACGACTGGCTTCAACAACACATCTCCACTTTCTTCTGTTTTCTGCTGTCCTCTTCAGCTGGCTAACCACAGGATTGACCAAACTCTCTCATCTCTTCCTCGTCACACAACCTCCTCCATGTCACAATAGCACCGACAAACCACGAGTCGCTTCCTATTTGGATTCCACTCGAGCGATGGCCTACATTAAGCGCAATGTCATTCGACAGCCTCCTCAATGTGTCCCCGATCCACCCATCTCTACATATTTGTTGGGCCAGCCGCTCTCGCCTGTCAGTCTATCCCACTACAGAATTTCTTGTTGCTAATTCCTCCTGGCCGGTCATTGGATTTTCAGTATGGAGCCAGCCAGCGAATTTGATAGCTGTTGATGAAAGTCTGCAACAGGTTGTTGGAAATGCTTTTTCGTAACATGCTGGCCAAGTTTCTGACTCGTATAGACTGACTGACTGACTTCACATTTATGTTAAAAATGCGAATTGTACGTGGTGAATTTTGTGCAATATAAGCAGTTGTTTGTGAAGTGAATGAATGCCGTTTTCGATCAGACGATTTTGAATATGATGAATGACTGTGGTAAGCTCCTCTTTCCCGAGCTCTTGAGTTAGAGAGGCGCTGGCGTTTAGTGGCTCTTGATTTATCTTGAGAGACAGCAGGGAGTTTGTCTTCTTGGCAATGAGAGCTTCTCTTACTGGCTCTTCGCCGGATTTGATCACTTGTTTTGAATCCAATTTTAGAAGTATTTCCCAAGCTCTGTATCTGTCTACCAAATGCAATTTCTTCGTGGATTGGAGAACTGTGTGAAGTTGAACAGTGAATAGCAGCGTCGGATCCCCTCCTTGGTCTCCCTACAATGGGTCTACTTCGCGCTGAATTCCACTTGACTCGAGGTATTTCGGATGAAATGGACGTAGGAAGATGTGAACCTTGAGTTCCAATCGCTTTTGGTGCAGCTGGAGCACTGACCTCAGACAGCTCAGAAGTAAGCGGGACTGAGTAGCTAGAACTGCTTTGAGATAGAGTATTGCTAATATACCGTTTGCTATCAAACTCTGAATCTGTAACCTTAGAAGATTTGTGTGATCTTCTCCGTTTACCAGCCATAAGGAGCACCCTGTGATTCGCTCATGCCACGTAAGATACTCTCAATCTATTTCGTCTAGCAAATGTCCCCCGAACGAAGCAAACCTTAAGACCTTATCAGCTGATCACAAGTATGATCGGGAAAATGAAAGCACCATGTACTGAATTTTACCTAATTGAGTGCAGTGTAGAGGATTTTCAAAATGGTTTCAGGTTGATGAAGCTGTATCTTATCTTGCCTTTCCGACTCTGGCTGGCTGGCCGGCCATCCGGCCGGCGTGCATATAGTTGAAACCGTGCTTCCTAACTAGATAAATGAAGGAGGCTACCTCTGTTAGGCTAAAGATAAGGGTCAGTGGCTTAGTGGTTAGGACTCTCGTCGACCATGAACATGGTCCGAAGTTCGATCCCCTGCCGACGCACACCTGATATCTATGGTTGGCCTGTAAAATTTGGGCTACCGATATCCATGTTGAAAATTCCATACTTGTACTAAAAATACAGTTTGGAATCAAGCTGTAATCAAAAATTAAATTAATTAGTATTGGGGTCAGGATTAAGGTTAGGGTTAAGATTATTGTTAGATTTGGGGCTAGTATGATTTATTTTAATTAGCTTTGCTATCCACACTTTCCTAGTAAGTAGTCATCGATCGTCTTCCTCGAAATTTTACTAATTCAATCGAAGGCTTTTAGGGAGAGAATGAAAAACAGGATAACAAAGACTAACGTGTCAAATAAAAGCTCATCTTCAACCACCTCGGTGAATACATCTACAGACACTAGTCTAACTTAAAACAACTGATGCTACTCATTATAATTGGGAGTTGTTTTTGAAACATATCAGAAAAACAACAGTGATACATTCACGTTGTAAGAGGACCTCAACAAATTTTCAGACTGGTCCAGAGAATGGATGCTCTCGATCAATGTGGCAAAATGTGCGAATCTGTACAAGCATCAGCTCCTACGAACTAGAGGGAATGACACTGCCATCAGTTCAAACTAATTTGCATTTAGGTGTCGTAGTTGGTCACGATTTGAAAACTACAGCACATTGTCTCGCGGTGGCTGCACATAGTTTCAGGTCCTTAATGGCAGTTCACAGAGCCTTTACTTGAAACACCAGAGATATGTTCACCTCCTTATATACATCTATGGGGAAACCAAGACTAGAAAACTGTATCAAGGTAGCCAGTCCTTGTCTTAAAGGGGACTCACGCATTCTAGAAAGGGTTCAAAGGAGGGCAACACGTATAGTTCTGGGCATGACTAACTTATCATACAAGGAAAGACTAGACAGTTTAAATCTCTTCTACCTGTCATACCGTAGGCAGAGAGAAGATTTAATCATAATGTTTAAAATTTTAAATAATGACTACGGACCTGACCTATTCTGTCTTTTCCTTCACATTGGGTAGTCGGAATACCTTAGGGAACACAGTCGGAGAGTTGAAAAGCCAAGGAAAAACCATATTGCCATGGAGTACTGGCTCTCACACCAAGTCATAAACTCTTGGAACCGACTACCAGAAGAAGTGGAGTCTGAAACCTCAACTGATTCACTCAAGAAGAGTTTGGACAACCACAGAAATTTACTAGAAAAGGATTAGCATAGGCTTTAAGCCTTCTATCCTCAATCAATAAATCTGAATCTGAAATCTCAATGTCCTGTTTAATGTGTTTTATCATTATGATCTATAATTCTTTTGTAAATAAATCTCATTTCTATGCATAAATCACTGTACTTCCTGACTGGTCGACACAAGGTCACTCGCGAATTTGCATTCCATGGGACATGATACTTTAACTTTGTCAGTCAGAGAATTTGAAACACGCCAGTTGTCTGTCAGCTATCGGTTGGTAGGAAGCTGTGAACTTGTATTTCTTACTTTCTCATCCTTACCAATGCCAATCCCCAAGACTCATTTGTGACTGGGTTTCAACATAGAACTTTGCACAGAATTCAGGCTGTTCAGGTTGCTACACTGCATATGGTACAAACTTCGTTGTTTCTTATTTTATTCCTGTACGTTCCCAGTGGAACATAGGGCTTCAAGCTAGGTGATTGAAGTTTCAGTGGCAGTGACGTTTATTTTTACGGGATGCGGTTGTTAGCCTCATGCCCCATCTTCCTTCCTTATCAGTCTTACCACTGACACGAAGAGGTAAAGAAAGAGTGCGTCTGTGGCCGGGAATCGAACCCCGAACAAACTCAGTGAAAAGGTGTTTTATTTTATCAAAAACCAAATAATCCAAATGAGCTATAATGAACAGAAATATACAAGAATAAGAGTGGTGACGATTTGATGGATCTAGAAGATTATACAAAGAGACAGAGAGAGAGAGAGAGAGTGAATGCATCTACATGATTGATCATGAACACTCTTCAGTCATTGATTCTTTGCATCGTAAGAACCGAATCCAGGTAGTCTACACTTTCCGACAGTTAACGGCGTCTTAGGTTGATGCCATATTTTGATTTGGACACCCTTAGACCTTTTACAACCTAATCAGTCTATCGGTAAATATTATTCGATAAAGAATGTGATAACTTTGTTTGAGCATCACATGCCTTAGGCATCTCAATCGATGTAGCTTCAAAACCTCATCGACTGACTAACTCTCCTTATCTATAACTAGGCGCCTTACTTCACTATTTCTCATCATATTATACCATTTAATACGGAAGACAGGATGCTAATATTCTTGGTCAAAGGTGGCTAGTCTTTTCATATCCTTCACTGTCATTGACCCTATCTTATATTCATAAAGAAAAACAGTGGCAACTTTCAGCAATAACCAGATATCATGACTACTCCAGATGGCTAATGCCACAAAAGGGATTTGCAGGCGTGCTGAGATTCCATCAGTAACCAGCCTATTGGAGCTGATGCAACCTCGCAAATAAGTGAAGGGATCAATATGCTCCATTAACCACCACTTCACTACTGCCTATCTTTAAGCTATGAGTAAGTCGGTTTTGGAAATCTTCCGCACTCAGCATTAGGAACAAGCTTCGGATTTTAAACACAAATGTCAAGTCGGTCAGTCACTTCTTCTATACGAGTCAGAAACATGCCCAGCGTGTCACGAAAAGCATTTCTAACAGCCTGTTGCAGAGTTTCATCAACCGCTGCCAACTTCACTGTCTCGTGCCATACTGAAGATCAAATGGCTGGTTAGCCAGAAAG
Source organism: Trichobilharzia regenti (assembly GCA_944472135.2). Taxonomy (NCBI): domain Eukaryota; kingdom Metazoa; phylum Platyhelminthes; class Trematoda; order Strigeidida; family Schistosomatidae; genus Trichobilharzia; species Trichobilharzia regenti. Next base: position 10,597,465 of record OX235262.1, read on the forward strand.
AATAAGCAACAAGAAACTCCTCAGTGGAATAAACCAACAGATATGTAGGAGAAAATGAAGATGGATGGATCGGGCATACATTGAGGAGGCCACAGAATGATATCGCGCTCAGTGGAGATCATCGCTCGAGTGGAATCCCGTCGGGTGGGGGGGGGTTGACGAGTGGGTCGCGGTTGCTATTGTGACATGAAGAAGGTCGTGTGACGAGGAGAAGATAAGAGAGTATGGTCACTCGTGTAGCTAGCCAGCTGAAGAGGACAGCAGAAAACAGAAGAAAGTGTATTTGTGTTGTTGAAGCCAGCCGTATGTTCCACCCGGAACGCAAGAGAACAATAATAATAGTATAATAAGTCGGTTTAGTCCAGGAGCAAATCATACTGCTAAACATTCAGAGATTTCCATGGTTGATTGGATCAAGGGCTGATTGCTGAAGAAATTTCAAGGCAATTGAAGGCTGTAAATAATAGAAACTCCTATGCTTATTCACGAATAATAATAATAATAAAAGACTCACCACACTAGTGATAACATTATTACTATGAGTAGTACTCAATGCTACCAATAGGTTCTTAGTCTCGAGTGTTATTCAACTATTGTTTAGTATTCAGTGTATTCCCCTTATAAACAGAATGTATTTGAATAGTATTACAATCGATATGAAATCTCATAATATCGCTGAGTAGTGGTATATATATATATTCTACACAACAACAATTTCATACTTCGTCATTTTGTCAGATTAATCAATATGCGACTTTTAGACGTAATGTGAAGTACACAGAGAGAAGAACGAAATTGTGTGCAGATTGAATTCATTGTTTCTTCTCTTTCATTTTTGATTATTATTATTATTATTATTATTAATAAAATCAATATTCCAGTGTTGAGCTTTAAAGTCAGTCACTCAGTCATCTGAAATCATGGTGATTAGTTAACTAAACACCTTTTGTGTATTTCAGCCGTGCGAAGTAAGTCATCTATCTACAATTTATGCAGCTGGCAGTGGTCAAAGATTTTAAATATAATTTTAGATTTTCCCGTCGATTGATTGGACCGAAGTGCTCGGTCTCAGATTGACATGTCTGTCG